>JBAMNC010000548.1:0-325000 GCA_037902135.1 Cetoscarus ocellatus | reverse complement strand
TGATTCAGCCTTTTGTTAATGTTGGCACTAAATATGGCAAATTTGATGCTCACTTGACCGCCATATCCAGACATGTGTAGTGTAGGAAAGAGTACAGGAAATACAGGTGTATGTTTTGACGTAAGGAAGATGTAAGGATAGGATATATCGTATCACAAAATAGTTCTCAACACAAGCGCTTTGTTGAGGAAAAGTGCATGCTGTAAAGAATCTTACTGCATCTAGTTGAGGCAACGGTTTTTGTGTAGTTTTAACTTAAGAGTGGGTTAATTACAAGGCTTTTGGTGGCACCGTGTACAGCTGTACCTTGACATCCATTTCCAGCTACAGAATCTCCTGTTTGGGACATACGCAGCTCGCAAGTTGCTTTAGTGGTAATGATATTTACTAGTGCCATGGACCTTGAGCAACCCCTTTGATAAAAAAGTGAAGCTGGTTGAAGTATGTAGATGGTATTTAACACCAGTCATTTTCCATCCTTGCTCACTAAGTTGGCTAGTCAAGAAGTGACGAACCATGAAAGCTGTGTGTCAAGGCAACAAGTGGGAAGATGTCACACACGTTTTCTTTAAAGAGACATTCATCTTCTGCCAGGAAAATCCAAATGCAGGTTTAGATAGCCTCTGACTTATCTTAAAATAAATCACAATTGTACAAAACATAGCATGATTTCAGGAAAATCCATTTTACTAAATAATGCATTGAGAATAAAATCATGGCCGTTTGTATTGTTGGAGCAGATTGCTTCTTGTTATTTTGGCCAGCCGTTGTCCAGATGTGATGAAGCCAAGGTCACCGTGACAACGATGACCGACAGAGAGAGGACAGGTGAAAACAAAGAGCTGAGCCGCGATGCAGAGTTGGTGTCAGGTCTGGTGCCAGATGCTTGCCGGGTGGAGGCTGGTGTTGGTGGTGGATTATCCCACAGAGTTCATCAGACAGCCCGTCAACCTGAGTGACAGGTGTTGCCGTGGTGATGGCTGAGGGGACGGATTTACCGCTGGGACAGCAGGTGTATGCCATTAACTGGATGAGAGGAAAAAGAGAAGAGGTGTGGTGACATACTGGGAAATATGGAGTAACAGTACTGTAGCTTGTTACTTATTTGTTGTCCTCTATTTATTGGCTGAATTTTTATTTATTCACATCTTTTCTTCTGTCTTTTTTCCCATCTAATTTAGTTTTAATCTCCCTGCAACAAATTCTAAATAATTTTTAGTAGACTATGATGCTTTTTCATAATAATACATAAAAAGAAATTAAATATGGCACCAGATAGCTGGAATATGCTCATTTGCTTCATTTGATTCCATATCAGGGTAACTTTACTAAGCATTTAACAGTATATCCAAGCATCAACCCAACTTTACAGTTAAGTAGCTTAGTGCTGTTTGCTCCTGTTTTGTGTCTGAATGTGAAGATGAGCAGACCCACAGGTGATCTGTGCAAACTTTAGCCTCAGTCTTCTGATCTTGGCTGACAGGAGTGGCATCCTATGTGGTCTTCTCCTGCTGAAGCCGATCTGCTTCAACGTGGTCTTCTGCATACCTTGGTTGTGAGTAGTTATTTCAGTTACTGTCATCCTGACCATTCTCCTCAGACTTCTTGTGTCAACAAGGCTGCTCACTGGATATTTTCTCCTTTCCAGACCATTCTCTGTCAACCCTTGGGATTGTAGATCAGCAGTTTCTGAAACACTCTGACCAGCCAATGTCACTTCAGTGTCACTTAGATTACCTTTCTGTTCCATTTCTATGCTCGATTTAAACTTCCGTTAAGTTAAATGAACTGCTTCTATGCCATTGGCTGATTATTCATTTGTGTCAGCAGTTATAAAGTATAACTAATAAAATGGCAAGTAAATTAAATATGTCATGTTCAGGTAAAAGAAAAAAAAAAACTCTTAATAAAACAATAAACCTGACATAAACCTGAAATTAATGGCACATCTTTGCCTTGTCATCAGTAATAACTTCCTTTTTTTTGCATTTTATTTTCTTTATTGGCAAATAACTGCTTTAACAAGAAAGTCCAAATATCCCAGTTCTTAAAACAGGCTATCCTGAAATTAAAAAAGTTTTTTTTAAAGGCCATTTTGAAAAAAAGATGGAAAGCAGTTTTATGGGTGTTCTCCCTCCTCATGAGGAACATGACGGGGATTTAATGTTCAATAAATCAAGGAAAAATATCCTACATACACATTTTAAAACTGGAAGTCCTTCAAACCTCTGCCAGGGCACTTTAAACATATTCAGTGGAGGAAATGTAAGAAATGTGGAAAACTGCCATATCTTGCACTGTTAAGAAATCCTTTAAAAACCTCCTGGATCCACATTCGGATTCAGATCCAGGGCTTAAATCTGATCACTTCCTCCTCGTGCTATGACCAACATTCCCTGAAAATATCCCGAAAACCTTTTTGGACTCATGGCATTATTAATGAACATGTGCAAAACCACCCCATCTGACAATGTAAAGACATCCTTTAAAAAAACCTCCTGGACCTGCATATGGATTCCTATCACCACCAAAATCAAAAACCTTTTCCTTTTCCCATGGCCAGCATTCCATGCAAATGTCATAAAAGACTCTAGAGTTATTTTTAAAAATGTGGAAAACTATTAAGAAATCCTTTAAAGTACCTCTTAGATCCACATCCGGATTCAGGACTAAAATCAAATCGCCTCTTCCTTATCCCATGACCAACATTCCCTTAAAATGTTATAAAGTCTTTAGAGGTCTTGTCGAGTTATTTTCTAAAATGTGGAAAACTGCCCTCTCTTGCAGTTTTAACAAATCCTGGATCCACATTGTGTTTTGAATCAACAGCATAATGTAATCACTTGTTCCTCATGCCATGAACCAACATGGCCTAAAAATGTCAACAAATTTTGTTCAGAACTTAGTGAGTTATTATTGTCAACACATGGAAAACTGCCCTAGTTTGCAATGTTAACAAATTCTTCAAAAAAGCTCTTGATCCACATCAAGATTCAGATTACCACCAAAATTGAATCACTTCTTTGTCCAATGGCCAAAATTACCTGAAAATGTCATGAAAATCTGTAAAGAACATATTGAATTGCTGTCAAAATGTGGAAAACTGTCCTCTCTTGTGATGTTAAAATTGTTAAAAAAAAAAAAACAATCTTTGATTACCAGCATTTATAGCATCGTCGATCAAGTTTTTTTTAGAAAATGTGGAAAACTGCCCCATCTTGCAATGTAAAGACATCCTTTTAAAAACTTCCTGGATCAATATCCGGATTCAATTCACCACTAAGATTCTATCAGTGGTTTCTGTGCCGTGACCAACATTCCCTGAAAATGCCATTGAAATCCACTCCTAGCTTTTGAATTATTCTGTTCACACTCTAACAAACAGTGACTAAACCAAAACCTCCTTGGTGGAGGTAGTAAGGATAGATTTATTTTTTCAATAAAAGGCGATTGTGAATGAATAACTTATCTTCTTTAAAAACAATTTTAGAAAAGATTCAAAGCATATTCCAGATCTTAGGGGTGTTCTTCCTCCTCATTAGAGACATTATGGGAATTTTAAGCTCAGTAAATTAAAGAAAATGCTCCACGAACACATTTAAAACTATATTAATCATCATTGTTGTTTCTGATAACAATGTAAATATTGTGTGTTGAGAACCTGAGACATCTGCACTGTCATGGCCCGATAAAATCCCTCCCAGCATCATCCACAGATTTCCTTGATAGGACATTTACCCTCCTTTCAACTGCTTTAATCAAGTTGTTCATGTTCCTCTCCTTCTCCTGTTTTAAAGCGAGGCACCATCACTGTTTCTTGCTCAGCGCCCAGGGCGGCGTAATCGTCAAATCCATCAACACACTCGCCTCACATCAGATCAGCGCGGCGCTCTTTGAAGGAGATGGACGTTGTAGCTTTATCAAACAGACAAAGCAGTGATCTTCCCTTCCGGCGTAAAGCAACTACATACACCTTACAGCAACAAACGCCTCTGTGAGAGAGTGTGTGTGTGCGAGCAGAACAAGTAGATGGGTGTAATTTCATAGGTGTGTGTGCTCCGCAGTGTGTGTGTAGGCGGACCTTGCCTCAAGCTAAAGTCATTGAACAGTTAAGGAGTTCCTGCTACACTCCAGGCTAAAGCTGAAATGCAACCGTCTGACCACGCGTGAAATTACCCGCCTTTCATGAGTGCAAAACACACACATCCAAACACTTACACCCACACACACATTACACAGAGGACAAACACACACTGAGAGGCTGCATCTACCTGTATTAACACACACACTCATGATAAAAGCATGTGAAGACAACATGTCATGGATGTTTGCGCTAACATGGCGTGGTGACATGGGACGGCCTTGGATGTGCTAATAACCCCGCCGGTCCTAACCTGTCTGTGTGAGCAAGTTTCTTTGGTGGTCTCAAGTTAAATTTAGACCGTGTTAGAGGAAGAACATTTTTATTCAGAAGGCTGGGTTTACCTAAAGAAACACACCAGGCACCACAGAAATTAGGTAGAGGGGGGAAAACGGATGAAATAAACATGAAGAAAGAACAAACAGAGTTAGATTTACCCGATTTTTGTCAAATAAAGGATTTTTGTCTTGAATATCTGTCTTAGCAAAGGCTTGACTGAAGCTCACAAGAATAGAGGCACAAAAGAAAGTACTGTAAGATTAAGGGAATGTATCATACAAGAGATTTTTCAGTATTACAAGTTCAATTTAAAACCACAGAACAAAACATAAGAGTTAGGGAGCCTTAACCTTCCTAGCTCCATTGGATCACTGGCATTCCCAAACTGTAACACTCACTTTGTTCACACACTACATGATAGTCAGCCTGGCTTTTGGCTCAGTTCCCCCCTTCAACCCAAAGACAGCAAAGGCCTGATTATCTGGCAGTCCTTAAGATTATCTTACCTGATTCTCGTGTGGTTTGAGAGAAACGATGGGAATCGAAACACCTATTTCAGTTGAGAATCATGAACAACTACCTCAAGGAATTAACATCATTAGTCTTTTTGTCTATCAATTCCCTTATCAAGGCAGTCAGCAGAAATAAGACAAAGAAGTCAAAAATCATGGCAGAAATGGGACAGAATTGGTCAAAACTGTGGATTAATTTTCCACAAATTGAAGCTTACTGCACATTTAGTGGGTGGAAACACAAAACGTAGAGGAATACATCTACGCAGCACAACATTGATTATCAGTGACAGTGTCTCCCCACCCTGCTGCAGAGAGCATCTCTCCCAGTGATCAGGGATGAATCCAGCTCGAACATGCCCTCTGAAATCTAATTGGTTGCCCCAATTTCTTCAATGATTATTTGCCTTGATGTGGGCTGCTTTTACATTAGCTTGGCTTTATTAACTTTACTACCATAAAGTTTGAATGTATCAAAGGTGGCCCGACCACCCTCATATTTTTCTTATTATCCCTTGGTGAAAAAAATAAACTCTATATAGTGAACTGCATATTTTCCTTTAGATCTTCATTGAAAACAGGCAAGAATATAAGCCTGCATTAAAAGGGAAAGAAGCTCATAGATGTCGACCAACTATAAACCCCCACATGTTCACTTTCCACTGCACTATGTGAAAGTTTAAGTGCAGTTTCCACTCAAAGTAAATTTTTAATGGCCTCCCATCAACACAATTCAGGCTGTAATTAGAGGATGAGCTCACTCACTCTGATGTCTCCAACAGTCTGAAAGGAATAAAAAGGGTATGTAGTCAAAACAGGAGTGTATTAGTTTTCCCACTGATATAATTTTTGTTTTTTTTCCTCTGAAGTCTTTAAAGTGTCTATTTCTTACACCTCCAGAAAGAAACTGAAAATAATAAAATCATCCCAACACAACAGTAACAGCAAGAATGGGAGTTCAGAAGTGCCTGTGTCTAAACAATCTGTTTTCCCAGGACCACATGACATTGTCTGGTGAAGTAAACGTAATTTTTGTTTAGTTTTTGCTCTGGTAATATTTTGATTATCTGTGCAACCATATGCATTTGGTTGTACAAAAAAGAAACATTCTTTTTCTATTTCATGTATTCATTATACACTGATTATATTTTTACTTCATTTAATTGTTTATTAAATTAATTTTATTCTTTATTAATTTATGAAATTTTAGTTTTTCATGTCATTTTTAATGCACATGTTCAGCTCAGGTAAGGGTAAACTTGACATGTTGACATGTAACCTTGCAGAGCAGCTGGATCCACCTGATTCAGTGTCTGTAATCAGACGGGTCCATCTTGCCAAGCTCCAATCTACAACTGCAATTCAGTGTCGTTCAGAGCAGGAAGAGGAGGGAGCTAGGCATGAGAGGACAGCAGGAAGTGACAGAGTTTAGCATAGATGCTAACAGCTTCAGCAGCAGTTTTATCAGATCTGGACCACATTTCTTTATTAACTGTAAAACAAACAACAGCACTGAAAGCACTTCTTGGTAGAAAGGATATTTTTGCTTCACTTCTGACATGTTTTGGCAAGAGTTTGTTCTACCAAGTGGCTCACGTTTTGTAATAGCACCTGCCCACTACATTATCTGATTGGACTGTGATGATGTGATTGACGGGGTGATCGTCCAATCACCTGCTGGATATGCTTTTGAAAGGCTCTGACCATTCTTAACCACTTTGGCGTCTGGTGTTTCAGGTAAGCCAACAAGAGCCAGGGCAAGAAGCAGGGCTGGGTGATATGGACCAAACTGTATATCTTGACATTTTATAGCTGAATTCTTGATATTCAATACAAAAGAAATAATAAAAACACGTTCAAACATCAGGAAACAGCCACAGGCTGAGATCATCTAGATCATTTAATGGCCAACAGAGGGTTTATATTTCTTGCTCTTCAAGAGGAAGCTCTTAGATCAGTGTTGGATCAAACATAATTAGCTATAAGTCGAATTGCCATGAACAAGTTGATGAATGCCACACAGGTATTTTATCAACACAGTTACACATGTTGACTAACCTGACATACCAGATGAACCATTCAAATATATATACTATACAGAAAATATTTCACTCCTTCATCTGGGAAAGAGCCCATAGAAAGTGTGCCAATCAGCTAATGAAGTAGGTGGATGCTACTGCTGCAGTGTACAGTACAAACTTCGCAGAAGCATTTATGCTAATCAGTGTACGAGCAGTCACTTCCTGCTGTCGTCTCGCTCATAGCTCCCATCTCCTCCTGCTCTGAAGGACGTTGATTGGGCCGTCCCGCTTTGGGTCGAGCACAATCATGGTAGATTGGAGCTTTGCAAGGTGGATTTGCCCGATTACAGACATTGAATCAGGTGGATCCAGCTGCTGTGCAAGTTACTTGTTTGCATGGAAGCCTAATAACATTGTGTCATATCACAGAAAGAGGTCTTCCACTTTTTTTTTTAGCTTTTTTGTTTACAGTAAAGATATTTCACCCTGGGCTGAACAGCAGTAAAGGTTTTCCGTTAATTCAACCTCTGACAGATTTTAAAGGTTCAATAACTCTCAGTCTCTCATTGACACTAAAAACTGTTCAGCTTACTTAGCCTGAAAACACTCAATACAGAATCCACTCATGGTTTGTATACACAACCTGTTTATCCACCTGCCAATCAATCTATCAATCTGCGTTAGGCCGAACACTAACACACACACATGCACACACACACACAGCCCTGGATGTCGGTTCAGTAGGGTAATACAGTCTCAAGCCTTTCGTGAGGCAGCGTGTCACGGCGCATTATCCCAATTTCAGATCACAGAGAGCGTCATTTAGACACACACACATACTGTATGCACTGCACACACACTCACACTCCTCACACACACTCGCAGCCATCACAGCAGTCGTCAGTTAGATTTGGTTCTTTTGAAGCGGAGCAGAAGTGCGGTAATGTCACAGCCTTGGGCGACAGACTGCTAGCACCCTGACACCCATATTACCCACAAACCCCCTCTCCCCTCCACTTCAGCCTCCCTTCTCCTTCTCCTCATCAGCCAGCCAACCCGCCCACCACCAACCACCAGCTTCTTCCTCGCGGTGAAGGCACTGAAACACACACAGGCTGTCAGGATGTATCTAACTCTAAACTGCGGCTCCGTCTGTGTGTTTTTAATATCTCCATCTGAAATACTGTGCTCTGTTTCTACATGAAACCTGTCCTCTGCAGCTTAGAGAGAGGCACAGAGAGAAACCAGGGATACATGTAGCATTAAGATCACTTTGAGGATGTTATTAGAGCTTCTGCAGGGCGCTGATAGAGCTGTTTTCAGATACTAAACTGGAACTGACCATTCTGCTCGTTTTGCCCTGCTGTGTTCTTGTGTTTCATGACATTAGAAAAAAACATCTTCATGAATAAAAAGTGCTGGAAAAATTAGCGTTGAACTCATCATTGTCCCCCAGGCCATCAGACTGTACAATCCCTCGCTCAGTGGAAGGAGGAGTAACAGGAAGACAGAGGATGGGAAGGAGCAGAAGCCAGTAGCCATATTTGTATATTTTTTTTTATATCTGCAAATTGTTTTTACTTTTTTACTTTTTGATACCTGTGTGCTTTTTTACTTTGCACTGCTATACAATGCTGCTGGAATTTTATTTTCCCTGAAGGAGTCTTTCCAAGGGATTAATAAAATTCTTCCTAATCTAATAAAACTTCAAATAATCCGGGAAATTCTTTGCTCATACTTCAGCCAAGATGTTTTGTATAAAGCAAGAACAACTTTTCATGTTAGCTGCTTCTTAGGGAGCTTTCACACTGAACACATTTGGCTCAGATCAAAAAAAAATCTGGTTTCCTTCTTTGAAAGTCCGGTTTGTTTGGGCTGGTGTGAAAACTCAAGCAAACTCTGGTTAGCCAGAGTTTGTTTCGCGATAGATGTGGAAGCAATCCAAATCAAACAAGGACCGAAACAAGACTTGGATTTGGCCAAACATCCCAACAGAAAAGCTAGCATAGAGTTCACTGACAACTTAGAGCAAAGTATGGTCAACTTTAGCATTGCTAGCACTTCCAGCCTCCAGGCCTCTTAAACAGCTTAGCGTCTTGAAATCCATGCAGAATATGTTTGTACATCACTCTGGTCGATATGCAAGTTCCACCTGATGCAGCCTAAACACAGCTTAATCCTTAATTTATGACACAGAATGCCTTTGATAAGCTTCGAGTCAAACAATGATATTACTCAAAGCTAGTTGCACATTTTTAGCTCATACGAGGGCTGATTGATAAGTTGTTAGCCTCATATTTAAGGGTTTGACTTTGGGAGACATGTTGCATTAATTTTCAACATAATCCCCTTCAGTATCTTTACACTTTTGCCAGCGATGTTTAAGGGCCTCAATGTCACTTTTAAAGAAGTCCTTTTCTTGACCGTTCAGAAAGTCCTCCACTGCATGTATGATGTCATCATCTGACCGAGAGTGGGTACTGGTAATGGCCTTTTTCAATTTTGGAAATAGATGAATGTCTGGTGGAGCGAGATCAGGCGAATAAGGCGGATGCTCAATCAGTTCAAAGCCACAATCTTTAATGGCAGCCATGGCAATGACAGACTTGTGAACAGGGGCATTTTGTCCATTTTGCAAAAGTCACTTGCCTTGTTTACTTCAGAGTGCTACCTCTTCGACATAAACTGACCAAAAGACACCAGTCTTCGGGTACACAGCCTTGAATAGTCAGGGAATAGTAGAGCTGAAAAAGGGCATCCCTGCTTATCTTCTTCAATACAAAGCTCACAACTTATCAATCTGCTCTCATAAAGCAACACTGGGCTGGATGGCAGAACATAGACCGTAGCTACAGTCTCAACTAGTTACAAGAGGCTATAACATCACACAACAATGTCTGTGTTCATCACCGTTTTGCTGTGGTTCTGTTTTACTGTAGTCAGTGTTGCTTAACTTTACTGGTTCACTGTAGCTCATTGGTCTGCTTACATGCTTATACACATCCCTTTGTGGTTTCATACATGCCCATTGGTACTGTTTAAGAAGTTGCTGCATAAACCAGAGTCCCCTTGATGTCTGTTTCTGTGGTTGGCGTGGCAACAACATCAATAGAAACTGCATATTTGAAAAAAAAATAACAAAAAAGTACTTATATAGCTTATCCAAATTTTTTATATATGTATCGTTGGAGGAGGTTGCTTGTTTTGGGCTTGTTTTTATCAACTTGGTTGCTTGTTTCAGTGGCAAAATCTAGCAACACTGCACACAGTTCATGCACAGAGACTTTAAAAACTCAGTGTATGCTGAGACTAAATAAAATGACCACTAAAAACAAGACAGTAACTATTAGAAGTGATTTATTTGGTCAAGACAACCCAAGAGACTCAATTCCTTTTTTTTTGGTCTGGATTCAGGGCGTTGATGGCGCAGTCTGAGAGTGTGCTTGGTTGGTAATCGGAAAGTTGCAGGTTTGAGTCCAGCTCAGGCTGTCACATGGCGATGTGTCCTTGGGCAAGGCACTTGACCCAGAGTTGCTTTCACTGCTGCGTCGGTGGTGTGTAAATGGGTATGAAAGGGCGTGAATGTGTTAGTTGATACTGATGGAAAGCTGACAGAAATTCCAACCATCAGTGAGTGAATATGAGAGTGAGTCATTTATCTTTTACCATTGCTTCCCACAATATGTGAATGCAGGGGCATTTAAGGAGTGTAAATTGTAAAAACTGGAGCTAGTTTTCTCTGTACAGCTGATGTTATCTCCAATCTGAGTCGAGTTTGCGGCACTAAGCTGCTCCTCACCTCTTCCCTCCACAAACGAGGCAATTTGGGAAATGTGATGTTAGCGCACTCGGAGCTGCAGGAACTGTTGTGTGTCTTAAACCACGTGTGTTCATAAATCTGAGGATGTGACATATCGACCGACTCACAGATTTATTCACCTCACAAAAACCTCAACCCCCTCGCAGTGGATTCTCCTCGGGTCCATGATCCGTTCAGTCATCGGTCACACTCCGGCTCAAGGACGGGGGTGAAAAACAGTTTCCAAAATAAACACTGGAGTGTGTGTTCCTTATTATGTCGAGCATCCCTGCTATTGTGTGTGTGTGCTTTTTGGGCTATTTTCAAAATCTTAGTGAGTCTCTGAGTTTGTGCGCTGCAGCTCCTGAGTGTTAACGTGTGTATAAATGTATATTGCTTTATTTGCAAGTGCAGCTATGTGTGTGTTCGAGTGTGTGCGCGAGATAGACCATGGCCCGAGGTCATATCTTCGTCAGGCGGCTGCTCGAGCTCAGTGCCGGAGCATGATCCCCTACGCCTTTAATTAGACACATTAACATACACACACACACGTACAGTACACACACAGACACACACTCTCTCTGCCTCCCACAATAGGCCTGTTGCATGACCCGAGGCTATGCCGACCACACCACATTAAAACCTGGACTAATCAACCTCATACTCTCATGGACACTTACCCACACACACACACACACACTTTTCCCTCCCATGCGAGTCGTACTTAAGCTCACACACACACTCTCAGCTTGTTAATTCTCCAAACAGAACATGAACTCAGAGTCACAGCGGTTACAGTCTGATTAGCTGTGGTGACTGCAGCGTGAAGTGAATTAAGGTGGCTGAAGACACGGCAGAAGGCTTTAAATTTAGGAGTGAGGAAGGACGCAGAAGTGATCCAAACACTCGCTTCAACTTCTTCAACTGTATACGAGAAAATCAATGCTCCTGCCTGTGGTCAAATCGAGCCAATCACCCGCTGAGTAAATGTATAATCATGGTGCTGAAGGTGATGTGGTGTCATCTCATAGCTGCACACTGTGAGGCTAGTTCTGCTTTAATGGATTACAGCAGATACTAAAGGCTTATAGTGGCAAGAAAAGTGGTAACATCACTAACAGAGTCCAACAGTTTGAATGATAGTAGAAATCTTGGTGATAATAAAGCCACAAATCATTCTGCCTTTGTCCTCATAGATTACTTTGTTCTCGTAGATGTTTTGGTTTGTTAACTCGTAAGCTGGAGAAATACTTGATCTTAACTTGCGCATGATGGCCGCCACACAACCCCTGCATTGATTGTGTATGTTGTCCAGAGTTAATGCAATGCAGACGTGAGGTGAAACCACACATCACCAGTAGGATCAGTGTAGAGGCAGAGGAAGGATGACAGATTGATCACAGCAGCAGAACAACAGAAAGTTTAAAGGCAAACTGATAAATCAAGACCACAAACATCAACATCAGGCTGATGACAGATTAAGAAGATGAAGAAGAAGAAGAAGAAGAGGACATACATCATCACTCCCTCTTGTAGAAAATTAGTTCTTTACACTCTGTTGTTGAGACATGATACACACGTAGGCTGAAATACACATGCACAAACAGGTCCTACAATCATACACTAATGGAGAGCTTGCTGCTCCTTACGAAGCGCATTTTTGAGGTTAAGTGCCTTACTCAAGGGCTCTTCAGCAGCGCCCACAGCTGGCACCTCTGCAGCTATCAAACCAACTTCCAAATATGGTTTGGTCGGGACTTTAACCAGCCACCCTTCAATCCCCAACTCAAGTCCTTCCAGACGGACCTTCTGCCGCCTCGATAAATTCTCCTTTAGAAGTTGGGAAACAAGGAAATAAGTTTGGTGTGTAAATTCAACTGGTCATTGTGTACATTGATGACTTGGAGTTGGCGTCAAGGGTGATTTTGTCCATAGACGTGTTTGTGTTAGCTTCATTTTCTTGGCTGTATTTTATCACATATAAACTAAAAAGGTATTATTTGATACAATGATTAATAGAGGTGAAGCACTGAAGGGTCACACCTTCCGCTTTTTCTGGTGCTTTGACTATGACATTGATCAGCACAGTCAGCCACAAGTCATCAGTTAACACAGAGATCCTTTACACCCATATACCAAGATGGTTACGACACCTCATGGAGGAAAATGTTGTAGATATTGAGTTCTGACAATGCTAATCATCAGAACTCTGTTGTGGACCAAAGAACCAAACTCTCCATCAAAAATATGTCTGCCAAAAGTCAAACCCTTAAATATGAGGCTCACAACTTATCAATCAGCCCTCATACAGTGCACATAGCTGCCCGAAATGGCTAGTTCCCTTTACCTTAAAGACCTGTCAGAGTTGTGTCCAACCATTGTTTTGTCTGCTTTTACACCTTACACCTCTGGTCTGGACCAAAGGAACTCTGGTCCAGTTTTTTTGGAGCTCGATTCATTTGAGGTGGTGTGAACTCACACAGACTCTGTTGTGGACCAAAGAACCAAACTCTCCACCAAAAAATGGGATCTCAGTTCACTTCCAAGCAGACCTGAGTTTGCTTCGTGGTAGGTGTGAAAGCAAACAAGGCAAGCGAACCAAAAGGGGCTAAATTGTTGCTTGGATTTGGCTAAATATCACAACAGAACTAACGTAGAGTTCACTGACAATATAAAGCAGAGTGTGGCTAATGTTAGCAATGCTAGGTTATTAACTAGTTAAACACCTTAAGCAGGATTTGAGTGCATAAAGCAATAGTCAATCAAACAATACTAAGCTCTTTATTCACCAAACCACTGAAAAAAATCTACCAGTTCTTACTCCATACCTCTTTTAACTGCATATTCACAGCACAGGACCTGATGTCTTAATCGACATGTTTACAAAGATTACATCATTTAAATTGGTGCAGAATAAATACTTTAAAAACAGTAAATGTAGCCCTGATAAATTAGACTGAATGTTCTCAAATAAACAGCTTCTGCAGGTTGAATATGTATCTGATTTAAAATTAGAAGCCATCATCAGCTCAATACATCCATCTAACCTTGGCTCAATGACTCTCCACCAGGATTTATCAAATCAGATGTAAACACCTGGCTGATGAAAGATGTCAATACTCTAACACTCTCAATTACATGCTGCTTATTTAGCTCCAGTCCAAAAAGAGACACACTTTCTACAGAAAATCCCAGGCATGATCCAGTGAGCAACACATGACCCCTGAAGTTCAGCTCACAAATGGAAGAAGAAACAATCAGTGACCCTCAGAAACCTTTTTTCTAATCAGTGGGCTCGCCTCTGTTCGTCGGAAATCACTAAGTTTCCAGCGTCTGTTGCTCGAGGTGTGTGCGTAACCGTAGCCTGAGGGTGCAGAGCCAGGGATCCTTGAGGCTGCCATGAGGAAGTATTGTGAGTAATAGAGGCATGCACCGGCCACTAACCTGCAGCTGAATACACACCAGGACGCACACACTCTGTAGTAAGCCCTTGATCTTCAGACGCGCAAACTTCTTATAATTCTGCATATTGATTGAACAATTTAATAATACTGGGCTTATTTTTGCAGCATATGTATTCACGGGATAGAAGAAGAATTTATGAAAACAAACACACACTGGTCGAACCATCTGACTGTCATATACCTTTGTGAAAATGTCAGGCTGAATCAATCCAAGAAGGAAGGTTTGATGTGGTGTTTGTGGTAATGTGTCTCATAGAAATCAGCAGAAATATCTTTTCTATCAAGAAGTTTGTTGTGTTGTTATTTGTTTACCTCAAAGGTCCCGTCATAGTATGTCTGACTGTTTACATCATGTCTTGGGTGTGTATTAGAGGGATATTTCAGTGTTTTTGAAGTTTGGTTGTATCGAAAAGGCAGTGAAGTGGCTGAAAGGGAAAAATGAAACACACTGAAATTTTTTGCCCAATTATACATTCAACCCAACAATGTTTTGTGCCTTATTCTGATGTTAAACTCACACAATTATGTGAAATTACTGTACCTGCCAAGAGCAGTGAACTTACTGGTAGTCTGAGCCCACTGTTGTTAAAGGAACACTCCAACATTTTTGATGTTTTCATGTCTTACCTCAGTCCCCAGTCCATGACAAGCAGATAGACACCATTCTTTTGACTGTGAGTCCAGTAACCAGAAAGAGCTGGACTTAGATCATCAACCACTAGCTTAGCTAAGCTCAATATGGGTAGTGTTATATGGGTAGTGCTTTAGCCTGTCTCTGTCTCCAGAAATCAGATGGTCCTGTGTGCTTGTTGTGTTTTTTATTGACCGCGTGATGTTACGTTATCTATTTTTAGACTAAGATTAACATTTTATTCAATTTTTGAAAGAAATACTTACAAAACTAAGCTGCAGGGCGCATGCACAAACCACCGCGGAAGTGCTTCTCAGCATGTCAACAAACCAAAGCCTCTGTTTATGAGTAGAAGAAGATTGCTACTAAGGATTATGGCGGACTTTATGAGAGAGGATGAGGATGATTTCTTCAGAACTGACCCAGATTCAAAATCTTACCTATTTGAACCAGAATATACGAAGGAGGATCTACATGTTTTGAAAGCTGAGCATGCACGAAGAGAAGCTGGGGCAGTGGAGCAGCCTGGGCTGAGGGAAAAAACCAAACCGGCATGGACTGTGGTGTATATGTTGGCTAGCCTAGAGTTTATCTGATGTCTGTAGACAGAGACAGGATAAAGCACTACCCATATACTCCCAGTGTTTGGGCTAGGCTAAGCTAGTGGTTGATGATCTAAGTCCATCTCTTTCTTGTTACTGAACTTACAGCCAAAAGAATGGTGCCCATCTGCTTGTCATGGACTGGGGACTGAGGTAAAACATGAAAACATCAAAAATGTTGATTGTTCCTTTAAAGGAACAGCACTGCTAGGAGCCCTTGGGTTTCAGCATTAATAACAATACAAGATACAAGATACAAGAAAGTTAATTTGTCATTGTGCAACAGGTAGCGCAATGAAATTAAATTGTGGCTCCAAGACAAGACAATGATTACAGTTTCAATAGTTGTAATAATAACTGTACACACACAGGACATAATTAGGGACAAGAAGACAGAATCTTGAATTAATAAAATCTTGTTGTAGTCTTGTTGTTTGTGGCCCTCAAAGATTTCCAGTCTTTACAATTTTTTTTTAGTCCAAGACTAAAAACTCTAAGAGTTGTTGCTATTTGACCTCAGATGCAAGATGGTGGACTGAGCTTGTTTAGTCTGACTGCAGACTAAACAAAGTCTTAATGGTCTCATGTCCTGGTGCATTTGATTGTTGACATCATGTTTTGGTTGTCTATTAAGTGAGGTTTAAATTCAGGTTGAAAAATAAAACAAAATTAATTTCTGTGGAGGATCAGATGTAGCCCTTTCCCTCCCCTTTGTAAACACTCTTATCAGAGGGGGTGGGAAGGCTATGTCTGATGGGAGGGGAGAGGAAGGGTTCAAGTTGGGGAACGGACTTTAAAACAGTCAAGGTGACTCCTGTGACAAGCAGAAAATACACATTTAGGTGGAGGCTGTATATCTATTACATCATCAACCACAGGAAATAAAAAACAGAGTGTTTTAAAGGGACGGATCAGTTTATTTGAAGTGGGGTTGTTTGACCTCCATATGGCCACTAAGTACATTAGATGCAGGAGAAAGTTCTCTCCTCTCCCTCAGTAAGCCAAAATTTGTAAAAGTTTGTGAAACAGAACCAAACCACAAACAGGGAAGTATTGTACCAAATACAAAGGGTATTTTCTCCGCCTACAAGAACTCCCATCAAAAAATAATACCACAGTTTAAGAGTACGCTACCTAGAATTTTTTTTTTTTGAGTGCAAAATAAAGTTTATCTGGAACTAACCGACTCAGGTCACGCATTCCTCTGCGTAGCGCTGCCGTAGTTAAACTTTAGTTTTCCGAAAAGTTAATGCACTCAAAAAAATTTCTAGGTAGCGTACTCTTTAACTGTGGTATTATTTTTTGATGGGAGTTCTTGTAGGCGGAGAAAATACCCTTTGTACTTGGTACAATACTTCACTGTTTGCAGCTAGTTCTGCGTAACAGACTCTTGCAGACTGTGGCTTACTGAGGGAGAGGAGAGAACTTTATCCTGCATCTAATGTACTTAGTGGCCATATAGAGCTCATACAACCCCACTTCAAATAAACTGAACTACCCCTTTAAGGGCTATAGCATATTTCTCTATGAACTGAGATATCAGTAAAAGGCGTCTTTTTCTTCTGCTCCCTGAGCCCCTTCGAAAAACATTAAAAGCAAAAAAATGTGAGTTTGGAGGACATGGGATCTTCAAAAGAGGAATCTCATCAATCCTTTTCTTATAAGGCGAGGACATCTTAAGTATTTGTTTGCACTTAAGTAATTTTGTGCGTATTCTCAGTAAAAAGTCTATTACAAGAAAAAAGTAGCTTTTCAAAGTAATGAAAATTAGAGTTTAAGCTCAAAATAAGACTTATAAAGACTTCATGATGTTGTCTACTTTTGAATGAAGTTATTTTCCTGCAGTTTTGTGTCCATGTACAGTCCGAACCATCCACACAAACACTCATACAGTATATGATGGAGCGAGAGGCGATCGAACATGAAGGGTAGAAAGAGGTCGATGGTTCATGCTCCAAGCACCTCTCACCTGGAAAACTAATGATTATTGACTTCCCTCCAGCGAGCGTTGGGGACGTTAGCCTCAGGCCCTCGACCAGGCCTCCACAACTGCCCCCCCCCCCCAAAACACACACACGGAGAGAGTTACAGAAGTACACCTGACATCAGACACATGCAGCCTCAGAGGCAGAAGACAGCGACCATTTAGCACCGGAAACCATGTGCGCGCACACACACGTTTAGCGTTGACAGGCCAGGGTGAGGAAGAAGGGGAGGGGGGGTAAAGAAGAAGTGGGGGGGTTATTGTCTGCATCTTTCTTTCACTCCAGTAGCAGCAGCATCGCCCGGGGGGCTTCAGGCCTGCCACTCCCTGCCAGAGGAGAGAGGCTGTCACTACGCGTCTCTGTCACCCTCTGTGTGTGCGTTCGTTTTTCCATTTGTGTGTGTTTATGTGTGAGTTTGTGTTGTATGTGTGTGTCACGTCTGTTCTGTGTCAGTTGCTTAAAGCTGCCAGGCCACATCCTGTCCCCCCCCTCGTTGTCCTGCTCTCTCTGTATGAGTTTCACCCTCTTATTTTCTTGATCCACGTCGGCCAATTTGAGGGTAACCAGGGTGTAAATAAGGCAGGAAGGAGGGAGGGGTGCTGGTATTAAAGCTAAATGGAGTTAAGGATACTTCAAAAACTTTTTGGTAACAAGGGTTGTTCATTTTATCAACTGAAGAGGACAGATCTGTACTTCTGAAGTTTGGTTACATGAGGTACCGTCAGTAGTAAATCAGCTAGGCCCGTCTTTTCAGAAGCCAGCAGGAGAGCAGAAAAGCAAAGAGGGACGTTGCAGCATGGCAGCACACTCACCAGCCCCTTTATTAGGTACTTTCTTTTCACTGCTTGTTAATGCAGAATCAGCCAATCACATGGCAGACTCAATACTTTTAGGAATAAAGACAACTTGCTAAAGATCAAGCCGAGCAGCAGAGTAGGATAAAAGGTGACTAACGTGACTTTGAACATGACATGTTTGCTCATCTCTATGTTTCAGAAACTGCTGCTTTACCAGTATTTTCAGAAACAACCTTTTTTCTCTGGGCAGTGGCACCCCCAGAACATTTTCATGGGCGGGGGGGGGGCAGATGAGGCCAGTGAAAATCTCAGGGTGGCACACCAAATTAGTCCTTCTTGAATTTAACTTACAGTGAGTGATGCTGCGGCGCCCTGTTTGCACTGTTCGGTGGCACTGTTTCATTCTCTCTGGGAGAAAATACCTTTTTTTTTTTCCTTTAAACATCTCATATCCGTCTTTTTTAAACAAAAATTCTAAAAATGAAATAACAATCATATCAATTAAGGATGCACAATATCATTGAAACAATAACTGTACTGGCAGATAATTGCCTATAAAGTTGATTATTGGTATTAGCAGATGTGATCATTTTTGCAGATATTTTGGCTGTACAAATTAGTCATATGTGTCCCATATCGTCTCTTTCAAGCATAAATTTCTCAACTCAGGAATTGCTACAAAGCAAAATCTGCATGGACAAATAAGCACTATCAGAGTTAATATTAACACCTTTTAAAGTGATTGTATGGGTCCACACCACGAAGTGGTGTTCTCACTCTTTTTGGAGAGTTGTTGATTTAACTCTCATCCAGTACAATTGTTGACTCCATTTGGAGTTGAAATACAGACTGTGTTACACTTTACTGTGTAACTCTTGATCAGCACTTCTATGAAGTATCAGGAATACACTATCTTAGATTGTAATTTCAACTACCTTTGTGTTAACTCAATTGTAACACTGCAAAGTGTAAACATTGCTGTATTTATTTACTGGATCTTCATGGGGAATATGAGCTGAAATGAAGATATGATGTTTGGTCAGAGCACATAAAGAAATTTGCACTGTAGGTTTCATGACACTGGCTTGTGGCATCTGTTGGCACTTGTTCAAAAATTGGTGTATGGACGGGATAATTGACTCTACAAGTGTCACTTTAAGGTTCAGAGTGATATATGAAAATGTCAGGGTTAAAAGTCACAGTGACAACTATGGATCTGATTTACTGAAACATCACTTTTACACTTGTTTATGACACCAGCTTTTTTCAGCTGAGAGTAAATTTCCAGAGATTTGACTCTATCCAGAGTGAAATTAACACAGCTCCTGCTGAAATTTTACCAACACCCACATTTTAACTATTCCCAATGTACTTTTTAGGGATGGATAAAATGCTTAAAAAGCTAGATAAACAAGTATTGCATTGTCCTGATTCTAAATAGATTCATATAATAACAGTACTTTCAATTGGTAAATTTTGACAAAAATCCACTTACCATCATTGAAGATGGTAAAAAAAGAAAATCATAAAATTGGAGATGATACGTTCATTTCCGACAGCTACAATATATTTGGACAATATAATTTAAATGACCTGTTTTTTAAATCCACAGTTCGATTTGATTGAAGAATAAAATGTTGTTTTTCTTGCTTCACATCTGTTTCTAACACAAATGACCGACACCATAAAAGGAACAAGTCAGTTTTAGCAAAGTGGAGGCTTTTGTGCTTTTAGCAAAAACTATTGGCATCAATATCAGTATCAGCAATAATGAGAATCTGATATCGGCAAATATCCAAGATTGTGCATCCCTCAATATAATAATAATAATAATAATAATAATAATAATAATAATAATAATAACTTTTCAGTACAAAAATTTTCAGTACAGTTCATCAAACCAAACCTCCTGTTGTAAATTATCACTTTTTAGGAAGTCATAAAAACTATCCCATAAGATCCAAAACTTTTCTGGTTTACTTTATAAAGCTATCTTTTCCTGTCAAGGGCAATATACTAAGTTATTCCATTCAACCACTGGGAGACTCCACAGGGGGTTTAAAAATGTCTTGTCGAGGTCAGAGGTCAGAGGAGAGAGGTCAGAGTGGTTTGAGATGATAAAAAGTCAACAGCGACTCAAATAACCACTCAGTGCAACCAAGCTATGCAGGATATCATTTCTGGATGCACAACATGTTGAATCTTTGGCCATGTGTCCAATTTTGACCTGAGGACTTGGACCAGTCTATGCCAGCCACTTCCATTTTCTCCTTTCCATTCATTTCTCTAATGCAGTGGTTCCCTTCTCGTTGACTTGATACCCCAAAAAGAGGTCACAGGAAGCCCTCCTAAATTAAAGATTTTTTACAATAATGTCATATCGTATATATCAGTGGTCCAGCTGGTCTGGCTTTGGGACCAACCATCATCCCTTTATGTCAAGCTGTGACCCAAATTGAGGAAATTTGTCAACTTCTCAAATTTTATTTAATAAAAGATGCTGCACTTGAAATCTGAGATAGAACAGAATATCACAGCAACACAGAAAAGTTTAATTAGAAACCAAAATGACCTGCATGTGGCGACACTAGAGAGGGAAATATTCTCTTTTACACTCAATTAGCTGCATTTTAATTAAATCCAAAAAGTGCATCTGAGGGACACAAGGCCACAAGACGATAAATCTATCTCCGATACATAACAGCCCTGTATTCATAATATTAAATTAGTAGCGCTAAATAAGCTGAGGCTGCCACAACATACTACAGTAACTTCTGCTTTTTTTAACAGAGCGTTCACAGTCAGACTGGAAAGTCTTGCTACTGAGAAGTTGTTTAGAAAAATCTAAAAACATGTAGCTTTAGCTGAGTACCTGCTTAGTGAAAATATAACAAACACCTCTCTATTGAGACAGGTGTTAATTAGCATTGAATTAGCACTAACTATTGATAAGGAGTGTGAATAGATGGCAGTCCAATGCGAAATAAAAGCACAGGATTTTTTTCTTAGCACTCTTTGCCAAGGCAAGGGTTGGAACCCACTGAGAAAGGGTCCACCACCCACCAGTTGAGAATCACTGGTATATATCACCCTTTACTGGGTACTGATGTACATAGAATGAGTTCATTTTAACATAAAACCATAGTCATCAAGTGAGATTCATTATGTCTGAAGAATTATGCCTCAAAAAATCCTGAAAATGCTTAATGTATTTACCAATAAAGGTCCCTTGTTGTTGGCACTGTACAATTTGGTCCTAGGCTTAACAGCTTGGGAACCTCTGCTTGGATGCTTACAGAGCAATGTAAAGAAAAATCCAACTTAAGGAAGAAGAAACGCCATGAGTCAATGCACATGACCTATCAGTGCCAGGGGCCACTGAGAAGTCCTGTGAAATGGAGGTCCTGATGATTGTGAGAACAATCACCCCCCACATTTGGCACAGGCCTTCAAAACAAGCCCACGCTATGACTTCAACCAGAGGACAGTTCCTGATTGAAAATAAAATAAAATCATTTCATTTTATTTTGTGTGCAGTTTGATAAATTTAAATATTTTTAAGTCTTTATTTTACTTTCAATGATTGGACTGATAAAAAAACATCATCCACAAACATCATCACCTCTTCACTTAATCAATATTAAGAAACCTGTAGAAAAATATAACCATGTCGCTCTGCTGAATAAACTCTTATCGTGACTAATGATTGATTATTGAAAATTTGTGACATTAAAACATGAGAGAGCCCCTGCTCAGAGAGGACAGCTTGGATTAAAAATACCAGCAGACTGACAGACACCGGCCTGTTTTTATTGTCACTGAGAGTAACAGATGACTGATGTGAGGTTGTGGTTGTGTGTCTGTCTTCGTCTGTCTGGCACGTCTGGCTGGATTCAGCACGTCAGAGCGACACGAGGAGGTTTCCCTCAAACTGACAGATGAGTTAAAGTCGAATCGGCCCTCGATACGACGCGGCATCACCTCCGACACGCCGCTGTCAGCCTCCCTGTGACGAGCTCCACACTGAAATGTCTTTCTTATTTGATTCAGAAGTGTCAGATTGTTAAGCACTTTTTCTGTGTTTTTGTAGTCGGAGTAATTAAAAAAAATGCACTGAAACATCAAACATGCTCACAGTTTGTTTTTGCTGCTGCAGCATCAGAAATGATATCTTGCTTTATCAAAGCAGGGTGAATTAAGGACACAATTTCACTCCTCAAACATTTTAATGAAACAATTTCTGAATTTTATTTCATTTGACCTGAAACAAAAGTGGAACTCCTGACTCACTGCAGCTCCAAACACTGTGATACTATTTTACATAATATTAGTGATGTGGACCAGAATATGTGATGCCTTGAAACACGAAATCCAAGATTATACCCTACTACATTCAATGACTCTAAACATGCAGCTGCAGAACTGTGGTGGCCCTAAAGTACAAACCACAACGGAAAATAACTAAACACAACAGCAAATTAAAAAAACACTCCAACAAATAACTAAACACAACAGCAAACAACTAACCACAACAGCAAACTAGAAAGCACTCGGAGAGTGCAGACCTCCGTCAAGCTCCACAGTTCCCCCTATTTGTCATTTGCACCATAAATATTAGTCCCACATTTGTTTTGACTACATTTTTAGATTCCTTGACATTGACATTCTTCTGGATCTAGCTCCCTAGCTTTTGAAGATACAGCAATTCCGTTGGCACCTTCCAAATTCCACAATGCCTTGGCTATATAATGGTGTTTGTTGCATGTTTATAGCTTCATTTGTTCTCTTCCTATGATGAAAATTCCAAAGGTCCCCTATTTTTTCATATTCTGGATCATAGTATCCGGAATTATTCCTTTATCCGGATCAGTCTTTGATATACTGTAGAGCATGTTAGAAACTCGTCCTGTATTTTTTTCCCAAGTGCCCTGACCATTATTTGTGGAGTTATATGCACAAATTTCAAAAATGGCCCCATCTCCCAATGTTAAAGAATCCTTTAAAACAAATTCTGGATCCAGATGGAGATCCAGATCGCTTCCAAAATCTAATCATTTGTTCCCTATCCCAATCTGGACATTCCCTGAAAATTTCATCAATATCCGTCCATAACTTTTTGAGTAATGTCGCTAACTAACTAACAGACAGACAAACAAACCCTCCCAAAAACATAACCTCCTTGGCGGAGGTAGTAACTAAACAAAACAACAAATAACTAAACACAATGGTGAAGAACTTAACCACAATGGCAAATAACTAAACACAACAGCAAACAGCTAAAAATAATGGCAAATTAAAAAACACCACTGCAAATAACTAAACACACGGCGAAGAACCAAACACAACGGCAAAGAACTCAACACAATGACATTAAGCTACCAGAAGAGGTAGGTACTTGTGGACCACATCAGTCATCGCTGATTGGAGAAGTGTATGTGTGTAAAGAGAGAGAAAAAGGAGGACTTGATTGGACGAAGGCACTGTGGATACTCAGGTAGAGGTAGGCTTATGCAAATGAAAATGCTTGTTACGTAACTGTGTATCCACAGACAGCTTGCCAAATACCATAAGTTTACATTTATGCAGCATGCTAAATACAGGTTTTGTTGTCTGCTCTCACATGTTGTGGGCTGGGAGTCCAGCCAAATACACAAAAATGTGTTCAAAAGCCTTCAAAAAGTGATTTTTGCATAATATGACCCCTTTAAATAAAATTAATTGATTTTTTTTTCACCCACTCACAGATAGAGCACATGAATTATTTATTTTCAGTGTGGCTTCAAAGATGTTTATTAAGGCCATAAAATGTCTTTTCCTTGCACACAATGATATGGGCATTAGGTTTCTGCAGCCAGCCTCAAGTGGACAATCAGGGTACTACAGCTTTTGGCACTTCCGCATGGGCCTCCATTTTCAGCTCCGGGAGGTTGCCACCTGGTGAAATACCAACACTACCATGGCCAATGGTCAATATTTATAATAAGTGTTATTCTCAGGTTTATCTACCATAATTTCTCGATTATAACACGTCCTCGATTATAATACGCACTCCATATGTTCACGATTTTTACCTGGAAAAACATTGTACTCAAATGTAACATGCACCCATATTTTGCCCAAACCTTACTCTCTCAGATAACTCAAAAATTACCTTTATTCAAAGTTTTAATCAATGAAATTTCAGTATTGTCACAACAAATACCGTATCAAACGGATGTGGAAACAGCTTTTGATTCACACATGCGCACTTACTCGATTTCTGCCTGAGCATGCTCAGTCGCAGTGTACCGACCAATCAGAGAGCAGCTATCAACATGCTGAAGTCTTCAACCAATCACAGCGCAGCTATTTTGCATCCCCTTGCTCACAAGATGGCAGCACCCTGTGTTTGCATGTGTTTTCGCAGAGAAAGAGAATATTTTGTCTTTTTGTATGGGATGTGTTGAAATTGGGATGTTGGCGAGATGAAATATGGGAAGTATTGTGCTTGTGCTCGTGTATACTACACAAAATGCATATTATAGTCAAGAAATTACGGTATTACTTTTTTCCTATTTTACCCATATTAACAAAAAACTACTCATGTTTTTTGCCAATCTCAATGAAGAAATGAAGCTTGCAGGAATGTTAATAGGGAACCAAACTTAGGCAGTGAATCACAGCAAATAAGTCAGAGTTGGATATGATTTTAAAGAGTAGCAATGGTACAAATGTCATGTTGTATACATGTACAGAAATACTCTGTTACGTTGCCTGTCAAAGACTGGATGCCCAGATTGCAGACAAAGTTTTTGTCAAAGAGCATCATTCTCCTCACTGATTGATCGGTGAACCAATGAGCATGAAGGCAGAAAGAAAGAGAGGTGAGAATAGAGGGGCGTCTGGAAACACAGAGCCGACTTTTAACTCTTTTAATTCTGCTGGAGGAAGCTGGTTAACCCTTAAGTGTTTCGCCCTGAGGACATCCATGAAAACTTAATCAGCCCCACCTGGGATGGGCACCACATAACAATGACTGCTCCTGTGTGTGTGCGTGAAATGTGTTTGCATGGGGAGGCTGTGGGCCGCGGTCAGTGAGGTATGCAGCTCCATGTCTAATTGATGAGCGGCTGTCAGATGGGCGGAGTCTGTGGCAGTCATGGCGGTACCACAGAAGAAGAAGAGACAGAGATGAAGGTGTTCTGATGACCATATGCATGCGTTTGGATCGGTTAGTGTGCCCAAAGGCATGACGGGTTCAATCTGAATAGACCAACTTTGTGCTGCATGCAAAACCACCGTGGTAGCTGCGGGTCAGTGTGCGGTGTGTGTGTGTTTGTGTGAGCCTGCATAGGTCGATACTTTTGGTGTCCGATGGTCTGAAGCTCATCAATAGCATTGATCACATCTCATCTTATCTATTCTGTATGGTAATGCATTAAAGCTAATGAGCTCACACACACTCAAGCACACAAACACACATTCCCCATTCATCTCACCTGAGAGGTAATTTCTTTCTTTCTCTCTATCGCTGAGAGGCACCAGAACAAAACATTCATTTATTATTCAGAAATATATTATTCATCTATTCAATTAGCTTCTGTTCTCCTCAGCCAACCTAAAGAATCGATGTGGGCAGCGGATATGATATGCACAGCCCGTCGTCTCCCTCGCACACACTCACACTCGCAGGAGAGGTCAGTTAGATTGTGATCAGAATCTGTAATTGAATCTGCGTCTGGAAAAACCACAGAGCAGGGCAGAGCAGCAGGCAGCAGGAAAAACACAGATTCCCTCACATGCATGCAGACATGAGTTCACATCCAGAAAACATGCCCGGATCTGACAAAGAGGAGAGGGGAGGTTTTAATGCAGGCCAAAAAACAACAACTCAAAGACAAAAAAAGGATTTGTAATTCTTTGAAAATGTGGAGGTTTCCCAAAGGTGTGTGGGCCCATGTTTGTTTCTTCACAAGATTGACTCCATCCATCCATTAGCTACTCCTCTTATCCCTATTGGGGATATGGGTGCTGGAGCCTATCCCAGCTGACATTGGGCGAGAGGCAGGTTACACCTTGAACCAGTCGCCAGCAAATCACAGGGCCACATAGAGAGACGGACAACCATTCACTCTCACATTTATACCTAAGGCTATTTGGAGTCACCAGTCAACCTAATGAGCATGTTTATGATCTGTGGGAGGAAACCGTAGTGCCCAGAGAGAACAACACAAGCACGGTAAGAACATGTAAACTCCACACAGAAAGGCCCTGCCCAGCCCAGGGTTCAAAACGGCCATGTTCATGCTGTGAGGCACATGCACTACCTGCTGCGCCACCATGCTGACCAAGATTTATTCCATTAAAGGTAGTTAGTAAAGACATTGCAATGAAGACTGACTAAAGTGGTGTCTCGACCACGGAGCCCTCCATGCTTGTACGTAAGATGAGCATAGCCTAGCAGCCCTGTTAGAGCCCGATATGTAACAATGACCCGAAATGTAATAAAAAAAATGTAATAAAACCCTGAAATATAATAACTGGTCGATAATGTATCAAGATGCTGAGCCCGAAACGTAATAACTTTTTGCCCAAAATGTAATAACTTGTTACACTTTGGGTCAGTTATTACACTACGCCCCAAAATGTAATAAAAATAATATGTTTTGGGATCAGCATCTTGTTACATTATTGACCAATTATTACATCTCAGGTTTTATGACAATTTTTTTTTATAACATTTTGGGTCATTGTTGCATATTGGGCGCTAACAAGCCCTTTACCTAAACACCAGATAAACCATTCAATATATACATATCGGATTTTGAGCCGTGCTGAGATGGGACCACGAGGCGTCTTTACTGGCAGAGAGGAAACATAGACCTGGAGGAGGGATTCCAGGATAACAGAAGCCACTTGTTACTGTTTTGTAAGCCAGATGTAGAGCTTTGAATCTGATTTGAGCTGCAACTGGAAGCCAATGATGAAAAGGAGCAGTATGTTGACA
Source organism: Cetoscarus ocellatus (assembly GCA_037902135.1). Lineage (NCBI taxonomy): Eukaryota > Metazoa > Chordata > Actinopteri > Labriformes > Labridae > Cetoscarus > Cetoscarus ocellatus. The sequence continues at coordinate 297,783 of JBAMNC010000548.1, read as the reverse complement.
TGTGCTTTTCTGGGCTGATTAAAGACCAGACGTGCTGCTGCATTCTGGATCATCTGCAGAGTTTTAAATGTGAATGCAGGTCTGCTAATTGGGGGTTACAGTTGTGGTTGTGTGAAATTACCAGAGCCTGTACCAGGAGCTGTGTGGCCTGATCTGTCAGGTGGGGTCTGATACTCCTGATGTTGCAGTGTATCAACAAGACCGAGCAATCGAGGCTACATGAAGCTTAACGGTCAGCTGGTCATCAATCATTACACCCAGATTTCTGGCAGAGTTTGTGGGCATGAGACTATTGGATCCAAGCTGGTTACTGATCTGTGAAGGACAATGGGCGCAGTCTTGGACAGATTAAGGCCCTGTTTACACGACTCCGTTTTCGGCCGTATCCAAAGAGTTTCAATTGCATTTTAGCCTCCCGTTTAAATAAGACCAGTGCCCGGAGTGCTTGAATCTGCAAACTTTTGGAACCAGGGTCCAAGGCGGAGAGTTTTAAAAACGCATCGCCACCCGGCCCCATGTAAACAGGATTCATTGTTTCAGAGGGAAACGCTGACATCTACGCATGCGCAGTACTCTTTCACATGAAGGCTGCGTGCGCATCCCAGGAACAACAACAACTTCGACCGTCTACCGAGTAACGTGTGATGCTTACCGTGCTTGGTTTGTTATCCAGACAAAACTGTCCCCACAGATTTGTTGTCCAGACAAGAAACTCCTGCGTCTTCGTGTGTCCACTCGCCATTGTTGTTTGTGAAAAGTTTTTCTTCTTCGTACATGTGTTGTAACAGCTCTGTTTCTCTGCAAACCTACATCGCCATCTACTGGACTGGTATGCATGCTACAGCGTTTTCAGTCGTTCTGGAGTCTCCGTCTGAACGCAGATCGTTTTTGAAGCTGCAAAGGAAAAACCTTTGTGTTTCACGTGAGAGCGTCTCCGTGTAAACAGGGCCTAAGCTGAAGGTGTCGCTCCTTCATCCATGTGGAGATATCAGCAAGGCATGGTATGCAGTATCTGCAGCCTTAACATGCATGCAGAAACACATACAGAAAACAGATTATAGACCCATAATGGTCTGTTCTGTTTATCAATAGTAATATCAGATGGACTTTTATTGATTATTGGTCTCAAAAACTATTTTACATGACACAGAATGTCAGCATAATGTGCTCACATTCGTCCTGATCCACATAATGTTGTTGTGTGGAGGTGCAAAGGTACAAAAACATACATCTGCCACAATAACAATGTCTAGTTTACATACACAGATTCAAAACTAAACACATAAAACAGACCTGCATCTAAGTTGTTAGATCGACTCCCCGAGCTCGCTGAGGCCTTTCTCTGTGGAGTTTGCATGTTCTCCCCATGCATGCGTTGGTTTCTCTTCTTACTCCAGTTTCCTTCCACAGACCAAAAACATGCTTGTTAAGTTAACTGGTGACTTTAAATTGCCTTCAGCTGTGGGGTGTGTGTGAATGGTTTTATGTCTCTCCTGCCCTGGCGATCTGGGTGTAACTCTCCTCTTACCAAAAGTCAGCTGGAGAAGCTTCAGCCCCGCACAGCCCCAAAAGGGATAAGCAGTGTACAGATAGATGGATGGACATTTGAAATACAAAAGAGGAAGGGCTATTAAATAATGGGGCAGCTCTTATGTATTCACACATAACTGCTATAAGTCTACAATAAGTGATCTTAAGGTCACTGCTAGCCACTAACTGAAGTGCACATTTTTGCTAAGGCATCAAAAAAGGATTATCTTAAAAGTTGAGCAATACATTAACTTGAAATTGTTGGTGAAATTGAACCAAAACAGCAGCCGAATCTTTTGGTGCATTAACTGAGGTGTACGATAAACACTGCATGTAACGTGTGTGAAGGCAGAGACGAAGTCCAAGATGATCAACGCTCTCAGATCAAAAACTTCTGAAAACATTTAACAAATTGATCAACTTATTTTAAATGGCCAACGACTCAGTATAAGAATGAGAGCAGAAATGGCCTCCATAGATAAAGAGACAGTTCAGCAAATTTTGAGTTAAAATTTGAGCATGACAAAAGTGTTTGCCAAAGTTGTCCCAAAATTTCTGTCTCCTGATCAAGAGAAAGAAGCAAATATGTGGAGAAATTTTAGAATAAACTGAAGGAAACCCAATTTTTTTTTAGAAGGATTGATAATGCCTGAATCTTCCAATATGATCCTGAGAGAGAATGGTGGTTGATGCTTTGAAAAACACCATCATCGCCGCATGAAAAAGCATGACAAAGCAAATCCAAACTCACGACCATGTTTATTGTTTTCCTTGACATTAATGGGATCATTTTGGAGGAGTGGGTTCCAAAGGGGTCAACAGTGAATCAACACTATTACAAACAGGTTCTAGAAAAACTGAGAAAAAGTCTGAAGAAAGAGATCACAGCCGTGGAAAATGGTTTCATTCTTCATCAAGAGAACCATCCGGTAAAACAGTTTCTGTCCCAAAAACAAATCACAATGCTCAATCACCTTCCCTGTTAACCTGATTGAGCAATAAGTGACATTTTATTTTTCCTGAGTGTTCCTCTGAGCGCAGAGGAACACTTTTGGAGTCTGTGTCAGAAGTTAGGAAAAGAACAACAGAGGATCTGAGACAACTGTCTGAAGAAGACCTGCTGCACTGCTCTGATCAGTGGAAGACCTGAATGTAGCGGTGTTGGTGCAGAAGGAGGAAGACGCTGAAACTGTGAATGTTCCCTAAAATTGGGTTATAGTAGTCTCGTTTTTTAACAGCAATACCTACCTGGTGCAATTGCCAACAGAGGCCAGCTCTAGGTTGTCTTTGCTAATCTAATCACCTGGTACTTCTCTCCACAGATTAAAACTAGAGTACAAGACAATAATGCCATGTTCAGTTCAGTAACTCCCTGCAGTTAGTTCTCCATCAGAGAGAAAAAATAATGAAGATTTTATTCAGAATAATCTTCTAAAAACGTACAGTATTTATCTAAAATCCACGCATATGAGCAAAAACATCCTCCCACGTCTTTTAAACACCAAACTTTTAAACACAAACTGTTAATCAAAGAGGTTTGTGCAGGGAGCGCGGCCTCTCTCTGACACTGACCTGTGTGTCAGCGTGCTCCTGATGTCAGCCTCTTCATCACTCTGGGCTCTTGACACAGCAGAACTGTTTCCTGTAGGAATCAGCCAGAGGTGATCTCCCTTTTTTGTCAGCGAGCATCAGAAAGAAAAACACTCATCCATTTAATACCGTGCATCGCTCAGAGCCAGCCGCCATCAGAGCAGGTAATTCTTAAGAGATAAAAAAGTGAGAGATGGAGACAGAACCAGAATAAAGAGAGAAAGTGTGTGTGTGTTTTTGAGTGCTTGTGCAGAGAGCTTCAGATAGAGACATTGGGCCATTTTTCTGTCCCTCCTCAGAGGGGATAATTATCTTTTGCATATTCATGTATGCAAAAACGACATGAATAATTTCCCTCTCCACCTTCCTCTCACTCTCTCCAAAGGTTAGCTCATTAATTACAGCCACACAATTAGCTGGAAATATTTTCACAATTAATTATTTGTTGTATTTTTTGGCTCCAGTGTTGGTGCATAACTCACAGCGGGGTCAGAGCCCAGGACAGATGCTGACGGTACGGGTAGAATATGTGTGCCCATACTAATGCTCTTTGGAGCTCTTTTCACACATCCACCTCTGAAAATTCATGGAAAATTTCAGGACAGGATGTTGTTATAAGTTTTCTGACTTGCCTGTTCACATATGAACCTGACAGTAAGAAAATCTCAGAGACAGACATGCAACATGTGACATTTAAAGGGATAAGCCAGCATTTCTTTTGTTTTCATGTCTTGCCTCACTCCAGGGTCCATGACAAGCAGATAGACACCATTCTTTTGACTGTGCGTGCAGTAACAAGGAAGAGCTGGGCAGAGCTCGCCCACTGCTAATTAGCTTAGCTCAAACACTGGGAGTCAATGGGTAGTGTTAGCCTGCCTCTGCCTACAGTCATCAGATAAACTGTTCAGCAACTCTAAACAGTCCTGTGTGCTTGTTGTCACTTTCTTTTTAACAGCATTATGTTATGTTATCTATTTTTAGACTAAGATCAGCTCTTTATGTCATCTTAAAAAAAAAAAAAAAAACATACGAAACTAAACCACAGGGCGCATACGCAACCACCGTGGACATATTTTGTTTTGTTTACCTACTTACAAGCACGTCTGCAGTGGTTTGCACATGCGCCCTCCTTTCACTTTGACTATTTTGGTGTGTATTAGTCCCCAAATCCATCTTGACATACCACCTATCATTGCTATTATTATTATTATTATCATTATTATTATTATTATTTTTGTGGAATACTACTGAGTAAATTGACCTCCACAAAGGATTTATTTGCTTATTATTATCATTATTTTTTTTTTTTGTTTTTTTTAAAAAATATATTTATTGCACATTTTGCTAGTTTACAAACAGTGAACAACATAGAACAAGAAGGCACTTATTTATAAAATGAATAAATAAATATAAATAAAAAAATAATAATAAAAAATCAGCAATAATTACAATAATAATGATGACATAATAACAATAATAACAATAAAGATAATAATAATAATAAAACAATAATAAAATATAATAAATAAATAAATAAAATACTCATTAAAAACAAATAAGTAAAGGAAAAAGAAAAAGAAAGATGTATACACATGTAACCTACCTACTCATGCACAAACACAAAAGCAACCATTTGTGCTTATAATACTTATATAAGTTATCTAACCTGTGCGTCCATGGACACTTATACCCACAAAAACAAATTGTCACTGTATGTGAACTACAACAAGTAATTGTTGTAGAAAGAAAAATACTACAACTACTACTACTACTACTACTACTACTAATAATAATAATAATAATAATAATAATAATGACATTAATAAATAAATAAATAAAAAATTAAAAAATAAATAAATATATCGATATCTACACAGTACATAAGTGTCAAAAGATATATATACTTAATGAAGATCAATAAAAACATAAATGAATCTTCAGTTCAGTTCATCATTCCAGCCATCTACCTTAATATCATTTTTTTCAAGGAAAGTACAGAAAACTTTCCAGATTTCCAAAACTTGTCAAGCTTATTTTGTGAGGTGTAACTTATCTTTTCTAAAGCCAAGTAAAAAGACATCCCTGTCAACCATTGTGAAGTGGTACAAGGTTTATCCTTTTTCCATGAACAGGCTATACATCTTTTATATTATTATCATTGTTACTTGTAACTAATTTTTGTCAATACTCTTCTGCCTCCCTGTAAAGCACTTTGAACTACGGCAGAATTTTTATGATGTGTGTTTTATAAATTAGGTTTGATTCATTCATTCATCCGTTAAAAAGGCAATAGCTCCAACACAGCATCTGTGACAGAGAGGGAATACACCCTTATCAGATTTTTAGATTTAGATTTTTTTTTTTAAATGGGACAGTACGCATTAATAAACACTGACATGTAAATGCATGGGATTATAGCCGAGTGACTAATTTTCCATCCCCAGTCCCATTAGCAGGTTGGTGTCAACACATAACACAAAACAGACATCCGTAATAAGTATAAAAACACACAGAACATTTTAAAAGACATACAGTCATACAGACAAAAAAAACGTCATACAGTCCAAAAGAAAATGGTCCAGGAGTTGGAGGACCATGGGAATTATACACAATGAATGGTAAAGTGCTGGAGTGCTAATTAAAGTGACAGTGCTAAAGTGCCAAATGCTAAAGTGCATTGTGCTAGCTGCCTGGGAGCTCAGGTCCTTGTTATATTGCACTTTGCCCAATATTGCACAGAGATATAAAGTGCCTTTTGCATTGCGCATTACCCTACGGCCCAAGTTAATAAAGTGGCATGTTGAATATATTATTGCACGATGCCCATAGCACACGGTTGCACATGCAGATGTGTGAGTAGATATTGCGCTCATGGGGTATTTAGTATGTGAAAACAGGTATTTTTTTTAAACACAGTTGCAATTTTGAACATACTCTAGCAGTCATGTAAAAATAAATATCCTGTATGTACCTCTATGTGAGCTCTTTAAACATCACCATCATCATTGTTGGCCTCAAAATACCTCTTTATAAATCAGTGAGTCACCAAAGCCATGTCCATGTTTTATACGGTCTGTGTCAAAGCCACCCCCGTTCGTTTGGGTAAAAGAGACAAAGGCCATGTTATTTGAGCGTAAGGATAATGCAGTTAAACTATTTCATCAAGGCAAAACCACACACAAGCAAATCAACGCAGATGTCAAGACAAAAACATGCACACACAGACCAAACGCTCTCTCTCACACACACTCACAAAGGCAGCGGTCTGAGTGTTGCTTGTTGCCTGTGGGCCTGTGGTCTTTGAACTGCCTCTCAGACTCCAGTCTGTCCAAATTCACTCTGAGAGATCCAGCTCTCTGCTGCCCGAACCACTGCAGCTCAAACACACACAAAGACGCACATGCACACACAGAAAAGCCAGAGACAGACGGACATGAAGACAGGCAGACGCGTGCACTGAAACACAAACACACACACCAATGGGAACTCACCCCACATCTCTGCACCTCCTCTTCCTGCAGAAGTTCTTGGAAAGTGGGTTTTGGTTTCTACCTGAAGTCAAACATCAAACAATCCTTCACAGAAGTTCAGTTATGAAATAATTTAGGAGATCATTTATCAGCTGAAATAAATCACAGCTGTGCTTTAGAGGACCACTATGGATTCTGCTCATCTTTAAGTTTAAAAGAAGAAACACTGATCTGCAGAGTCCAAACTTACTGTGATATCTGAGAAGTTAAAATGTGCAGCTTCAGAAGAAATGTCAACGTGATGTGAGATGTGGACCTCCCAGCCTGCAGTCTATCTCCAAACATTTGCTTTTTCAGTGGTTTAGGCTGCTTTAATATGATTTCAAAAGTCTGTGTCTTGAGCTTTGTGTCTGCATTAATCACAGGTTTTAGGTCGTCATATAGAGTCAAGCATCAGCATTGTATGAACTGAAAGTCCTGTGGCCCTCGCTGTAGTCTGAGTTTCCTTAAAAATACTTACTTCGAAGTTTGATCCTGAAAGCTTTAACTCAACATGACTAAGTCTGTATGTACTGGAGGCAAGACTTTGGTGAGGCACATTAACATGCAGTTTAAGAGTCCTCAAATTTAAAGAGACAATGATGTTGTAAGCTGTGGTGACCTCAGGAGGGAGGATTTTCTTTTTGGGTCCTCACTTTGGCACTTTGGCATCACCAATCGACCTAGTAAGCACAATTTTAGTCTGTGGGAGGGAGCTGAAATGCACAGAGTGAACCCACGCATACACTGGGAGAACATGTAAACTCCACACATAGAAAGGCCTTGACCAACATGGGGATCAATGCAGCAGCCTTCTTGCTGGAATTTTTGTCATGGCACAAGAAAAAGATGTTATTCAATTTTGGTGGTGATCTGAATCTGAATGTGGATCCAGGAAGTTTTTCCAAGGACTTGTTAACAGTAAGACTTTCAGTTTCAGTTTGACTGATCAGTTAGATCTCATTGTTGATCCCAATCCAGATGTGGACAAGGATTTTTTTAACATTGCGAGATAGGAAGGTTTTCCACAATTTTGCTAATAACTTAGTAATTTCTTATCAGAAACGGATGTCATTTTCAGGGAATTTTTGTCATGGCACAAGAAAGAAGTGATTTAATTTTGGCGGAACACTGGTTATGGCACAAGGAATATGTGATTCAATTTTGGTGGTGATCTGAATCTGAATTTGGATCCAGGAAGTTTTCAAGGACTTATCTTAACACTGTAAGATACGCCAGTTTTCCACAGTTTTGACAATAACTTGTCGGAAAATGTTTGAAATGCCTTGGTTGAGCTTTAGTCTCTCTGAGCTTTTCTTTCTGTAGATGTTTCAGGAAACCTGGACCTAAGCTTTTCTCAAGCACATTTTCCACCTCAAACTCAGAGCTGAAAAAGGTAAAAGAGAGAACTGTGTTTTCCTTTTCCTTATAATGTAGTAGAGAGGAAACCCTGCAGTTTTTATATCCATTGTCATCTTTACAACACAGTTCCAACAGGTTTTTAAGGTGATAAAAGCTCCAGTTTCTCTCAGCATTTAATGCAAAGTGAACAACACGACACCACGCTAACAGTTTCCTTTGGTCAACAAACCAAAGGCTCAAACGCTCTCCTGTCACTGTTGCGTACGCCACATAATTCCTCCTCCCTCGCGTGAAGGCCCCGGCATCTTCTCACTTTGATCCGCTCTCTCTCCTCACTCTGTAAAACGAGAGGCGGTGTGACTGCCACCGCCGTACGCCACCCGTGTGTGCGTGTAGTTTGTCTCTCAGCTTTAAAGGAGCGCGCCGAGCCAACCTGTCCCGTTCGCTTTCTCCTGAAGACTAATTTGGCTCTCATGTCGGCGCCGCTCTCACTCCGCTGAAGAGCAGTTGTTGACTTCCACATGCGCGGGAAGGTGCGTTCGTAAAGAGCCGTCAGTACGAGTGTGTTTTCCTTTTTTCGTTTGTGTGTTTGAGGGAGAGAAATAGAGACGGGATTGACGCGTGGGTGTTTGAAGAGTGAAAGGAAACATTCTCCCGCTCTCTCCTCCCATTAAACATATTTGTACATTTCATCGCCAATAAAAACAGCAAATCAATCTCATCCAGCGCTCTTCAGAGGACGCTTTGAAGTCTTCTTAGTAAATGACCTCCCACTTTCCCATCAACCGCCAAAACCCCTCCACGCACACACCCTGAAAAAAGACTAGTGCAATATTTATCTCACTTCACAAAATTTTAAAGTTTTTCTTTTTTTTGAGGGGATAATCCTTGAAATTTTCATCAAAAGCATTCTAATCAGGCGCTCCTCAGGTCAGCTAATGAGTTGGCAGGAGTGGGGCCCTCGCCGGGCGGTTCTCTTCAAAGGGCTAGCTCATTAGCGTTAGCGGCTCTGATTATGATACTTTCACATGCTCCCCCTCACGCATGCACACTCTCGAGCTCACTGATGCTGTCTCACGCACACACACGGCCGTCATTAGCACTGTTAGCATCATTAGCATCATTAGCAGCCAAGGTCAGTGTTTGAAGCCAGACAGACGAGCGACCTCCATCTTCCTCCAACCAGCCTTTCAACATTCCTAAGAGCAGCTTTGTCTAAAGTTAGGAGGACCGCAAGACCACGAGATTGAAAGGAGGAAGAATTCTGGAAAAAAGGTGGGAATCAGGAAAAAAGGAGGATGAAGGAGAGGAAAAAGAAGGACCAGAAAAATATGGAGTAAAGACAGAAAAGTAAAGGAAGGGATGAAAAGGTAAAGAAAAAGTACTGAGAGGAAATGCAGGATGAGAGGGGGAATAGATGGGAAAGTGAAGACATGGAAGGAAAAAGAGGAAATTGGCTAAGGGAGAGAGAGAGAAAGCTAAAGGCAGAAGAAAACAGGATACTACAGAAGAGTATGAGGGCCATGTTAGATGGAGAAAATAATTTTGCGGAAATCGAGATTAAAGTCGAAATTTCAGGATTAAAGTTGAAATGACGAGAATGAAGCTGAAATGACAAGAATAAAGTCAAAATACAATTTTGTGATGAAAGTCGAAATGTCAAGAAGAAAATCGAAATGTTGGAAAAAAAAGTTGAAGTGTTGAGAATAAAGTCAAAATACATTATATGTCAACTTTATTCTCAACTTTTGACTTTTTTTCTCAATATTTTAACTTTAATCCCATCATTTTGACTTTTATCACAAAATTGTATTTCAACTTTATTGTCGACATTTCAACTTTTATCTCGTCATTTCGACTTTTATCTCAAATATTGTCTTTATTGTCATTATTTTGACTTTAATCTCGACCTCGCGAAAATTATTTTTTCCATCTAAAATGGCCCTAATACTTCTCCGTAGGATACACAAGGAGGAAAGTCATGGAAAAACTAAAATTTGAAAACAGATGACACCATAAAAAAAGTTAAAGAATGTCCTCAATAAAACTGAGGTAGCAATTTGCACTGAAAATGACTCTAAAATGTATTCAATGTTTTAGTAGACTGTACCTAAATTTAACTATAGCACACTGAGATAAACTGAGTAAAAGCTTTTCAAAAATCATTTTAACAAATCATTTCAAATCAACTAATCGATTAATTAACTAATCAATTAATTAATAACCTCCCTTAACTAATGAAGTTTTACAATAAAGCATGTCTGGCTACTGAAAATAGCATGCACATTTGATTAATTAATTAATCAATTAGTTATTTTTTTTTATTTTTATTTTTGAAAGGTCACCTATCCCAAGAAAAAAATTAGGAGGATTGGGGCCTCTCAACATTTTATATGACAGGCTGATTTTTTTTTGTGTAAGTTTGTGAAAAAAGTCAGAATCAGGACAAAAAGTAGTCAGAGCTCTGAGAACATACAGGAACTTTGACTTTGACTCATAATTCCATATAAATATATAATTTTTTTTGGAGAATAACTTCAGAACTGTGAAAGAAAAGCAGGGATTTAAGTTCCAACTTTAATCCCAGATTTCTGAGAAATTTTGATCTCAGACTTTTTCTCTTTATTTTTATTTTAATCTCAGATTTTTTGGTTGTTTCTGACAATTCTGAGATTAAAGTCAATAAAATTTTGAATTCTGACCTTTATCCCAGATTTCTGCAAAATATTGTCCTAAGAATTTTTACTGTTTACCTCTGATATCTGAGGTGAGGTCAATAATATTCTGAATTCTAAACTTTATTCCAGATGTCTGCCAAACTTTTTTCTTAAAATTCTGAATTTCATCAATGAATTTTGTCAGTTTTCATAGAATTTGACTTAAAACTAAGAATCCTGACATTTTTTTTTTCTGAATTCTGACTTTAATCCCATTTTTTTTCTCAGAATTTTTACGTTAAACACAGAATCCTAAATATTTTTTTTTGAGAATTTCTACTTTAAACTCAGATTCTTTACTTTTTTTCTCTGAATTCGAAGATTAAAGTTAATCTAATTCTGACTTTAATCCCAAATTTCTGAGAAACTTTAATCTCAGAATTCAAGATCAAGTAGAAAGAAAGGAAAGGTGCAAAATTACAGGAAAGAGGGAGCAGAAAAATGGAAAGAAAATAGGAAATACAGACATAGGGTAGAAAAGGAAAAGGTAAGAAGCAGAAAGGAAAAGGAGAGTTAAAAAAGGGATGGAGGATGAAACATAAGGGAGTTTACAGAATTGGAATGGAGAGAGGAGTAAAGTAAGAAGCAAAAAAAAATGAGCAAAAATGAAAGAAAAGCAGGAATTAGTGCAGAAAAAAGGTTCAAACAAAAATGAAGGGAAGGCAAAAGGGACGGAGGAAACAAAAGAAATTTACAAAATAAGAGACTTGGCCCCCTTTATTTGAACACATTCATAGTAAGGAAATGGAAAGCAACAGAAATCAAGGGACAGGTGAAAAGATCAGAAACAAGGAGGATGAGAAAGGTGACAAAAAACAGTAAAATTCAAACATGATCGAGCTTAGGCAGAGAACATGTATGTGCTGCCCTATCTGCCCTCAGACTTTTCAGGTTTTTAAGAGTGAGTGTTTCCCACCGTCTCTTCTCTCCACCAGAGCGAGAACGAGGAGCTCACGTGATTCACCATGAGTCCTCTGAGAATTAATTAAAAAGATGAAAAAAGATGTCACACTGTCCGGGATTATTCTGCCTTCACTTTTACCTCTAATGACATCACATCTCCGTCTATGGAGACTCTTTGTTCAACGATTTCAGACGACCATTTGCCCGTGTTTTAACATGTCCTGTTATTTCTCAAGTGTTGATTAAATAAACCTCAAATGTCACGCATACATGTTGGTCTCAAAACAGCCGTCTTTATCGGAAAACACTACAGGAGCTGTGATAGGAGCTTTATTAAACATTAATAGACACTGATTTGCAGATGTCTGAATATGACACACTGGTTGTAAACAAAGATGGGCAGTAACGTCACTACAAACAATGTTGTTATTAGCTTAATTGCATTTTCCAGTAGCTTTGTGGTAGTGTAATTGTTTCCTGAGCCAACCAGCTTTTCAGTAGCTTAGTTATTTTATTGATCAAGGAGTACGGTAGTGGTAACTTTGCAGTGCAACTGGATCTGTTATCAGGCAGATCCATCCACAGAAGGAAGTGACCGCTTATGCAGAGATTAGCATGGATGCTAACAGCTTTAATAGCAGTTTTGTTAGATCTGGACCACATTTCTTTATAAAATGAAGAACAAACAGCAACACTAAGAGTACGTCTTTCAAGAAAGTATACTTTTGCTCCACTTTTGATATGTTTTGGTGAGAGTTTGTAGTACAGATTGGCTCATTCTGTACTTTACACTGTGACAGTAGCACCCACCTACTACAACATCTAATTGGCCTGTGACAGAACGATCGTCCATTCACCTGCTGGATATGCTTTTGAAAGGTTCTGCCCTCCCCAAACACTTTCTATTGGCTGTTGCGGAGATGGACTGCTGAAATATTTTCTGTATTGTATTGAACTGTCTGTCCGGCATGTCAGGTTACTGTAGCGTCCCTCTACGTAACAGTCCAAAAACACACTTTTGGGACGAGTTTAAGATGTGAGCAGACATGTAGAGACAGTATCTTATGCAGACAGTGACCATGTTTCTCCATCATGGTGATGCAGCCTGATCCTTAAAGCCTCCATCTGTCCGTCCTAACCTGCAGGCTAATAGCCTGAGAGCACACACTGAGCAAATGCACAGGTGTCTCCAGCACAGTGTGAAATTTGTTGACTTATTAGTTTCGTCATAGTTTTCGCCAAAACCTTTTTTCCCCTGATGAAAACCAGACTGTAACTAAATAAACAAGTGCACAGGGACAAAAACTAAAACTAAATTAACTGACATTTTCATCAACAAATAAAAACTAGACTAAAATGTTTGACAGAGACTTAATCCAATCAGACCTAATTTGGTCATGTAGAAAGTAGGGACAAGTTAGGAATATATCCAATCACAGCTACTGTGGTTGTGTGGAAAGGTTGGATGAGTTAAGAGGAACATCTAATCACAACTGCTTTAGCTTCATGGTGGTGGGATAAGTCGGGGAGCGATCCAATCAGAGCTACTCTCTTTATGAATTGATATATTCATGTAGAGCAGGTTCACTGTTTGTTGTCAGTTCTGGTATTTTAACTGAGATGCTCTGCCAGGTAGCCTAAACAAAGGTGACTGCATTTCACACAGAAGTTAAATTTGTTTCTGTTAATTAGACATTCAAACTTTACTAGCATTCATTAAAGGGTTATTAGATGTTTCATTTTATCCAAGTGTCAAACATGACTTCAGAAATTTAAGGAAATATAAAATCTGCCTTACCCTTTGCACTTAATATTTTAGTCGACTAAATTTACAGTAGATTTCGTCGACTAAAGTGTGGAATTTCATCAACTTAAACTAGACCAAAAGTAAAACAATTTAGATAAGAAATCATGACTAAAACTAAAAGATATTTTAGGCACAAGACTATAACTAAAACGGAAGTGCTGTCAAAATTAGCACTGCTCCAGCATAAAACACTAACACATTTAAAGCTAACTGTCACCAGCCAACAGCAGCTAATATCCTGTCAGCAGCTGATTGTAAAAGGCTCAATACATGAGGTAACAATGGACAAGTTGGATATCAGAGGAGGGGGAGACAGGAACAGTGTAAGCCACTGAGGTAAGCTGGTTAACCTCCTGTTATTGAGCGACGTAGGTTACATCTTTGTTTCTTTGTCGTCAGCATAAGAACTGGTCATTTACCTGTTTACTGACAGAACAGCTTCGGATGTCAAAGAAATACTTCAGCATATTAGGAATGATGAGCATTTGAGAAGAAACTGATGTAAGTTTGTTAAATCAGTAATTGAATTACCTCTACAATGTGGACGTCTGTTAGTTCAAAATTAATCACTAAAAAGTGACTAAAGGAGTAAGGAGAGTCCATTCAATAAGACCAGACATCCTATAGTCCTGCACAGTTTAAAAACTATTTAAAGGCATGCTGTGGTTAAATTGCAATAATTTCAACCAAAAAACTTGAAGTATGATTATCGAAGCCTACTGATTTGGAAAATTCTGGTACCACTCATCACTAAATTCGGATCACCGTCTGGTTTCAGGATTTTTTTAAAGCATTCTTTACCATTTTTAAGACATTTGATTTTTGTAACCCCACAAATAATGCTCAGAATGTTTGGCAAAAAAAGTACAGAATAACTTTAAGACTGATCCGGATACTCAAAACACTTCAGATCCACTGATACAGGAAGCTTAGATTCAGCTAATGTAAGATGCGTGTAGCTGCTTTGGATGAGATCTGCACTGTCTGAGTGTTTTCTTGTTTAAATACCACATTTTAAAGGAATTCAGTTTTTATGTCAAACTCACACAGTGGGGAATTGTTGTGTTTTTGTAAAATGAAATGGCCCACTGGCCAGAAGTTTGACCCCCTCCCACAAAGTGCACAACTTTGATCTGGTCCAATTTTAATTTGTCAAAACTTCAAATTTTGTCTCTTTCTACCCATTCAGCATTTTACTCAGTGAAACAACAGACAAAATGACGTGCATGCCCACACTGTTAGCCTGATACTTCAGCCCCAAGAGGGCGCCATCGCTGGTGACACAGGCCCAGTTATTCTTCACTTCCTGAAGAGGTAAATGTTGTGTTTTCTCTTTACTTGCTTAAAGACTTGGCATCAGCAGTGAACGGTTTAAAGTTCTTTACTGAGATTAAATCCTAAACCAAAAAAGTGCAGCACATAACACAGCTTTTGGTGTGTTTTTAGTTCTGAAAGAAGTCGTGAAAACTCTGCTCTGAGCTGCTCTACAGCACAGTTTGTGCATCATGATATCATAGATCAGACTGAGGGGATTACACTTGTTTAAAAGAGCCTTAATCCAAGCTCCAAACTTAATCAATTTGTCCTGTCTCTTGTTATCCATCTGTCCCCCTCCTCTCCTCTCTGTGGTCAGTGTGTGTGTGGGTGTGTGCATGCATGTGTGTGTGTGTGTGTGAGACAGCGGCCCTGGGCTGACTAACGGCTGCTGGCGAGATGTCTGGAGGACGGATCGGCTCGTCTAATTCACTGCTGCTGGACACACTGGATTTAACCCGGACTGACTGAGAGTGTGTATCTGCAGCAGAGTGTGCAGACACAGAGTTGGTCTGTTTCTGTGTGTGCGTGCATGTGTGTACATGTGTGTACCCGGAGAAAGCCTATTGAAAAGCCTCTCTCCAGTCCATCAGATTAGCTCCATTAGCGGATTAGCCGGATTAGCGGGTTAATTGCGCTCTGCTGCTGCGTTGGTGCGCACAGGCTAATGACGGCTAACGCTGGTTAATCACACACACAGCCGCGTTAGCCAGCTACCCGCCACGTCTGGCAACATGGCACACACATCGGGGGAAGCAGCGTGCAGCAGCTTCCCATGAGGATTAGGAACAAGACATGTTTGGATTAAACATCTAATTCCAAGAACGTATCTATTTTTTATCAACTGCTTCTGTCTGCGATGGTCTTTCTCTCATTAAGAGCAGATAATCACATTGTTTTGACAGTTCCAGCTGTTAGATTGGGGTTTGATTCACTTGTTCCTGATGCTATGGAAGTGTTGTCACCTAAACATTTGTCCTTTGAGCAGATTTTAAGCAAGAATCCAATCATATGGACATATGTAAGAGTGTATGCATGTTGCATATGGCTGAATAGTTGCACACGAATCTGCAGTGATTGCACAGACTATGAGGGGAAGGCCTCCTTAAACCTCCAATTAAAACTCAGTACGCTTCAGCAAGGAGACCACGTGGCTTTAATTAAAGAGCTCAAACTTACAGAAAAAGTTTCCGAGCTCTTTTCTTGATGCTTTTCCCACCTTAAACCAGTGTTTCTCAACACTGCAGAAAGCAATGTCTACGGCCTCAAAACTCTATCAGTTTTGCTTGGCAGGTGTTCAGGTTAAAATTTATGACACTCAAATTTTTTTTGTGAAACTCAGGACATTTGATTAAATAACACAAAATATGTGCCACAATAGTCTTCCTTTTCTTAGATTTTTTTGGTGTTCATGAAATCTTTTTCAGTTTCATTAAATTTGATTGTTTTTAAAATGTTCAAGCGCTTCACAAAAGGTTTTGTGATTGAAATTTTTCTCCCCATCATACATTTGATGGTCGCATGGGGGCTGGAACCTGTCCCAGCTGACATGGCGAGAGGTGGGGTACACCGTGAACTGGTCGTAAGCCAGTCACAGGGCCAGACAGACAGACAACCAGTCATGCTCACATTCAAACCAAAGGGCACTTTGGAGTCACCAATAAACTTAAGAGAACCTGGAGAGAACCCACCCATGCACGGGAGAACATGGAGATACAGAAAGGCCCTGACTGACACAGGGATCGATCCAGCAACCTTCTTGAAGCATGTGCACCACCTGCTATGCCTTTAGTACACAGTATATTGCTTAATTAATTTGAACTGAACATTTATTTTCTTCACATTGAGTGGACGATATATCACTTTATTTCATCTCACTGGACATTTAATCATTTGTCATATCCTGCACAATATGTCACTTTTGGGCCAAGGACTAATCAATTAGATCTTAGTGTTGATCCCAGTCTGTATGATTTGTTAACACTGCAAGATCAGGAAGTTTTCCTCAATTTTGCTAATTACTCAAAAAAATTGAAACTGAGTTGGATGTTATTTCAGGGAATATTGGTCATGGCACAAGGAAGAAGTGGTTCAATTTTGGTGGTGATCTGAATCTGATTGTGGATCTAAGAAGTCTTTCAAGGACTTGTCATCAGTGAGAAATTGGGTAGTTAATCACAGTTTTGACAATAACTTGCTGAACAATGTTGGAAATGCCATAGTGGAGGTTTAGGCTCACAGAAAGGCCCAGACCAACCCGAGGATTTAACCAGCGACCTTCTTGCTGCGAGGTATGTGCACTACCTGCTGCACTACCATGCTCCCTTCATGAAAATGTGATTTGCAAAATGTTTTTAATTGTTAAAATAACTCTAGCATATCACAATATACTTTTGCAGCTGATCTCTAAGGCCACTATGCAACTGTGTCTTAAGTGTGTGATTATAAACCTGGTCTTAGTGTCTGACTTCTTCACTAATCAGTAAAATGAACATTTTCTTCAGATTTAACTTTCCAAAAACAAACTCAAGCTGATTTAATGTGGAGCACTCAGCTGTGAGTCTGAAAGTTGTGCTGAAGAACTTTCCTGTACTCCAGTAATCAGATCAGAGAGAGAGAACAACAGTGTGTGTTGCTTTAGCGCTGCATGAACATCTTCCCAGACGCTTTAACTGAACCATACCGTGGTTATGAAGCCGTTGGCACAGTTTGACTTCATTTTCTCTGCAAGGTAAGCTCTGTCTGCACGCGTCCCGCCTCAAAGACCCCCTGCTTATTGTTTACTTTATCACAGACAGCACACAGAGAAATCTAAATGTCTGATCGCATAAACAGTGTTTGAAGCAGCATGTGGCTGCAGACACAAATACAAATGAATATTTACAAGGAGGGATGATAAAACTGTCTCATACAGAAGGAGCTGTTTACCTCTAATTAGGGCTGTCAGCCTTGACGTGTTAATTGTGATGCAATTAATGTCCAGGATGTAGTCAGGCTCGAAAATCACAACCAGGTAGGTATGAAAATATGGTTTAAGACAAAAGTCACCTGAAATGTTCAAAGTATTTAATTTATCATCACTCCTTATCTCCAAAACTGCTGCTGCTCAGACAATGTAAAAATTGGATGAACAAGTTTTGTATACAAGACAGTGTGCAGCCTAAAAGATGACCACGCAGTTAAAAAAAAAAAAAGAAAACAAAATAATTAAATTGTAGATAAGATTTATGTGTCTGTTAATGTTGTATAAAAGCATCAATATTTCAAATTTCCTCCAGTTTTTTAATCAATTTTTCACAGTGATGCACTAAAAAGACTGCCCCCTGGTGACCCTTTGTCACATGTCAGGGTCAGACTACTTGATTTTAGCTAAACTAGAAAGCACTCAGAGAGCTCACATATGGCTGTTACATCTATAATCAATAGTCCCATGATAAAGTTGTCATCATAATATGATTCCTTGAGCCTGAAAACCCACACCTAGCACTCATTTGAAAAACGGCTGTTCAATAATGGTGATTATCTGGGTCGCCACCATACTCTAATCATTTATATGTTGGGCAATTACAAACATCTCCTGAAAATTTCATCAAAATCTGTCAAGTATGTTTTGCATAATGTTACTAACAAACAAACAGACAAACAAACACCAACAAAAGCATAATGTCCTTAGCAGAGGTATTTATGAATCAGCTAGACCAGGGATGGGCAACTGGTGACCTGGGGTCACACACAGCCCTTAAACTTCTTTAAAGCAGCCTGCCAGTCAGTTTAAGGTATAAAAAAAGCTATATAATGATCATGAAGAAAATATGCCGAAATCTGCCATGACAGCATGAAATGTAACAAAATCTTTTAGGAAAAAAGCTCAAAAAACAGAAATAAAAATTTCAGCAATATCTACTTTAATGTCAGTAAATGCTTTGCTCTTTGCACCAAAAATGTAACTGAAACTGTTTGGAATGATGAAAATTAAAACAGGCTTTATGTAGAATTCTCTTAAAAAAAATAAATTAAACTAAACAGATACCACAAATGGGAAAGTACCATTAGTATCAGCTGAGCAGCTGGTGTCTTGAACATGACAATGAATGCATGAATGCTTGAAATGAAAATGTAAAAATATAAATTGAATTTCCCCCTGGATCAAATAAAGTAACTGTCTATCTCTGATTTCGCTGTACTCTGGTGGCCTCCAGAGTCACCGGATCTCAATTCAACAGAGCATTTTGAGATGTTGTGGATGTGTGGCCAACAAATCTGCTCTCACTGTGCAACATTGGACAACGTGCAATATAACAAGGACCTGAGCTCTAAGGCAGCTAGCACTATGCACTTTAGCACAATGGCACTTCAGTTATCACTCCAGCACTTTATAGTTTATTGTGTATAATTCCCACGGTCCCCCAACTCTCAGCCTGTTTTATTTTTGGACTGTATGTCATCTATATTGTTGCTTGTCTTTTAATACGCTCTGTGTGTTTTATTCCTATTATTGATGTTTGTTTTGGTTTTATGTGTTGACAACAACCTGCTAATGGGAGTGGGGATGGAAATTAGCCGCTTGGCTATAATCCCATGCATTTATATGCAAATGTTCATTAATGCATATTGTCCCATTTAAAAATAAATAAACAAATAAATCCTAAACTGTGTGATGCTTTAATGTTAATGTGAAGCAAAATCTCTGGAAAGCACCTTACTGAATCTACAGAAAAAAGAATTAGGGTAGTTCACAAGAATGTCCAACCAGATACCGGCAAGGTGTACCTAATAAACTGTCCAGTGGGTGTATTAGCAGATTTAGCCCCCCTAGAAGATCATGGGGGGTGCTGGAGTATAAACAAACCTCAGATAAACCCCAATCACCACGGCCACACGAACGAACAGGACGAGATTATCGGTCAAAGCGGCGGTCTTCGTGATACGCCGCTGATGTGGTATTGGAAGCCAAGCGGGCGCCGTTATTGATGCAGTAGCCAATGAGGTCTGACACATGGCTGCAGGACAGGAAATGCCAGGGGTTATGGGTAAAATGGGTGTTAGCGAGAGTGTGCAGGAAACCAGAAACACACCTATGCACGCAAAAACACACGCACGCACGCACACACTCGTGGACACACACTCTCCATATATTCTGCGGGCACCTCGGCCTCATTAAGGGGAAGTGAAGGGCTCCCTGCTCATCTTTTAAAGATAAAACAAAGTGCTGTGATGTCATCCCTCATCAGCGCTCGCCAAGGAGACGAGGAGCACTTTAGCAGAAAGAGGCGAGTGTGTGATCGCCTGAACGCACAGACCTCCCTCTGACACTCTCTCTCCTGCTTTATTTCTCACACACACACACAGAAAGTACACACTCGGTCACTCGCAGTCGTGGCAGCGGAGGACGGTGGATGAGGGATGCATGTTGGTTTGGGGCTAAACATGATATCGGCTCTCCCCAGGGCCGGCCAATCAGAACAAGCTGCCAGGGAAAAACAGCAAAAGCACTCAAGGCGGGGCAGGAGAAAACACACTTAAACACACACACACACACACACACACACACACACACACACTTAAACTTCAAATTTCTCTCCGAGCAAACGTCCGTGCAGACAAAGAAACACTCCCACCCAAAGTCAGGGTTTTATAAGTTTAGGCTACATGCTAATGCGAGGAGCTAGAGGGCCGTCCCAAGCTCCAATGCTGATGTTCGTAGAGTTGCACCAGTGCCCGCGGGGGGCAGGACCTAAGGGTGGGAGCTGGGGGGGCGTCAGGGGGGCACAGGAAGCGAGTACCTGGGAGGCAGCGGCGAGGGGAAGCGCCTAAAGGTGCAGGGACCGAGGGGAGGCAGAGTCACCGCTGTGGGCTCTGCCACGGAGGGGAAGGATCGAGGCTAAGTGTTTCCAGGGTAAGTGTAAGAGGGGAGAGGGGTTGTCACGAAGGGGGACCAAAGTGATGTCAAAGGGAGGGATGGCGGGAATGTAAAATTTAATGATGAGGCTTTTTTAATTTCTCCCTTTTCAGGAGTCTTAGTTTGTTTTAATTCCCTCATTTTCTGCTGATTTAAAAAAAACAGTTTAAATGTCATAAATGTTGCTTCAAAAGCTGAAATTAAACCCTCCATAAGTGTCAACTAGGCCTGGAGTGATTAACCTGGACCACCGGGACAATGCCTGGAGGGTTAGGCTGGTTTTTGGGCCACAAGGCCTGCCATACGTGACAACGAGAGCACAGGGCTGCATGATTCCCACATGGGCCCCAACAGTGTTCATTTTCATCTTAGTTTTCATCAACAACCTTTTTTCCCCTGACGAAAACTAGACAGTAACTAAAAAACACAAGAGCACATGGACAAAAACTAAAACTAAATTCACTGACATTTTCCTCAACAGATAAAAACTAGACTAAAATGTTTGACGGAGACTTAATCCAATCAGACCTTTTTCATCATGTAGAAAGTAGGAACAAGTGAGGAATATATCCAATCACAGGAAACATAAAAAAAGTAAATAAAATTAAAAAACATAAAATTTCGTCAACTAAAACTAGACTGAAATTTAAACAATTTAGATGACTAAATTATGACTAAAACTAAAAGATATTTTAGGCAAAAGACTTAAACTAAAAGTAAATTTAAAAGTGTTGTCAAAATTAACACTTGGCCCCAAATACACTGAAGCCTTTAGAGTCCATATCATGCTTACTGAGTGAAATCTGCCCTCTTGTGTGTTCAATGTAACTTTTCTGCATGTTAGAGCACCTCTGTCAACAAGACAAAAAGTCTGCAGCCCCCCTGTCCCCCTCTTTGTGGTGCCAGTAGCTGCCTGAAAAAGCTCATTCCCAAATAGACCTACCAGTGTGACATCACACTGTTGTTACCTCCGCCAAGGAGGTTTTGTTTTTGCCGGCGTTTATCTGTTTGTTTGTTTGTTTGTGTTCAAAATAACTTGAAAAAAGTTCTGAACGGATTTGGATGAAATTTTCAGGAATTGTTGGAAATGGGATTTGGAAGAACTGATTAAATTTGGGGGTGATCTGGATCACTGTCTGGATCAAGGAATTTTTTAAAGGATTCTTTAACATTGCCAGATAGGACCATTTTCACCAAAGTGGACCAAAGCTGCTTGGCGGAGGTCTGCGCTCTCTGAGTGCTTTTCTAGTTTCATTAGTAGTTTAACCCCACTGGAAGCTCAGTGCAGAGCAGAGATGGGACATTAAATGCAGATTTGTTGACCACATGATGCAGTGCAGTGCTGAACTGACCAATTACCACAGAGCTGACCTGTCAACTAATCAGAGTGGACCGGCCCGCATGGGAAAGGGAGCCTTAAGGGGCAGGAGCTCGAGCAGAGTGTCCCAGACAGAGAGAATACAGCTGCACCGAGCTGCTCTGCATATGAACATGAGATTTTTTTTTTTTTAACATAAGTGATTATCAACATACTCTTGTCATCAAAAATAAGTATATGAACTGGAGATAAGTCAAAATTTAAAGGCTTTTTAATTTATGAGATGAATAATTTACCAAGATAAAAAAAACAAATAAACCAAATATCTGACCCCAGAGGGACTAACTCTGTCCCCACACTGTAATCAGAATTTGGATAAAATATACATACAAAAAAAACATTATTTGAGATAATAAGGCACTGTTTCAAGCTTAAATCACGCAAATCATCAGTCAATCAATAATTATTTGAATAATGCCTGATCATTACAAGTTTTATTTGCTTAGTGAAATTATGTTTCCATTTAAAGGTCATTAATCAGAGTGTTTGGGTCTAAACTTCAAACTCCAGAGCGGAAAGAGAGTCCCACCTCTGCCCTGGAGTTAATCATGTTTGTCAGGACCTGACTGAAATAAAAGTGGTCTCATTTATTTTATTGTTCTATGCATTTTTCTTAAATGAATGACTGTTTAGTAAAGATACTTCAGTTATTTTGAGTTGATTCTTTTATGTTTTTATATTTGAAAACAGTACAGTGGCTTGTAAGAGAAGTGGGCATCTAAACATTAGAAAAAAATTTAATTTAAAACATTTGTACATCAAAATTCTTTTGTTGAGCTTAGAAGTAAAAGCTATCTCATTAATTAGGCATGATTTGACTGTGTTTTTTAAATAAATAGTTATTCATCACATTTTTTAAGGATGCTAGTCTCACTTATTTTTAATAATTCAATATTTTTTCCAAATAACATTTAGTGTGGTAGTTTAGTGCTCACGTTTATTTTTAATAAATTAGTTATTCTCTAAATAAAATAATTTATTCAGAAATTTTATGAGGGACAGTTTTTATTGTTGTTGACATTTTTTAAGTTGAATTTATTTAATGTATCTTTGGATTTCTTTTTGAAAGGTTAGTAACAAACAACAACATTTATGTTTAATTTAAGCTCATTTTCAATTCAATATTTTAGTAAAATGGCTCACCAGGAAAGTGTTCACATTTATTTTTTTATTCATTTGAATTATATAATTTAGTTCTGGTTGATCTAATGTATTTTCTAATGTTAGGTAAAAGGGACAGTAGTAACATTTGCCTTTAATTCATTTTAATGTATCCCAGTGGCCTAAAGGGACAAGGGTTAGATATATATTTTTTATGGATAAATAGTAGGATATTGTACGGTTTCCATTCATTGAGGGCTTATAAGGACCTCTGGTTAAGTTAAATAAATATAACTCTACCAGGTTATTAATAATATCTGTGGCTGAATTTAGTTTGAGCGAATTTAATACACATATTTTACTGAAAAGAAAATAGTAAATTGTTTCAGTAAATATATTAATTAGACACAGTGGTCCAATTTTCTTCAACTAATGTGATTTGTAATTTGAATGTTTTTATTCTTTTTATAATCTTAGTCAGTTCTTTTTTATATCTTTATCTGTTTTTATATTGTGTTATTTGTCTTAGATTTTAATGAGTGCATTACTTGAAACTACTCTTTAGTTGAGTAATTGTTTCAATAAATTAATAGTTTTTTTTAAATTGATTTTAAGTTAGAATAATTAAGATGAAATATCCTATGGTTATCTTTTATTATACCACAATGTCATTTTTAGTCATTACATGCATTGTTTTAAGATTAAACCTAAATGAGGGTAAAAAGTCATAAACTGATGGAGATTTTTTAATCCAACACAGTCACTGAATTTCAGAGTATATTTAGGCTGTGCACATTCCTGTTGGTGACACGTATAGTTTAACTACATTTCCCTTGAATTTCATCATCTGACACGTTGGAGGGATTAATTAACTCACTCTTATAATTAAGCTGCTCGTGAATTTCTCTTGACTAATCATCTGGTAACTCTGATTTGCATAATGTCAGTCAGTGGCATGCAAACCTAAGTGTTCGCAGTAAGTTAGTGTGACTCAGTGAGCTGAGAATATTACTGATCTTGTTTTGAATATTATAGGCCTTTATAACTTACTTCACTCTTTAATTTAGTACATCCTCTCACTGAAACTGAACTCAGAGACAGAAATGTGCCTTCACTTCACTGATGCGTCTTCTGTCAGACAATATGAAGAGTTTAATTCTACAAAAACAATATAACACGAATTAAAAACAAATAAATGTAAACTAAGATTTATCACCAATCATTAAAATCTGTTTTTACATTCATGCATCAGTCATATGGTCGAAGTGTTAGTCTTTAAACATGTTATACACACAAAGGCATAGCCCAGCTCTTTACACTTTACTGATTCTTCTTTTTTCTTCACTCTTTTTTACAGTTTGTGCTCATTATCACCACAAAAACACTCTCACTGTTAAATCAAACTACATTCTCCTCTTGATTTTATCATCTGACACACTAAAGCTGTAACTAACTCAGCCTCATGATTTAACGAGAGAAATGGAGCTGACATGTCAAACAAAACTCAAAGTTTCTTCTCTATATTTTTCTATTGTCAACTTCATTTATTGGGCAAACTCTGTACACAGGGCATCACACAATGCTTTACAATCAATTGATAATCAAACTTATTTATAGAGTGCCAATAAGTAAAGAGATGTGACCTCTGACATGCCAGACAGACTTTTTCATACGTCTATAGGATAGAGTTCACTAAATCATCTGGGCAACATCCCATATGCTGCATTTCCACCACGCATCTGAAATTGCAAGCCTGACACCAAATAATGCGGCCATTCTGCTACCAGAACAGCAGCTTTCATTGCAGTGGAGTTTGAGACATTTTTGTGGCACTTCCCACATGTTTAGTTGCTTTGCTCACTCCATGACTGACCAATCCTTACAAATTTTACATCATTGTTAAGGTGAATAATTAGACTTTGCAAGGATATAAAATACAATGTCTGTTACAAAAGGGGATAAATAATGGATCAAAATAACATTACCAGATATTTTTTAAGGAGTATACATTAATATATTCCTCAAAATAATGACTTAAAATGTGTCAGTGAGCAAAGAAACAGGATCAGATAGTTAAAGTTAATTTTATTTATTTGAATCCAAGATTTGTCTAAAGCTTGTAATTGTTGATCAAATTATTTTAATGATTTTTTTTTAAAAGGAAAAAAGAAAACTCTAAATCTTAAACATCATTTTTCTATCATTTCTTTAAGTATGAATATTTTAATCCTGAATGTGTTTAGTTTTACATAAAAATTGTCTCTTACATGAAACAAAACAAGAATATTTAGCCATTAAATTATTGTTGTTATCTAAATATCATATAGTCAGGATGATTTAATTACCCCACACTCATAAAACATTTTGCTAAATTGAAGTTTTATTATTATGATACTTGATTTGAACTAAAACTAAATATCTACTCATATAGACAGAGTCAGCCCTACCCAAAATACCCTAACCTTCATCTGTTATTTGCATACGCTTACAAAAGAAATCAAAAGCATAGTTTTTACCATTGTCTTTAATTTATAAGATAATATGTCACACAATTTACATGCTTAACAAATTGGAAATAAATACAAAAACATCTAAAATACAATTTAAATACCCTTACCACAAGTTAAACTCCTGTAAGTAAGTGAATAAATAACAACTTATTTGGTATCATTTGTAGTAATATTAATTGGGCATTGCCTTTTAATCAATCTGAGCTCTTTTGTTAAGTGCTAATAGTAATAACTAGTTTTAATATGATTATATTGAAGGTTAATTTTTCCCCATTTTGTGGCGCCCCCTGGAGGCCACGGTGCCCTTAGCATTTGCCTATATTGTCTAATGGGCCAGCCGGCTCTGCATATAGAGACTTTGATATAAAAGTCTGCCTCCTTCATACGATATAAAGACCCTGGTCTGTATTTGTAACCCAATAAACTGTATAGTATATCATATCTACTATTGTGAACAAGATAACTCAAACACTAAAAAAAAAGGCCTTGGGTGAAATTTTCAGGGATAGTTGGTCAAGCCCCTATAACGTGATTGCATTTTGGTGGTGATTCAGGAATTTTTAAAGGATTTGTTAACATTCTTAGACAGGGCAGTTTTCCGCATTTTGCTAATAACTCAAAAAGTTCTTTGTTTCATCTCACTGGACATTTAGTCACTCGTCATATCCTGGACAATAAGTCACTTTTGATCTCAGTGTTGACCCCAATCCGGATGTGGATCAAGGAATTTTTTTAAGGATTTGTTAGCGCTGCAAAATGGGGAATTTTTCCAGATTTGGCTAATAACTCAATAAGTTCTTGATGGATTTGGATGACATTTTCAGGGAATGTTGGTCATGGCACAAGAGATAATAAATTTCATTTTGGTGGTGATCCAAATCCAGATGTGGATACAGGAATTTTCATGGATTTCTTAACAGTGCCAGAGAGGGCAGTTTTCCATATTTATGACAGTAACTTACCAAAAACGCTGGGAATTCCTTGGTGGAGTTTTGTGCTGTCATGGCACTTCTAGTTTTATTTTGTTTTCAAGATGAGGGTTAAAAGGTTTGGCATTTTGGTAACTTGGTAACATAACTTGATGCTCAACTGATAGATAGATAGATAGATAGATAGATAGATAGATAGATAGATAGATAGACAGATAGATAGATAGATAGATAGATAGATAGATTTCATTGTCTGTCCCAGATGGTGAAAGAAATTGTTCTTCGACATTTCATTTGCAGCGAACCCCTGGCAAGGCAAATTTACTTATAGAGGACCATTTATACATACAGCAATCCATAGAGCTTTACAGAGTTAAAAACAAAGATAATGTGACATTAATAGCAGAAAATTAGTAAAAGAAAGATGGCAAAATATAATTCAAAGATCAAAAAGGAAAAAAAACGAAGATATATTGAATTTAAAGAACAGAGGAGATAGAAGAAGATCTGAATTTATGAGAAGGCAGTGGTTAAAAAAGGTTTTAGGATCTGTTTTGAAACCCATGTTCACCCTGAGCAAGAGCTGATGAATGTTTGTGCAGCAGTATTGTGATAACATGATGTTTTGTCGCAGGACGTTAAAGCTGTATTGATAATTCCCAACTTTAGCCTGCGTTGGAGCTTCCTCATCCCTGCCCTTTGACTCACAGGCACAGACCAATCAAAACGCTGCTGTACACGGGGCTGCATTGATGCCTTATCAAACGGTTGGATGTGATATGAAGAAGTGTTGCATCTCTACAGGAGGAGTTAAAAACTGTGGTGATAAAGAGTGGAAAGGCATGCAGGAAAGAAGCCACAGGCCGAGTTTTAGTCGCCTACTTCAAGAACTGCAGGAGCAAACAGGCAGTTACCACAAGGATCTGAAATCTCCAATTTTCCTTCTTCATTTTTCTTTGTCTGTGACTTTATTTTGTTAAATTAGCCTCCTAATTTAACAAAATAAAATAATTCAAAGGCAGAGAGTGGGGAGTGCGAGGTGAGGGGGGTGAGTTGGGGTATTTGGCGGTGGCGGGGTCGTTACAGGGTGCAGCACAGTGAGGAAGACGGGCCACCGGGGCAAGGACAGAGGAGGAGGAGGGGGTACGATAGGGTGACAGTTGAGGAGGATTTGCATTGGAGGGGTGGAGGGGGGGTGCAGCTTGGAGGCTGGTGTGCGGCGGGGGTGAGGGTTGGCGGGAGGGTGTGGGGGGGGAGGTTGGGGGGGTATCAGTGGGGAATGGTGTCAGCTGCAGAGGCAGCAGGGAAAGCCGACATCTTAATAAAACAGCCTCGGGCTAAATCCCATTAAAGGCCTCAGAGCCTGTTACCACTGCTGGCCAGGTAGCGCACACACACATAACACACACATACACACACACATATTGTATATTTGTGCCTACACACACACAGGAATATATTATATATGGATCCATGTGTCCGTCTCTCTGTCTGCTCCTGTCTGTCCATGTGTGGGGGTCTTTCTTTCTTTCTTTTCTTCTTTGTGTTTTTTTTCCGTGCGGTTCTGCCATCTGACCATTGCACAATTATCCCCTCCACATCACACAAACCAGCACACACACACACACACCTTCTCCCCTCGCACTATTGTTGTTGAAGGGCCAATGGTTAATTCACAATCCGCAGCTCAAAATGGTCGGCTTCAATCTCAGGCTTCAATCTGACTCGAATCTTCCAGAGGTTAAAATTCACATTCTTGAGGATTTTGAGCAACGGATGTTAAGAAATCCAAAAGCTCGCGGTGTCCCTGAACTCACCGCTGGATCTGATGATGTTGTTGCATCTGAGCTGCTGAGGTCTCACCACTGTCGGTATGAAACAACAGACCTGATATCTCAAAACAAAAAGAATAAATCATGGCACACTTTAACCTAGAGAGCAAAGCCAGACTTGACCCTTAACAGAAGCATTTACAGATATATCTGGCATGTGATTTTTTTTAAACATGTCTTCCAGAATACAAGGGCATACAGTATTTCTAATAGGCAGCAGATCTGGCAGAATTCATCACCATAATTCACAAAAAGGATCTGGGTAAAACAAATTCATACAAAGAAATGCATTAACTTTATTTTCATTGTGCACACTGGTTTTAAAGATCAGCTGACAAAACATATCACAGCAACATCGTGTGAATCTTTAAGGTAAAACTGCAGGAAGTAATGCGAGGTAGCAAAGACTTTAAACTATGTTTAACATGTTTATTGTTTTGTGTATTGTAAATCTGTGTTCCTTAACAACAGCAGAATCTGAGTTCTACAAAATTCTTCACGTAAACCCATATCTAAATTGTACAATTCTCTCTTAAATGCAAAGAATGAAAATATCCTGTATATTAAAGAAAATGGGAAAAGGAGGCAGATTTAAACTTATCAGAGGAAGCGTGGGGAGAAATTTGGAGCTTCCAGTGGTTCTCAACCAATTCAATGATCTAGAGGGAATATTACTGGAAACACATAAAATATTTTAAGTCTCCACTCCAAGAAAAGTATAAAAACTTTAACGTGTTCTGCTGGAGACAATGTGGCTCGAGGGAGGCAAACCACTTTCATATATTTTGGGGATGCCCCAAATTAACATCATACTGGAGGGAAATACATGAAACATTGAGTACTGTGTTTAAAATACATCTACCTATGAGTTTTGAGACTCTGTATTTTGGTCGAACTGAACTAATGAATCGAAGGAGGCATAAGCTATTTCAGGCTCTTTTAGCAGCTAGTAAAAAAGCAGTCACAGACAGTGGTTGAATCCATCACTTCCTACACTGGAGGAGTGGTTCGGAATAAATCTTGAGATATACAAAATGGAAAAGCTAACCTACTGCCTGAGAATTCAAAAAGTTAAGTTTGACCAAATTTGGGCAAAATAGATTGAATTTAATACCCTGAAACAAACGGGGTTTAGTAACTACATCTGAATCTAAACCCATTTCATCTCTCTGTTTGAATACAGCGTAAGCTGCCCTGGTTCATTTGTTTTTATTGTTTAACAAAAAGAGGAGGAAATGGATGCTGTAAAACAATGCTGAAAAAGGTTGTGTTTTTGTATGCGACATTTTCCTAATAAAAAGATGATAATAAAGTGTTTCCCAATTTCTGTTTCCCATTTTCAAATCTTTAAAAAATACCCTTTACCTCGGTATTTTTATAAAGCGTACCGTAAAGGCACAGTATGCATATTTCCTTTGCCAGGAGGCTCTACTTAACCAAACATCGATGAGTCAAGAGCAAAGAGTGTAGTCAGACCCACCCTCACTGTTTATTGTTCTTTAAACTGAGGACTCAGTTCAACAAAATCATCGCTCTTCAAGGTGTACTAAACACAAAACCAACATTTCAGTTTGTGGAGAAATTTGCGTATTGCAAGAGGAAAAGCTTCAAAAAAGGACTTCGTCTTCAGCGCTGTGACCTCGAAAAGTACACATAGATTGCTCTCAGCATGAATCAGGAAGTCTGCTCCATGAAACAGAAATGTTACTTTGCTGTGCAGTGAATTAACCACATAAGGAGCATTTTGTTCCTTAATTCTAAAACAGAAGTAACAGTGAAGGAGGAAAGAGACAGTGAACCTCCATTCGACTTGTAAACATTTATTTGGGGATGGAGGTGCAGGAGGAAGCTCTACCCACACTTGTTTGGCTGTGTTGCTCTTTCCACAAATTCACAAACCCTACAAGATGTGCCCTGTTACATATACAGTATAAATATTTTATATCAAAATCATTGGTTGCCCTTCAATGTAATGAATGTTTGTGTTATGAGCATGTAAGCTTAATGATTGCATGTGGAGAGTGTTATGAAATTAGTGAGTAGTTGTATTTTATAGTCCTATTCTTGCTTTTTATAAAAAAAAAAAATTGCCATATGAATTTTCACAATCATAGAGCAGCCTGAGTTGTATGATTAGCAGGAGTCTTATAAGCAAGCGATGAACACGAGAACCACAGATCCAAAGAGTTTACAGCTGAGTCGGAGCGGTATTTAAGCAAAGTTTGAGAAGGTCACAGGGTCTTATGATCCTGGCTTGTTTGTATCTGTGATATTCGACCTTGTACTTGCAAAATGGACTTTATAGTAGAATCAGAGATGACGAAAAGTTTTGCAAAAATAAAATAAGGTGCATTTTAGATGTATTAAAGACAAGGCGTGAACATGAGACTCCATGACCTCAAGCTTTGACCTATGCCCTCTTAAATCTTTCAAGTGTATTCTTGACTCTGAGTGGTTATTTATTAAGTTTGAAGAAAGCTCCACAAATCACTCTTGAGATAAAACCTTCACTAAAACATGCTTAACTGCTGGAATGACAGCTGTTCAGCATCAACACGGCCTCAGTCTGTGAGAAGATGAAGCCAAAGCTCAGTTGAGACAGCAAGTGCAGTATGGCAGCACCCATTAGAGGACATAGACAGCGGTCCAAAGGCTCCAATGACCCTTTGTCTAAGTCTTTTACAGTATACACCTGTGTATCCTCCGCTACATGCAGAGCTCCTTGTCATAGCCTCCCCACCCCCTCAGATCTGAGTGTTTCCAAAGGGGAGGGAAAGAGAGCTATATCTGATCCTCTACTGAGGTTAAAATTGTCTTTTTTTATTTAATTACATTAAATATTTGCTTAATAGACACTCAAGACATGATGTAAACAGTCCACGACATGGACCTTTAAGCTCTTGTGCTTTGTCTTCTGTATGTTTCTCAAAGCACTTTGTAAACCTTTAAATTAAAGGGATACACCAATATTGTTTTTCTTTTTATGGTTTGCCTCACTCCTGAGTCCATGACAAGCAGATAGACACCATCCTTTTGACTGTGCATGCAGTAATAAGAAAGAAGCGGGCAGAGCTTGCCTGTCGCTAATTAGCTTAGCTCTAACACTGGGAGTCAATGGGTAATCTTAGCCTGCCTCTGCCTACTATCATCAGATAAACTCTTCAGCAACTCTAAATGGTCCTGTGTGCTTGTTGTGACTTGTTTTGTTATGTTACATTGTCTATTTTTAGACTAAGATTAGCACTTTGTGTAATTTTTGAAAGAAATATAAGTATGTAAATGTGTATGTGAAACTAGACTGCAGGGCTCATGTGAACCAGTAAACAGGTGCGGAAAAAAACAGAAGATGTTAAATAGAGTTATAATCTTAGTCTTAAACAGATAACACCGGACAGTTTAGAGTTGCTGAAGAGTTTATCTGAGGACTGTCTCCCAGTGTTTGAGCTAAGCTAATTAGCGGTGGTCAAGCTCTGTCTCTCTTCCATGTTACTGCACTTACAGTTGAAAGAATGGTGTCTGTCTTCTTCATGGACTCAGGAGTGAGGCAAGAAACGAAAACAAAAAGAAAAAGTTGACATATCCCTTTAAAAGTGCTATACAAGTAAAGTTATTACTTTTGTTTTTTTTACCTTAAACTTAAATACTCTTTGTTTGAAACACTGGCCCCTTGCAGACATGTCACACATGTGACCGAGGGTCACCTAAAAGCTCCCATATAAAGGTTTCAAACCACAGCCCTGCTCCAAACAAACATTCAGCTGCACTTCTGGGTACAACACGCCGAGCAGAGAAGTCAGATATTTTTGAAAAGCGAGAGAGAGAAGCAGCAGAGAAACGTTGAGCGCTGCAGACGAGCTCTGGAGGAGATTTGTCAACGATGGCATCCCTCCCCGGAGCTCCACGCACGCCTGTACGATGAACACAACCTAAACTGTCCTCTGAGTTTTCACACACTCACAGGGCTGGGATTTAAGGAGCGCACTGGCCCAAACGACGCGCACACACTCACAAAGGGGGGCTCGATATGAAAGGGGAATCTATATGTCCCAAAGTTGAAGTTCAGCCTCTGTCTGACAGAACACACAAGTTCCTGTTGTAGTAAACTATTGTTTTGACAGGATGTCACTTCAGTTCTGCCGAGTGTGTGTGAGAGCGCCGAGTGCCGCGCGCCTCCTCTTTATCTCAGGCCTAAGGCTACTGTCACTGAGCCGGGGGGAGAGAGGGAGACCGAGGCAGACAGACAGAGAGAGAGGGAGAGAGAGAGAGAGAGAGGAACAGGGAGGAAAAAGGGCGAGATAATTCACTTGTCAGCTGCCTGATGAAATGCCATTTTAACTGAAGCTGCTAATAGGAGCATTACGGGGGTTCAACAAGCTGCAGACACGTGCTCACGGTGAAGGCTGCCTGTGTGTGTGTGTGCGCGCGTGTGTGTGTGTGTGTTACACCGATACTCCAGCAGCACACTTCCCCTCTCCTCATATGAAACCTCTCCCTGCCAGCAGCAAACACATCATCCCTCCAACAGGGTCAATGTAGATTTTTGTTTTGACACAAAAGCCGCTCCATCCATCAAACGAGCTTGTTACTCCTGCAGACTTTCACCTGTCAGAGCTCCAGTGCATTAAAAAGTCTTCAGGAAACTTTTATCTTCAGCTAAATGATGTTTGAAGGAGGCAGAGCGCCGTGATATAACTTTGTTTTTTAAACTTATTAAGAAGAATAAAGTGCGGAGTAAACATTAGATAACTTTATGACAGTAATTACGAAGAGCTTCAACTTGATTTTCAAACACTCAAACTTCTTTAATTAACTTAAAACTGTAAAACACTTTGTAGTCACGGCTTGATATCTTCTCTTTACCTTCCTGTTTGGAGATTAAACACATTTAGACTGAGTGTGCACACATGAAGGAGAAGAGAAAAACAGATCATATTGTACTGACATATTGTATGGACCTCCGAGCTTTAAACACTGATATCTGTCACCATGATTTTAACATATTTCTGCACTCATTAAAGGGATACGCCAACTTTTTTTTGTTTTCGTGTCTTGCCTCACTCCCAAGTCCATCACAAGCAGATAGACACCATTCTTTCAACTCTGCGTGCAGTAACAAGTAAGAGACGGGCAGAGCTTGCCCACTGTGAATTAGCTTAGCTCAAACACTGGGAGTCAGTGGGTAGTGTTAGCCTGCCTCTGCCAACAGTCATCAGATAAACTCTTCAGAATCTCTAAATGGTCCTGTGTGCTTGTTGTAACTTGTTTTTTTACTGCATTATGTTACGCTATCTATTTTTAGACTAAGATTAGCACTTAATGTAATTTTTGAAAGAAATACATACAAAACTGGATTATGCATGCATTCTGTGGGTTAGTTTTATATATATTTCTTTCAAAAATTAGATAAAGTGCTAATCTTAGTCTAAAGATAGATAAAGAAACATAACAGGGTTAAAAAAAGAGTCACAACAAGCACACAGGACTGTTTAGAGTTGCTAAAGAGTTTATCTGACGACTGAAGGCAGGGGCAGGCTAACACTAACCACTGACTCCCAGTGTTTGAGCTAAGCTAATTCACAGTGGGGAGCTCTGCTTGTCTGTTTCTCATGTTAACACATGTCATCTTCTGTCTCTTTTCATGATTTATTGTTGTCAGAAGTTGTCTCACACTTTTGTCATCTTTAAATTTTAAAGCTAAATTTGCTGAACTGTCTCTTTATCAGTGGAGACTTTTTCTGCTCTCGTTCTTATTTTTGAGTTGTTGATCATTTAGAATTATTTGTTTAATTTGTTGAATGTTTTCAGAAGTTTTTGATGTGCATGGAGGCCCAGGACAATCATCGCCCTTTGTCCTTCAACGTTCATCCTTGAAAAGAATGAATGACAGTGATAAAAGTTTGACATAAAATCATCATAACTTTAAACAGAATGATTTATGTTTTAACATCATAAATGGAGACAGAACATTACAGTACTATCAGAAAATAACAACACATTTACAAAATAGCACACTAGCACAATAAGGACTGAAGCAGCAGGATAACAATTATTGTTTTGTTGTTATTTTCATTATTATTATTATTATTATTATTATTATTATTATTACCTTTGCCTTAGTTAGTTAGTTTGTTAGTTAGATAGATAGTTAGTTGGTTTGTAAGTTAGCTTGTTAGTTACTTTGTTAGTTAGTTTGTTATATTGTAAACAGGATAACTCAAAAACTGAATAACAGATTTGAATCAAATTTTTTGGGGAACATTGGTCATGACACAAGAAAGAAGAGGCTATATTTTGGTGATCCAAATCCAGATGTGGAGCCAGGAATTTTTTAAGAATTTATTACCATTGCGAGAGGTCAGTTTTTCACATTTTTGACAATAACTCATTACTTCTTGATGGATTTTGATGACATTTTCAGAGAAGGTTGGTCATAGCAATTGATGTCCATACAGATTTTTTTAAGGATGTGTTAACAATAATAATATGGCAGTTTTCCACATTTCTGCTTAATATTGAATACGTTCCTGATGGAATTTATTGGCATTTTCAGATAATGGTAATCATGGGCATTGGGACAAATATTTAGATTTAGATTTTATGGTTGATCTGAATCCAGTACTCTTCGTTTTTCCACTTGCTTGACAGTGATGAAAATGTCTTGGTAGATGTTTGTGCTCTCGGAGTACTTCTAGCTTTAAGATTCGTGTACTCTTACAGGCTCATATTTACTGCTTTTATTATTTGATTTGTTTGTTAAATGTTTCCATATTGTTTGATTTATGCTCTTGTCATGTTACCTTCTCCAAGGAGGCTTTGTTTTTGTGGTGTTAGTTAGTTTGTATGTTTTTTTTGTTTGTTAACGGGATTACTCAGAAAGTTAAGATTGGATTCTAATTAAATTTTCAGGTATCGTTGGTCGTGGCGCAAGAAAAGAAGTGATGACATTCAGGTGGTGATCCAAACCCAGGTGTGGATCCAGGATTTTTAAAGGATCTGTTAACATTGCAGGTGAGGTCAGCTTTTCATATTTAGACAATATCTCAGAGAGTTCTCAATGGATTTTGGTTGTATTTTTAGGAGAAGTTGGTCATGGCACATGAGAGAAGTGGTGATCTGACTCTGGATGAGGATCCAGGACTTTTGTTAACAGTGATTTGTTTGCTGTGCGGTCAGTTTTCCACATTTTTGACAAAAACTCTCTCGACACTAATGGCAGTTTGTGCCCTTGCAGCATCTCTAGTTTGTTTTAATATGAGATGTTCAATGTTCAATGTTTGTATGTTTAGAGCACAGTTAACCAGGGTTAAATTAATCACCTTGGTGATCACACTTCTGATTCTAAACTGGATGATGATTGAAATCAAGCCTCATGTCACATATTTACTGACTCTGCAACTTTTTTTTTTTAATCACAATTCATTTTTTTAAAATGTAAAACCAAAAACAGATATTGCTTTACCTTAAATGTACCTTTAATCCAGTGACCTTATATGTCAAAAACATTTTATTTTACAGTTCAGTCTCATACAAATGGTCTGGACTTATTAAAGGAGTCAAATAAAAGAGGAAGTGTTGGTAAAAATGATTTTTGTGCGCTGTGACAGAGAATTTAAACTCCCCTCATGGTTTATTTGTGTGTTTTGGATCTTTGCCCCGGACGTTTAGCTGCTGCGGTACATTCTCACAGAACCACAGAGAGATTATTCAGCATCATCACAGCAGACCATTATCCATACTGTCCAGCAGCATTATGTGCTTTCAAAGGGACGCACACGGATACACCAGCACACTCTCACAGAGAGAGAGGGTTAAGAGAGCCCCCAGGCCAAGTGATTTACGCAAGAATAGGCTGAACAGTGACTGTCTCTCTTTCTGCATGTGTGTGTGCAAATGTGAGTGTGTGCAGATGTGTGTGCAAATGTGTGTGTGTGCGAATGTGAGTGTGCAGATGTGAGTGCGTGTGCAGATGTGCATGTGTGGGCACTTCAGTGCAGTATTTATGTCTAATACTGCGAAGCTTCAACGCTGCTTTATAACAACAAAATAACAAGGTGATTGGATATCCTTCCTCCAAGATGTCTTATTGTAAACACACATTTACAGACAATAAACATGATGTCTTTTACATTAATGTACAGTTGTGTATAACAAGTTAAGAAAGCATCAAGTATATATCCAAGAAGCCATTAATATCATACTTTAAACTACAAATTCATCATATTTTTGAAACTTTAAGATTTTTTCAACAGCCCTTTAAACTAAAACTAAACTTTAGTTTTTCCTTTTTTAAACTTTTCTTAAACTTTGTCTGAAGCCCCTTTATAATCTATGATAAAGACATTATAAATATATTTATAAGGCATTATTATGTGTTAAACTGCAGTTGTAAATTTTCAGCACTTGTGATCATTTATGATGCTTTATAAGAGTAATAATTATAGCAACAGTGTTTGTACTGAGTTATAAATGTGCATACAGAGAGTTAAATTGTGCTTATAGCTATAAGATTTAAAAAATATTCATAATCATAAAATATATCTGACACAGCAAAGCATTTCATAAATAATAATGAGGTGATGTGTTAATTCAACATATATGCAGGTTATTAACAGTGTTTCTTAAATAATTAAAGTTTATTGAGACTTTTATTTTTTTATGCATTGATTTAACTTAATAACAAATTATAAACACAATTAAAAACCACTATAATTGCATTACTATAAGTGGCATTAGATATAGAAGGGAAGAGGGCAAAACAAGATTTACTTAATGCAAGATAATCACACAAAATGCTGTAAACTTTTTTTTTTCAGTTCAGTCAAACTTTTTTCTCATGACCATTTCTAACCTTCAATGGTTCAAATTCAAGACAATATATACTCTGATAACATTCAGTAATCATAAAGGATATCCATAGATTTATCTTTAAAAATGTCAAAGGTAAAATTGAGACTGTTGAAGATAAAAGTTTGATAAAACTGAAAATAAAATGTGAATTTCTTAAAAGCATCTTTGACATTTTCTTTGTATTCCATTGTAAGTACATTATAAAATGTATAACAATGTGCTTATGATGCAGTATAATCATAGTTATTATCACTTGTGTTAATTTTTATTGCTTTTTAGTAGTAATCTTGTAATCAACTAGACTCACTTTATTCAAGAAAAATAAACAAAAGCTGTAATATTTGTTTTTTACATTGAAATTAAACCTTTAATGATCAACATTTCAACCACTCAGTGTCATAAACTGAAGGCAGAATAGTTTCTGTTGTTATTTAATACTTTGTGATCTCCATAATAGTTGGGCAAATTTTTCTTAAAAAAACAAAACCTCAAACACTTAAATTATCACAAGTGCTAAAAACTGTGATTATACCAGATTATAAACACATTATGCCATGGATTATGATGTGATATGTTTCTTAGTTTTCCTGAGAAACTTAAGATTTCATAAAATAAACTCATCATGGTCAGGATAGATGCTCCTCTGATCTTCTTTTTTATGATCTCAAACTTCTGATGCTCAGTGAATGCAACATTTTCCATATGGTCTGTGTGATGTTTTATTTAGTGAACAAACTCAGCGATAGATTCTACCACCCTATCCCAACTTTTTCTTTTTCTCCTGCTCAAAACACGAGGAGAAAATACTCTGAAGGAACTTGAAACACCAAATGTTTAAGCTTCAGAGGTCACTGATCGGGGACAAGCTCAAAAGCATAAAAACATCTGCATCTCTGTCCAGCTTCAAAAAGAGCATAAAAGACAAGCTGACACTAAAATATACCAGAGCATAAAGCTCTGAGCCTAAAGATTTTACAAAAAAGTCCAAATAACATTAATGGAGAATTATTAATTTTTTAGGAAATATGAAATCAAATTAGTTTCATTGTTATTTTCTGTGTGCAGTTGTCCACATGTGGTGTGTTTGTTCACTCTCAGGTCTTTTAGTAAATTAGGAATTTTTTTTTTAGCCTGATACGAGGTTGAAGGTTACCAATGATGTTTGTGTCACATTTTTATTGTGTTTATTATTTAATGTCTGTTTCCTTCTTAAAAGCTCTGGCTCACTTTTTGGGGAGTCCCTTCTCAAATATGTCTATTTCATGAGAAATTATGATAGTATGAGCTTTTTCTCATTTATTTTGTAAATAAACAAATTGATTGATTGTCTCAAATACTGATCCTTGTCAGCATTGGTGGTTTTATCATCAACTGCCAAGGTCCTTGTACTCGAAGGGGCCCTCAGATCATTACAGGTGAGAATCAAGAATCAGAGATGAAGAGGTTATGTTCACTCACAATCTTATCTTTATTTATGCCCTTCTGTTTCTTTTGTCTTTTATTTCTTTGCACTTTCTATATGTTTGTATCTGTGTTGTTTATGTTTGCACCTTCATTTTGTAAATCTTTTTCATATTGCTGCTTTTTTTCATGCACAGAAGTTACACTGAGGGGTTTAGAGAAATGATTTTTCTGTATGTCCTGTTCATACGGCAGAAACTGACAAAAAAAAGTGACTTTGACTTTACTGCACAAAATTCCCAAATAAATATTTGCCCTTTTTTCTGTAACTACGACATACTTTGAGAATCTAAAGTGGATTTTCTTACATTTAATGTCTCTAATCTGTTTTTACAACTTAGTCAAACTCTCTCCTTCTCTATTAAGAATACTGCAGGTAACATGTCGCCCACTTTCAGTCTAAACTGCAAAAATAAGTTTGCAACAAATCTGTCCAACTTCACTGCTAATTAAAGGAAAAACATTAAGCCAGAGAATATTTGTATTTTATGTATGTCATTGTGTTGAGTATTGCAGTAAAGGCAGGTTTATTTTAGTGCCGTTCAACAACAAGGTCATTCAACCTGCATCACACAAAACGTCAGAAAACAATCATGAAGGACGATGAAGAAACTGTGAGCCATACATTTCCTTCAGTCGTTTCTAAAGAGAACTTACAGCCCTTAAAATATGTCTAAATATATGAAGCAATGATGCAGAGACTGTCAAAGGGTGGGTGTAACGGAGATCATCAGTTTGACCTTGTGGGACAACAGCTGAAGAATTTTTCAAAGTTTTGTTCTCTTTTTTTTTTTTTTTTATTTGAGAGAATTAAAATTATAATTTGTTAAAATCACATTTCCTCTCATTCCTGCTGTGGAATAGTATTCAGAAGTGTTAGAGTTACTGAGTCTGATTCTGACTTACAAAATCTAGGAAGATGATGTATGATTATATCAAGAATATTTATTTTTGAGTTGTATTTCTTCTCTGCCAAGCTTATTTCTGACATTACTACTTTTAAGGAAATAGTAAAAACACTTTATTTCTGAATTATTTATATTATTTTGTCCTGAAAACAAATCATTTTTGTGCTTTAATTTGGTTAAAAGTTTATTAAAACTCACTCAACAACATGAACGGTGATCAAAAACACTGTTTTACATTAAAAAAAAAGAAAGAAAATTTGTGACCATCTGTTTTTAAGAACATTAACACACACATAAAAAACATGCCACATTTCCTTATGAAAATATTTAACACTGTTTAGGCTACCCAAGCATCAGAGCAACTGCTTTTCTCTATTGACTTCATATTTTCTCAATCTTGCTCCTTATTCTCTTTATTTCTGACATGTCTTTGGGTGTGTTGGTGAAACAGGGTCACAGTTTTTTGTCTTAAATATTTTCTGAGACAACAAACTGAGTTTTATTATTGTTTTTTTTCTAAAAGAGTCTTTGTATTTGAGAAGATTACAAGCACATCCTTGTAAAAATATCAATCAGATTTTACATTTTGGCCAACTTTTGCCTTAATAAAACAAACTTTTCCTGCAGACAAAGTTCATCTTCTCTCAGCCTTGATTTTTTTCTCCTTTAATTTGATTACATTACAGTGTTACAGATTGCTTTATTAAGAACTTATTATAATTCAAACCATGTTTTTATAGCTTCAATGATGTGGTAATTTTATTTGTGAACATATCAAGCACAATAAATATAAATTATCATCATTTCACTGGTAAAAAAAAAATCTAATATACTTTGTTTCTGTTCAACTTTAGCCTTAATGGGACCGTTTACTCAAAGAAGGTTTATATTCTTTCTTCTCCTCTCAGTCTTGCTGTTTTTTTATATTTTCTATTACATGATATTCAGAAGAAACAGTCAAACTGATCTTTTTTAGATCACAAAGGTCTCATGAACTGGTATTGTATGAGAACATTAGAGGCACATAAAAATCACATATTCCCATAAAATAAATTCAACCATACATCATTTTTCAGGTATTTTTGCCATATTAATCATCTTTTAAATGTTAAGTCCCCTTTTCTTGATTTTCCCCTGATTCTGAAGCCAAAATGTTCAGGATTGTGTCACTTTTTTAAAGTCTCAGATACTTTTCCTAAAATCTGTGCTGATCACTTGTGAGCCAACAAAAGAATTTTTTAATCCAACCTGATCATAAAATTTTCCACAAAGTAAACTGACAAAGAAAAGTCATAATCCAATTTCAGTTTTAACACTTTATGTTTCATCAAGCTGCTTTTTCTTCTTCTTGATTGTCAACCATCTTAGCGTACATTCAGACGTGTTTTTAACTGAGGTCTGATTTTATTTGTCCAAAAGTGCATCAGTACCTGGAACGAGGGACTGGGCCTTGAATTTGGATGAGCTGTTATTTGAAGGTTTATGGTACCTAACTGTGCTTGATCACAGGTACAATATATTGTTATTGCACAGTTAACCAGCTTAATTTGGTTAAACTGTTCTCATTAAGCTCAAAAACATGAAAGAACAGAACATGCAAACACAACATGTTTTTGGACATAAGTGCTAATTAATCAACA
Source organism: Cetoscarus ocellatus (assembly GCA_037902135.1). Classification (NCBI taxonomy): domain Eukaryota; kingdom Metazoa; phylum Chordata; class Actinopteri; order Labriformes; family Labridae; genus Cetoscarus; species Cetoscarus ocellatus. Next base: position 256,546 of record JBAMNC010000548.1, on the reverse strand, counting down.
CTACTGTTGGGATCACTTGTATGACAAATAATGTAAAATAAGTTATGTTACACTTGTTTGAATCTAAAAGAATAATATTACACTAGAATATAGCACGGAAAGATCACAATACTGGTCAAATAATGTTTTTTTGGTGCTGAATATTGGCTCATTATAGATTTTATACTTTTAAATCATGGAAAATAAAACGGGATGAACACAAGGCAGTGACTTCTGTCTGTTCTTTAGGAAGCATGTTCAGAACATTGTTGGAATTCTCAGGAATAATCACATGATATATAATGTTTTATGTTTTAATTGGATAATGTTAAATGTTGTCTTGTTCAGGCATCAGTGTGAGTGAAGAAGCAACGGCAACTTTTTCACTTCTGTCACAACAAAATTGATTTTAAATCATAAATCTGTGTGTTATCATAAGACTGTACTTTGTATTTAAGGACATCATAAACTCAGCAGGAAAGAAAAAACACTTATTTTATCTTTACATTTAAATAAATCTTCCAATATTCTTAAAAAGCCAACAGCTTATTTTAACCATATATGATTTACAAGGTTGGACTAAAACAAGTGAAATCCATGACAGCAGGACTGTGATGAGTTAAAAACGAGTCCGTGTCACCATGAAGTCCTGGACCCCCTCAGACCAGCAGGTGGAGTCCCTCAGCCTGTGAAGAGCCTGAACGCCATCTAGTGACTGCAGCAGGAACAGCAGCCGAGACGGAGAACAGCAGCAGGATCAAAGGTCACACACGGAGCAACTTTAATGTCAACAGCGCCACCTGCAGGATCAGTATCCAGTGGTTGCATATTTACTTGAGGAGGATTTTTTTCTCCCTGTGATAACTGGTTGAATATTTAATAGATTCAGTTAAGACTAAACTTTTGCTCATGTCTTCTCTCTGAGTGCCTTTTGTTGGTGTTTGAAATTGACTCGCAGGAGACACTGAGTGTGCAGGGGGCCGAATGTGACCCATTACTGAAATTACTATTTTAAAGAACTTAAGGGGAGCATATTGGTACAGAGACTGCAAAAAAAATAACTTTAATTCATATGTAGGACGGGATTTTTAAATATTCAAATAGTCAATTATGTAAACAATTTGTTAAAGGTTTAATTCATGTAACAACCTCTAAAAAGAGTGAAATCTTTTTGTATTAAATGTCTTTAAGAGTCAGTCTGACTTTGCACTGAACTCAAGCACAAACATGATGCTTTCCTGCAGGTGTAAGATTTAAACATGCAATAAAAATTAGACTTCACGTGGATTTAGATCTTCTATCTCTTCACACCAATTTGTTAAGCATTTGCCTTTAACCCTATTTACCTTTTAGTGAGTATTGAATACTGTAAAGTTATTGTAAACTCATCACAGTCCTGCTCTTATGGCTTTAACTTTTTTTAGTCCAACCTCTTAAATTATACAAGGTTAAAATAAGCTGCTGTTTTTCTAGGAATATTTGAAGATTTATTTAAATTTAAAGAAAAAAACAAGTGTGTTTCTTTACTGCTGTGTTTATGATGTCCTTAAATATAATCTATAGTCTTATGATACCACACAGATTTATGATGACGTGAGTCAGCATTTCAACACACTGTTGTATCTGTAATTACTGTGTATTATTTTGTACATAACCTCACAGACAGAGGTAAATCAAGGAGGATAAAAGAGAACACTTATTGAGACACTTCATGTTAAAAAGCAGATTAAGACTTCTGAAAATGTCAGCATTACTGGTTTGAGTATTTGCTGTCCTCATACATTTATATGAGTTTAGCAAAAAGCCGAGGGAAAAACCAACAAGCTTGAGGACACGACAACTCAAATAAACTCCTTTTTAAACTCCAAATATTTGGAAAACTGCCCGATCTCACAATGTTACAAATCCTTTATGAAAAAAAACCTTGATCCACATCTGTGTTTGGATCACTACCAAAATTAAATCACTTCTTTTCTTGTACGATGACCAACATTCCCTGGAAAAGTGAAAATGTGGGAAACAGTCCTGCATCTGCATCTTGCTTCAAATCGCCACCAAAACCCTGTCCGTTCCTCCTTGTGGCAGGTCCAACATTCTCTGAAACATCACAAATATCCATTGAGAACCTTGAGAATACAAAAGTGTGGAAAACTGCCCTATCTCACAACGTTAACAAGTCCTTAAAAAAAATCCTGGATCCACATCTGTGCTTGGATCACCACCAAAGTCAACATTTCTGCAAAATATCATGAAAATTGTTTGAGTACTTATGAAGTTCTTAGCAGAGAAAGTGGAAAAAGACCCTATCTTGCAAAATTTTTTTAGAAAAATCCTGGATCCCCATGCGGATTTGGATCACCGCCAAAATCTAAACAACTCTTTTCTTGAGCCATGACTAACATTTCCTGAAAAATCTTCAAAATCGTATCAAAACCCTTCAAATTGTTAGTGAAAATGGGGAAAACTGCCTTGTTCCGCAGTGTTAGCAAATTCTTGATCCACATCCATGTTTGGATCACCACCAAACTCTAATCACTTCTTCCTCAAACAATGACCAACATTTCCTGAAAATATCATCAAAATGTGATCATGACTTTTTGAGTTATCCTGTTAACAATCTAACAAACGACGGCTAAAACATAACCTCCTTTGTGGAGGTAATAAGCAAACTGCTGCCTGTTTTCCAAGCATGAACAGGTGAAGTCCTGGACGGAGGGCAGGTCAGCATCACTGGTTTTCTCTGAAGACTTGATCCCAAAACAAAAAGAGAGCGAGAACAGAATCAAACACATACTGCAGGAGTCTTACTAAAGCATGTGTAAAAAATATACCAACTGAAATCATTTTGAATCATCTCCAGTTTTTTATGGCATCTTGTGACCCTGGTGTTTCAGGACCTCCTGAGTTGTCTGGACCCCTGGCAGAGTTCTGCACAAGGGGGGGCCATCTGTGGTCCCCAGGGTGACGGATAGACACCCTTTCATCAACAGACCCCAATTCCAATGAAGTTGGGACGTTGTGTATAAGGTACAAAAAACAGAATATATTTGTAAATACTTTTTAATATTCAGTTAAATACACCACAAAGACAAGACATTTAATGTTCAAACTGATAGATTTTATTGTTTTCTTACAGATATTCGCTCATTTTCAACTTGATGCCTGCAAAATGTTCCAAAAATGTTGGGATAGGGGCGTGTTTACCAATGTGTCACGTCACCTTTCCTTTTCACAACATTCAATACGTGTTTGTGAACTGAGGACACTAACTGTTTAAGCTTTATAGGTGAAATTCTTTCTCTTGCTTGATGTACTGCTTTAGTTGTTCAACAGTCTGCAGCCTCTGTTGTTGTACTTTAAGCTCCATCATGTGCCACACATTTTCAATGGGAGACAGGTCTGGACTGAAGCAGGCCAGTCTAGTACCTGCACTCTTTAACTATGAAGCCACGTTGTTGTAACGTGCAGAATTTGTCTTGGTATTCTTGCCTTGCTGACATAAGCAGGGATGTCCCTGAAAAAGTCGTTGCTGGGATGGCACAACATGTCTCTCCAAAACCTGTATGTAGCTTTCAGCATAATGGTACCTTCACAGATGTGCAGGTTACCCATGCCATGGGGGCACACAGATGCTGACTTTTGAACTTAGAGCTTATAACAATCTGGATAGTCCTTTTCCTGGTTAGCCTGGAAGACACGATGTCCTCGATTTACAAAAACAGTGTGAAATGTGGACTCAGACCACAGCAGACTTTTCCACTTTGGGTCAGTCCATCTCAGACGAGCTCAGGCCTAGAGATGCTGGCTTTGGTTTTACATCGTAGAGTTTTAACTTGACCTTCTAGATGTAGAGACAAAATGTGTTTAATGATAATGGTTTTCTAAAGTGTTCCTGAGCTCACGTGATGTTGGTTTTTAATGCAGTGCTGTCTGAGGGATCAAAGGTCACAGGAATTTTGCGTTGGTTGCCACTTACATCCCAATTTCTTCAGATTCTCTGAATCTTTTGATGATATTATGGACTGTAGATGACGAAATCCCAAAGGTCCTTGCAACTGTATGTTGACAAACATTCTTAAACTGTTGGACTATTTGCTCGTGTAGTTGTTCACAAAGTGGTGAGCCTCGGCCCATCCTTGCTTGTGAAGGACTCCTTTTATACCAGTCACGCCTCTCACCTGTTTCCAGTTAACCTGGTCACCTGTTTAAAACAGGCGTTTTCTGAGCATTCCTCAACTTTTCCAGTCTTTTGTTGGTCCTGTCCCACCTCTTTTTACAAGATGTTCAAATTCAAAATGAGTGAATATTTGTGAAAAAACAATGAAGTTCGTCAGTTTTAACATTAAATAGCTTGTCTTTGTAGTGAATTAAATTCAGTATGGGTCAAAAAGGATTTGTAAATCATTGCATTTTGTTTTATTTAAATTTTCATTTGAATTGTACATGAAAGGGAAGGATTATGAGAATTCTTTTGAAATGTCCAATAAAATCACCTTTTTTTTACCTCCGCCAAGGATCCTTGTTTGTTGTTTGTTTGTTAGCAAGATTTCGCAAAAACTACTGGATGGATTTTGCTGAAATTTTCAGGAGATGTTGGTAATGGCCCAACTTAAAAAGGATTAGATTTTGGTGGTGATCTAGATAACCGCCATTAGCAAACGATCATTTATGCACAATAACTGTCTAACTAATAACGATATCAACATGATTCCGAGTGCTAGGTGTGGGTTTTCAGGGTCATGAATCATATTATGATGGTAACTTTATCATGAACTATTGCTTATAGATGTAACACCAATATGTGAGCTACCTTTGCAGAGGTGTTTGTGCTCTCCCAGTGCTTAATATCTAATTTAATGTCCTTTTCAGTCTCTTCTCTCAGTCTAGAGTTTAATCTCGTGGTATAATCTGGTGATGACACAGGTGAGGGCTTCAGTGTGCACCACGAGCAGCACCTCCCTCCACATTAACACCCCAGTGTCCATCAACATTCAGCGCTGTGACGGCTAACAGGGACACTGGAACGGCCCTCAGCGAGGAACCAGGGACCCTGACTGACATGACACACATACACACACACACAGACACGGACACACATCCACCTTAAGTGTGTGTGCACCTTATAAGACAGTGTGAGTCTCTGAAGGTGTCTGTCAGAGTGTGTGTGTGCGTGAGGAGCTGTGGATCTCCTAATTTAGCCTCTAGAGAGCTGAGACGTCGGGGTGTCAATCTCCCTGCGCCTCTTTTTTCCCCACTTAACTTTTTAACCGAGTTTCCTCTTCTCTGCAATCCTCTGTATTTATAGCTGCAAAGCCTGGAGCAGCTGTGTAGTTTCTCTCTCTCTCTCTATCTCTATGTGAATGTGTGCAGTATTTACCAAACATTAAACTCTTTGTGCCGTGTGTGTGTGTTTGTGTTTATGTGTGTGTGCTGTACAGCTGTTGATATTGTGGGGTTAGGGGTTTGGTATTTCAGTCAATTTCCACAGAGACGGGGGAGATGAAGGGAGACAGAGGAAGTGTGGAAATCGCTGGAGGAAAGAGAGGGAGCAGAGGAAGAAAGAGAAGGAGGTGGAGGGGGGTGGGTGGTTTGAAGGGGGTGTAGAGGGACGGATGGAGGGATGAGGCAGACTTCTGGCCGGGCGAAGCTGCTCTGAGACTAATTAAGGTGAGGGCAGTGGCAGAGACGAGGTAATGATGAAGAAAAGGATTTACTCCCTCCATCCCTCCGTCTAAGACACACAGCAGCACCTCTCCGCCCATCACTCACGCCCTCGCCTCGCCTACATCCACCCCCACATCCGCCTCGCTCTCCTCTGACCAGCTACACCTTCGTCTTCCAGAGCTGCACTTCAGGCTCTGAGAGCAAGTCTGAAATAATACATTTCAATTTAGAGGACGAAAGGAAGTTCTGTGACAAACCAACTTACTTGTCTTGATTTTATGGACACAGTGTGCATGCCTCGCAGCGAGGAGGTTGCTGGTTTGAATCCCATATCAGTGTTGAGTTTATATGTTCTCCCCTGCATGCGTGGGCTCTCAAGGCATTCTGGCTTCTACCCACTGACCAAAAAAACATGCTTGCTAGATTAACTGGTGACTCTCAAGTTTTCTTAGGTGTTGGTAAGTTTGTGAATGGTTGTCTGTCTCTCTATGTGGCCCTGCGATTGGCTGATGTCTGGTCCAGGGTTTACCCTGCCTCTCGCCCAATGTCAGCTGGGATAGGCTCCAGCCCCCTACAATCCCAAAAGAAATGACTGGTGTAGATAATTGATGGATAATAATAATAACTAAGGATGCACGATTTTTGTTGATATCAGATGTGCCAATGTTCCCAAACTCATTATCACCAATACCGATATTGATACCAAAATTTTTTGTCAACAGGTGAAGATTGTAAATCATGATAAATCATACATTTGATTCATAAAAGTGGAATTCAGTGATTATGAGGAAAACTGCTATGGTACATTTTTACATTCTATCCATATTACACTAAATATATGAGATATTCATGGCTGATAAGTATGGCTAAAATATAATCTGTAAATATCAGCAAACTTTTTTCATATCTGCAGATACTGATAATCAGCATTTAGGCAATTGTTCGCAGATACCTGTATTGTCCTGATAATGTTGTATCCCTAATAAAAACTGTGTTTGTATGGCACTTTTAATAGGGACTGTTGTGCATATTTTATACTTTTCATTCTTCGTATTTTGATCATTTTGGCTGTGTTCATGCATATGGCTTAAAATGTCTATGTTATTTGATCTTGTTGTTTCCATACTTACATACTTGGAAGCTGACTTCCTGCGCTTCGGGGGCGTTCGTCCCGCTTCAATTAGGTCAATACAACGATACGACGAGGATTCCAGAAATTTCCTTCCCGCTGACACGACGTCAGCCCCATGCGAGCCCAGTTTGTGTCACGTAAGCCCTGATTGAGCCCTGTCGCTTGCGTTTTTTTTGTGTTCACTTCCCATACAAGATACATAAGAACAACACTGTGAAATCGCCTTGAACAGGACACAGTCAGGGCACAATCGGATACGTCCTTGTCAATCGTTCTCAGAAAGGTTTCTGGATTAAGCCACGATCAGCCCAATTGAGCCCGGTACATGCCACGCTAATACCGTTCGCCTTAGGACTGCATTGGGCTTCCACCCCGCCATACTAAGAGCAGCGATTCTCCACAACAGTTTGGAACAGTTCAAAACAATCGGGACCCTTCCCCATTCCCCAGCGTTCGTCCACGACTATATAATGCTGATCCAGATCAAGTAGCACATGCACCACGACCAAAGCACGTTTCATCAGGATTATGCCAATCGTGCACAATCGCCATGAGAAACAAGAATGTGTGACTGGGGCATCAGTGGTTGCAACGCACATTCGAAAAAGCAAGGCACTAGAGAGCACTATTCGTTTGAATGCAAAATACAGTTACACCACAAGATGAGAGAACAAACTACACAGTGTGGCTTTAAAAAGTCTATGCTATGCTTTTTGTGAGTTTTATATGCCCCATAGTGTGTTTTGCATGTCTCCTCTGTGTGATGGAGCACTTCTGTGACAAGAAAAGTCTGCTGCACCAGGACTTCTCCCTCTCGCTGTCTTTACACCAGTACTTTCACCCCCTACCAGTGTGACATCATACCGCTGTTTCAACATCAGTTTATGCCTTAGACTTGGAGTCTTGTGATTGTGATTGTGAACATTATCCAGCAGTCTCTAAAATTGAAAATATGAGCCAGAGTTATAGCAAAATGTGGGCCCTTTAATGCTGATACTGCTGCTTTAACCGGGCTGAGGCTATTTTGTAGACAGCCTCATACAGAGAGCCGTTTTCTTTTGTTCTTCTATTAAGGGTTTAGTTTGTTCCCCTTCAAAACATTTTGTAGTATCACAAATGTTTGCTGAAAACCACATCTCCTAAATGTCGACATTTATTCTCCAAACTGGGATGAATGATTCACAGGCTTGTATTTTACCTCAGTTTTATGAGGCTTTCCTTTCATCGGGGGTGCTGTGTTTCTCTTAAAAAATGTTCACATCACAACAAAACCATGTAAAGCACTGGCTGTCTGTGGTTAACTCCAGATCTTAAACAGATTCTTCCTCTGCGTTTCTCACCGTGGGTGGTTTGAATGGTTTACTGCATCTGCATTCAAAGGGCTTAATATCTTATCGATGTGCATAACGCAGCAATATGTGGTTGTGTTTTGTGGTTTCCATTCAGACGTGACCAACATCTGAGCAGCAACATGGCAGAAATGTTGATATTTAACTGCTGTTGCATGGTGTAAATGTGTTACTCTCCCGTCATATGGTTCTTCTGACTCGGTATGAATCTAGTATAAATATGTTGAAGTTCCATCTATGACTCCTCGACTAAAAAAAAATTGGGAACATTATTTTGGTTGATTATTTCACCCCTTTGATAAAAGAAAGCCTGATTAGTCACCTTTACAACGAGGTACAACTTGTAAGGATCGTGCATTTGTGGAATGAGCAACACAGCTAAATGTATGGGTAGTGCCTTGAAATAATGCAAGAATCTACAACAGAAGCTGGTGGTCCGGTTCACAGAGAGGCAGAATTATTTGGTGTCCGCCCTGGTACCATTTCCAAACTTTGGACCAAGTTCTGTGAGACTGGTGAAGTCACAGACAGATCAGGAGACAACACCCCAAGAGGACAAGTTCCTCACCCTTGCACTGACTAGGCTTTCGTCCAGAGGAAGAGGAGATTATGGAAACTTTGTTTGGGTGCTACCCATGTGTTTAGTTGTGTTGTTCAGTCCATGAATGCACAGTCCTTACAAGTCATCCCTTGTTGTTAAAGGCGACTAATCAGGCTTTCCAGTGATATAAAAAACAATACCAATTTGTATTATTAACAGGGAGAAATAATCAACTGTAATAACATATCCAAACTTTTTGGAGGAGTATATTCGAGTTAAATTTTACACACATTTCTGCATTTTGTTCACATAGTGCTGATGGTAATGTGTGATGCTTGTGTAGAGATTGTTGTCAATCTAAGACAAAGTTCTTGCTGTAAAAGGAAAAGCAAAGAAAGACAATGCACTGATATCAGCAAAATCATGTCTTCTATTAAGCCAAACATTTAAAATATAGGGCGTCACATTTGTTGATATCTGCTTGGAGTACATTCATTTCATAAATTCACTTTTATTTTTCTATAATACTGTTATATTCAATTTTTTCTATTGTCCAAGACAATGAACGTCCTGGCTGCTCATGCACATAAAAAGCTTCAGAAAACATTCAACAGATTGAACAAATCTTTATATAAAGAGTGATTGATTGATTGATAATATGGGCTGCTGTGTGAAATGTAAATGTGGACTTTGGTGTAAAATCAAATCTTTTGCAGTAAAAAATCACAAAAATATTTCAAGATGTGCATTTGTTTGAGTTTAAATGATTATTGCCTGCAGAGCCGGCTGGCCCATGAGGCCATATCGGCAAATGGTAAAGGCACTGTGGCCTCTAGGGGACTTTCAATATAATTATATTAAAATTCATTATTACTATTAACTCTTAAACTGGAAAAGCTCATATTGATTAAAGCAATGCCCAGTTAAGATTACTACAATGATAATACCACATAATTCTATATAGTTATTTTATTTTGGTTTTGTATATAGTTATTACATAGGGTAAATATAGCTTATGTATGGAGTTATTGTCTGCAAACTGTGTGGTCATTTGGACTGTTTGATGTTGATTTTTATATTACTGTAATAATTTGTTACTATTATTATTATTTTTTCTTCACTTAAATACAGGATTTTTATTTTGTGGTACTTCAGATGTTTTGTATTATTTGTTATTTGTAAAGCATTTATATGAGGTAAAATGTTATCTTATAAATAAAAGACAATTGTGAAAACAATGCTATTTGATGTCTTTTGTAAGCGTATGTAAATCACCGACGGAGGGGGGCGCCACATAAAATATTGCCTTGGGCACATTGGGTAGGGCCGGCTTTGATTGCTGGAATCAAAAATAACATATGTTGGATTGTTTCAGTCATTTTTATGACTTTTCAAACATTTTGTAACACTGATGGGTTTTTTTTAATATATTTGGTTGTTTGTTAAAGAAAATAATGAAGTACAACAAACAGCAACGCGATTTCCCAAATGTACTTGATGAACCATAAGAAGTGAATCTAACTTGTAAAAGAAGATATTCTTTAAAGTCTGAAGTTTAACAGTAAAACCAAACAATTTCAAGACTTTAAAACTTATTTCACATCAACATTAAGTCATGCAGTCAAATGACTTTGTGTCACCTTGTTTATAAAATGGAATATTAGCATTTTTAGTGACCTTGAACAAATCTGAACCTCTATAAGAGGCACGTTTTGGAGCTTTGTCTAACATGATCGTTTCCTCGACCATCTTACCTGACCTTTTCACCTTTACTTTCTCCTTCTGCTGCCTTCAGTCCCCTCCCCTCCCTCTGAATCCCAAACCTGCTCCCTTCCCTCCCTCAATCTCCTCCTCTCTCTCTCCTCACTTTTCTTTCTGTGGGCAAACAGGAAACTGCTGCTGCGCGTCACGCGGCCTCCTGTTTTTATTCTTTTTTTCAGGCCTGCCAGCTGTGCTCGTGTCAGCCAGCAGCATCACCTCCTTTCTCTAAACGTTCACTTCCACCCACACGCCTCCTACATCTGCTCCTCTCCTCTTCTTGTTGATCATTTACATACAAAATCTCATCTTATTGTCACATACTTCCTCTCCTGTTGCCTGTCACTCCTGACTGGAGCTGGAAGGATGCAGTGAAATGTCTCCTTAACTTAGTCTGATGGATTAATGGAAACTAAAACATTCTGACGGCTTCCAACAAAAACAGTCTGTTTGATTTGGGCGAATAGAAATAAGAGCCTCTCGTGCAGAGGAAGATCTCCCCTTATAACACCGTTTTCAGAGGCTGACTTTTTTTTTAAGTAGATTAAAATCAGAATCCTGAGGTTTTCTTTTTTATAATTCTGACTTTAATCTCACAATTCTGATTTATCCCCTTAATGCCTGTTGTATCATATTTCATACATACTTTTATGATACCTCTATTTAATCGATATGATCAACAGAAAAAAATCTGAATACAATCAGATAAATGATAAAAATGTCCTCAAGTGGATTATCAGTTGCCAAAAACACCTAATGTATCAAATGCGATAGAAAAAATATATATGTTCAATTTTCTGGAATTTTTTTTCAGCTCCAAAAAATTAGAATTTTCTTGCAATAACTTTTGTTTTCAGGCTTTAAGGGGTTATATCTAAGAATCCTGATACTTACTCTAATCTCAGAATCCTGACTTTTTTTCACACAAAAATCAACCTTTTAGTTTTTTGTTTTGTTTTGTCCAGTGGCTCTAATCTCTTACTGTAACTTAGCTTATAGAGCAATTGTTTTCAAACTTTATTTTTTATCTCATGGCACTTCAGATTTCAGAAGCTACAAAGCAGTGATATAGTTAAGATAGCATCTAAAATGTATCAGTCGTTGGAATATATTTAAGGAAATTTGGGTAAAAATGGGAAAATTTCACCCAGAAAAGGCCATTACGGCTTTCCTGCAGTTTTTTGTAAACTATAGTTTAGGGTTTTAAAAATGTAACTGGAAAGTTTTTTCAAAAAGGGAATTTTAATTAAACTTTTATTATTTGTTTTTTAAATGGCAGCTTTTGTAGACAGTTCAGGAATTTTGGTGACAGTTCTTTTACACGGGTTTATTACTAAAAGGATATTTTTTTTCCAAACCTTTCTTTTGAAAACAGGAATTTAAGGAAAAAGACTTGAATGTTCAGAGAACTACACTTAAAGTTTTCTTGAATTTTTAAGTCATGCCTGACTCTTTACATACAAACACATAAATGTAATGCTAAGGTATTTTAGCCATAAATTAAGATCATTCTTTAAAGTCAAGGTAAACTTTATTATTCCTGAAGGACAATGAGTTTTACAGCTGCAGCAAACATCAATAAAAACACTGAGTCTCAAACACAAAAAGCACTAAACACACTTATTAGACAAATTCAGAGGCATCGAGTCACATGACATCTTAAAGGCTGACCCTTTAAGATGTTAAAATTCGTCAGAGTTATTTGAGAATAAAACTTGTACATGCTTAGTAAAGCAGAATAAGATGTTAGTCGGTGAGATATCTCCTGCTCCAGAATAACCGGAGCACAGTGAGGAATACCTGCCTCGCTAATAGACGTCTTTTAGTTCCTGGGGTTTCAATAAAACTGTGAATTCTCCTCTCTTCACTTTGCTCACAGATTTTCCTCAGGAAGTCAGAGAGGTAACTGGATAAAAAAGGAAAGCATGTGTGTACTTTCACATATAATGATGGAGGGAGCAGCATGAAGATAGCATGTTTGATCACCGCGTACATCAGAGGAAGAAGAAAAAGCTCCTCAGAGGAACTTTGGTGTCAGATTTTTTCTCACAACTGTTACAGCGCATCAAGAAAGTCAGTGTGGAAACGTGTAAGAGAGCAGAAAATAAGACAGAACTGAAAGAGTACGAGGGGAATGAATGTCAAACATGTCACCTTTGCATCAACTCCAGTGCAATAAAAAGACTTTTAGATAAAGAAAACACTCAGAACATGAGGTATCTGAACCTCAAACTGCATGAAAAGATGAGGATGTTTCTGCACTGATGCATTCTGGTCAACAAATCATGTGAATATAAGTTTGATTGTATGACTGAGATGTTTGTCTTTTTCATTGTAGTCCGAAGAACTTCAATATTTCTACTAACATCAGACTGGACAGCTCCTCACTGACAGGGAGGAGGAGTAACAGGAAGACAGAGGACGGGAAGGAGCAAAAGAAAGCCAGTCGCCAAATTTTTATTTTTTATTATTATTTTATTTATTTTATATTTATTTATTTATGTTTTTGTTTGTATCTGTCACTTTTATATATTAGTTGTATTTTTCAACTGCCTACTGAAATTTCCTAATTTCCCTGAGGGAGTTTCCCAAAGGAATTAATAAAGGTTTTATCTAATCTAATCTACCGTAATTTCTCCGTTTACAACACGCATTTTTTTTTGCTCTTAAATTAAGGTCTAAGTTTCCGTGCATATTAAACACAAGGCACAAGCAAAATATGTAAAATATTTTGTCTCTCCAACATCGCGATTACAACACCATCTGAATACAATAAGCCGGAAATATTACTCTCTCTCCCAAAACATTACAACTAAACTTGCATAATTCTTATTAAACTGACTGTTTAAACTGTTCTAATCCAATATTTTGGGTCTTAATGCGTTTACCTTTGTGTAATGATGGTGTCTAATCTCAAGTGTTACAGTACACTCACATTGCAAACACAGGGCGCTACCATCTTGTGAGTAAGGGGACAAAATAGCTGTGCTGTGATTGGGTCGAAGACATCGGCATGTCGATAGCTGCTCTCAGATTGGTCGGTACACTACGACTGAGCAATGCCCTGGGCAGAATCAAGTACTTGTGCAATGCATGAGCCAAAGCTGTTTCCACATCCGTTTTAAGAAAGAAAATCGTGTACGGTATTTGTTGTGAAAATTACTGAAATTTCATTGATAAAAAACTTTAAATAAAGGTAAATTACTGGTGGGGGAAAAAACTTGCTTGAGAGGAGTAAGGTTTGGGAAAAATGTGGGTGCGTGTTATGTCAGCAACATTTTTCAATCACCTCCTTTATTTAATAGAGCACCCCAGTTTTTCATGTATGAAAAACTGGGGTGCTCTATTAAATAGAGAGACTCTAATGAGTTTAAACCACATATTCAACAGTCACACTGAGTTTATATATTTAAGGTTGTGTTTTCACACAAAAGTGCTGTAAGTTTACAATAAGTGGCATATTTAGTTCACTGCTAGCTACTGAGTGAAGTGTTTTTGCTAAAGGGTTGTAGATAAAAGTTGAGCAACACATTATTTTGAGTATTTTGGTAAAACATTATTAACTGAGGTGCTTGGGGAACACCTCATATCACAAGGAGAGATAATGTCCAAGATGATGAACATTCTGGGCACTCCTGCACATCAAAACTTTGGAAAACATTCAACAGATTGAACAAATAATTCTAAATGATTAACAATTCAGTGTTTGAATGAGAGCTGAAATGGTCTCCATTGATAAAGAGACAGTTTGCCAAATTTTGCATGAAATCTGGACATGACAAAAGTGTCCTGGTAATAGGAGCGGACAAAAAAAAATCCACATGGTGATTATCATTGTCCTCCCTCTCACAATATGATTATCGATATGCTGATGCCAGATATTGATATTTTAATTATTAAAACAAGGTGCTCTAAACATGCTGTATGTCCCTGTTGGTTTATCTCCTGGAGACGCTACTTGATGGCTCCTCAGGGGGGCGCTCCACACTTTAATGAGTGAAACTTGAACAGAAATTACCAGCCAAAGAGAAAGTTTACAGAGTGGAAATGTTGAACATCAGCGTTAAGTTAAGTACACTGAAGACTGCCCCTGCCACTACTAAAGTGTGGATACACTTCAGCTTCTACAACATTGAAGAGACGACAAAATCCTTATTGTTACATTATTTTTTTTCACAATATCTCAATTATCGCAGAAGCACTGCATCATGGTTATATCACTATCGTTGACCATCGTGTATCGCATCCTGAGGTATCTCATGGTTCCCATCCCTACTGTCAAAGTTGTCCCAAAACGTCTGACTCCTGACCAAAAAAGGAAACACATGAGCAAATTTGTGGAGACATGTGGAACAAATTGAAGAAAAGCCCAGTTTTTTTAGGATGGATTACATGTAATGAAACTTGGATCTTCGAATACGATCCTGAGACAAAACAGCAGTGAACTGGAAAACACCATTATCACCAAGGATGAAGACAGCACAACGAAGCAAGTCCACACTCACAACCATGTTGAATGCTTCCTTTGACATCAAGGGTATATTTTAGGAGGAGTGGGCTCAAGAAGGGTCAATAGTGAATCAACATGATTACTAACAGGTTCTAGAGAATCACTGAGAAAAAGCCTGAAGACATGGTCTCCACTGATAAAGAGACAGTTTGTCAAACTTTGCATGAAAGCTGAACATGACAGAAGTGTGTGCCAAAGTTGTCCCAAAATGTCTGACTCCTGATCTAAAGGAAAGAAGCAGGCAAATTTGTGGAGACATTTTGGAACAAACTGAAGGATTCTTTAGGAGTGATTATTAAGTGTTTTGGAAGTGGGTGGGGACAACTCATTCCTGATGCTGCAGACTTTGTCTTGTCAGAAAAGTGCTCTATCTTGTGAGGGGAAACATGTGAAACACACTAAATGAGACACTGGATAGTAGGACGAAGAAAAAACAAAAAAGTACATAAAAAAAATAAAGTTATGAGAATAAAGTCAAAAAGTTAAGCGAATAATCTTGTAAAGTTACGAGAATAAAGTCGTAAAGTTACAAGAATGATCTCATAAAGTTACGAGAATAAAGTCGAAAAGTTAAGCGAATAAAGTAATAAAGTTACGAGAGCAAAATTAATAAATCTGTTTAAATTTAGCTAGAAATCAAACTTTATTCTGAAAGGTTGTACCAGAAGAGCAGCCATCCGCCCATGCAAAGAGGATGAAATGAGAGCGTCTTCTTGATTAAGGTATGCTTATATTGATCTAAAGTTTCGAGTTTATTCTCGTAACTCTATGACTTTGCTCTTGTAACTTTATGAGATTATTCTCGTAACTTTTCGACTTTATTCTTATAACTTTTGAACTTTATTGTCGTAATTTAACTTTTTTTTTTTACATGGCCTTAATCCTCCGTCGTAGGATAGCAATCCAAAATACAACCCTAAAAAAAGTTTTTCAAATGTTATTTCAGTTGATTATTTCTCCCATTCATTAATAACAATTGGTATTGTATTTTATATTATTGAAAAGCCTGATTAGTCACCTTAACAATGAGGTACAACTTGTAAGGATCGTACACTCATGAAATAATCCGCTGCCACAGGAAGCTGGTGTTCTGTTTCAAGGAAAGGCAGATTTATTTGGTGTCCAAACTTAGGACCAAGCCCTATTAGACTGGTGAGGTCAAAGACAGAAGGTGAAGTGGGCATCCCAGGAAGACAAGACCGGTTCCTTCCCCCTCCTTCACTGGGGAACCGTAGGCTTTCCTCCAGGGGAAGAGGGGATTTTGGCACATTTCTCTGGCCACTCCCCACATGTTTCGCTGTGTTGCTCATTCCACAAATTCAAGACTCTTACAAGTTGTATCTTGTTGTAAAGGTGACTAATAAGGCTTTCCAACGACACGAAAACCAAATTAGTATTGTTAAATGGGAGAAATAATTGACCAAAGTAATGTTTCCAAACAATGTTTGAGGAGTATATTTCCAGACAATTAAAAGAAGATAAGTAGTAGATAAATGACATCAGTCCACAAGGTTCAAGAAATAAGATGACACCACAGTTCAGTGTCTATCAGACCTTTTTGCCATTATTCAAGAGTTTTATAAGCACAAAGATAAATTCATTTTAAACCTGTTTAGACTACAAATAGGAAGCTTAAACCTCACAACCTGTTTGGGGGTCAGCTGTCCTGGAGAAGAGGTGCTATACACCATGATGTGGTCATCATTCAGTCATGAGGCTACGACAGAAAGACAAACACATGTCCATACTCTCTCCAAAAGTTTAAAATCTAAAAACTACAGGAGCACAGAAACATACATATCATATTTTTGCAAGGGAGAGGTGAGAACAAGCCCCTCAACTAATGGAAACCTTGTTTGTAAAATGGCAGAACGACCACCTTTGACCCCTTTGGATTCATGCACCGAGGAGGCGGGAATCGCGACGCAGCTGGCGCTCTCATTGGACAAGATGGTTGGACTTCTGAGCCCTGTGGGGGGACGTAATTGGAGCACGAGCCGAAGGATGCGGGCGAGAGGAAGAGACAGAAACACAGCGTGAGATGGAGAGAGAAGGATGGATGGAAGGATGGAGAAGGAGTACGAGAGAGAGTGAGAGAGTGTGAGTGCAGCAGAAAAAGCCCGATGTCAAGAGTGCTGTCACTCACTCATCCATCCATCTGGCTAATTGGCTCCTTACCCTCTCTCTCTCTCTTTCCCTCGCTCACCTTCTCTTCCTCCCCCCTCTCCCTCCCTTGCTCGCTCGCCCTCTCTCTCTCCCTCCATCAGGCGTTGCTCCTAACTGCGCGCCGGAGGCCAAAATGCAGATGAGCTCTGCCTCGCGTCAAGGGGAGCTTCTGCTCTGCTTAATTATCTGAGCGAGCGAGAGAGAGCGAGAGGGAGAGAGAGAGAGAGAGTTAGCTTATAAGCCAACGAGCCCACACACACACTCACTGAGAAACGCATACACTCGTATATATACTGTTCAAGCTGCTGCTGGTTGTTGCTGCTATGCTAAACAGCAAGGCATCCTGGGAATTGCAGTGACAGCTCATTTTGGTTTTTTCGCAGCCTGTGTATGAAAGCTGCTGAGAGACAACCACCCCCCCTCCCCCTTTAAACACACACAAACACGCACACCCTCCATCTTCTACCCCTGGTGCTCATGGGAACGGGTCCGGGGCCTGTCACTAACCCTCCCTCCCCTCATCGCTGCGGTGACAGGGCTTGTTGACAAACGCCAGCAGTCATCAGGGCACCATGGGAAATCTTCTGCCACCATTTTGTCAGCAGAATGACAGAAGTTGTTAATGTCTCGCCTCTCGCCCTGACACGAGACGCCGGGGCTGACAGACTCTGACATGCGCGCACGCACACACACCTGGAGATACACACCGCCGTGACACAAATGTCAAGCTCCACTCTGACACGAACACACACACACAAACGACCACGCACGTCCACATTTCGTTCTCCGCTCCCCGATCCCTCCATCACACTCCGTCAGTGTGTGTGTGTGTGTGTGTGTGTGTGTGTCTGACAACTGGATGTTTAGTGTGTATGACTCCGGAGTGTTAATGAGGATTCATCTGTGAGTGTGTACGGCTCCTAATGAGTCGTACTCTCGTGTTTGTGTGTGTGTGCGAGAGAGAAACAGTGTCTCAGCTCTCGTTATGGATGCAGCGTATGTGTCTGATCAATAACATTTACAATCCCGACAGGAGATCGAGCCTGGCGGACAACCCTAACTGACCGTTATGAGAACATGATGAACTCCGGACAGAGCGCACACACATCCACAAATACACACATGGTCGGTGTTTTCACAGTAGATCCACAACAGATCTGCTTTTAAGACCTTCCCCATTTTCACACATGTAAACCAGATATTAGCAGGCAAATGTCCGGGAAGCCCGCCCGGGAGATTACTTGACATGGTTGTTCACACTCAACCTTGCACAGACCAGCCTGATTTAATGTCTGTAATCATGCAGATTCATCTTGCCAAGCTTCAATCTACACTGTTTGTGCTAGGCCCAAAGCAGCACGGTCCAATCAGAGTCTTTTAGAGCAGGAAGAGGTGCAAGATACAGTAGTAGCCAGAACACAGCAGGAAGTGACTGTACATGTAGAGATTAGCATAGATGCTTACAGCTTCAGTAGCATTTTTATCAGATTTTGACCACATTACTTTATTAAATGAAAAACAAATAACTAGAAAGCACTCGGAGAGCACAAACCTCCATCAGGGTAGCTCACATATTGCTGTTATATCTATAAATAATAGGTCGGTGATAAAGTTACCATCATACTATGATTCATGACCCTGAAATCCCACACCTAGCACTCAGAATCATTGATATCGTTATTAGTTAGACAGTTATTGAGCCAAAATGATCGTTTGCTAATGGCAGTTATCTGGATCACCACTAAAATCAAATCATTTTTAAGTTGAGCCATTACCAACATCTCCTGAAAATTTCAGCAAAATCCATCCAGTAGTTTTTTCTCCAATCTTGCTAACAAACAGACAAACAAACAGACAAACATGCCAGCAAAAAGATCCTTGACGGAAAAAAAACTACAAACTCTGTTATAAGGACATTTTCGCTCCACTTCCGATACGACTTGACTGAGTCTGTTTTACAAAGTGGCCTATGTTCTGTAATGCAGTAGCACCCACCTACTTCATTGTCTGTTGTCTGTCCGTAATAAATGTTGATTGACAGTATGATCATCCAATCTCCGGCTGGATATGCTTCTGAACATTCAGCCCTCCCCAAACACTTTCTATGGGCTCTCTCCCAGATGGACGAGTGAAATGTATTGAACAGTCCATCTGGTGTGTCAGGTTAGTTCACACTTGGTCCTCTTGGGAAAGTGTTGGGTTTTCTGGTGGGACAAACAACAAAAAAACATAGAGAAAGAGAAAATGGAGACACATTTTAAGGGTCTGCAAAAGTTTTTTTATCGTATGGGCGTTTCTTCCACATGGATAGGACTTTACCTTTACTAAAGTCTAGGTTAAAACTTGCTCACACAGGTAAAGTTCAGATAATTTCAGGGTCTTTCTGCAACTGTGAATGGGGTGCTTAAGACATCCATAAGATGTTTTATCTTCAGTATCCTTATCTGTTATTTTGCAAAATGTTACAGCACTGCAGAGGCAAGACGGAGCATGGCACAGCGAGCTCCATATACCCAACCAGACGTGCAGTGACAGCAGCAGGTCAGGTCAGTTATGGGAGCAAATGCCGGATCGGCACTTTGTCAGCTTTGTCCCGGGCCCTGATGGCCATCGTTCAGGCTTGTGCGAGGCCCATGCCCAATCTCTCCTCCAAGCTGTCTCCTCCACAATGCATGCGTACACAAGAAAGTTGCTGCTTAGAGTTTGACAAGGGCCAATGTGTGATAGCTTAATGACTGGGTCAGGGCATCTCCAAAACTGCAGCTCCTGTGGGTTGTTACTGGTCTGCAGTGGTCAGCATCTATCAAAAGTGGCCCAAGGAAGGAACCGGGTCCAACAGACGAGCTACTGTTGCTAAAGTCGGTACACACGTAAAGATAATCAGGCTGTTTTTGTACCGGCTTTCCCACTTCCCTACCAAGGACAGCAAATGCCAGATAATTGTATGTTTTATAAGATTATCCTGTAAGATTATCCTGTGGTCTGATGTGTGTTAAGAGCAAATTTGTCCCAATAATTGGCTCTCAAACGGATCAAGGCCAACAATCATAAATAATAAACCTGTTCAATATTTACAACCAAAAATCTTCATGTGTGTGGGGAAAGCCGACCACCCCCGAGTCATGACTCCATGAATTGTGACGCGGAGCAGAATTTAGCCAATCAAGAAGGGAGCTGACTGAAGAACAAGGAAGCAGGCGTAAATAAAAACGAGCATGGCCGACCTGAAACATAAAGTTCAGAAGACCTCAGAAATGGAGGACCAGCTCATGTGTTTTTTCAACAGTCTTTTCCTTTTTTGATTTTGTGATTTTTTCCATCAAGAATAGTCCCAAGACCACCACCATTCTCATATGTCCTCTTCAATGTTGGATGTTGCGTTTTCCTGGTTGTTTTTACGTTTCTTCTTCGTTTTTGTTAGATCACGTTTGATCGCTCAAGATTTCTGGCTTGGAGGACTAGATTCTAAATCGATGGTGGGACAAAATCATTCTGTGTGTGGTGTGCTGTGTTGAGATTATCAAAGCACACAGTACGATCAAAACTGTTCATTGCCTGATTTTTATCTTCATGTGCGGGGTCTCTAACAGATAAAACATTCTTCAGATATAGAAGATCCTTATGTGTGTACCCTGCTTAAGACTGCTGAAAAGGTTAATGCTGGTTCTGATGGAAAGGTATCAGAATAGTGCTTCACACGGTGGATAATATAGGGACATGCCTTTCCCTCCATCTAAAAACTTAAAATTTATGTCAAACTGTTTTAATTTGATTTGTAGATGAAAAATCTTACATGAAAACCAATTCCCCCTCTTGAAAATACTTTAAAAAATGACATCTTACATGGGGTCATTACCAAATTAAAGTACACAAGGTTAAAAGTTCATTTTCAATACATCACACAGACCGTGCTCTTGATCCGTGGAAATTGCTTTCATAAGTCGTGATCGCCAACACAAACACACAAACCCACACAGGTACACACAGACAGCTTCTCTGGACTGCCAATTACCGTTCCTCATAATCCACTTGCTCCACACACACTCCTCTGCTGTCCAACTGTGTACAGTAAATCCTTGCGCAGCTGACACACGTCCTCTTATATTTGTGTGTGTTTTCCTGAGCTCCTTTTGCCAAAGGTCCCTCCAGAAACTATAGAGATCCACAGCTTAAGCACACAGGCCCCTAATCACACCAGCACAGGTAGCTTAACACATTTGGCTGCACGGCCTGGCTCCCGTTAGGATCTATGCTCTCTGTCTCACTTCTCAGGGTTTTATGGAGTTGTATCTGCAGGGAGGAACACAGCAGAATCTGTCCAAAGTGAGAAAAAGATGTGGTTCAAAGTGTGAATTAGAATTAGCTGGGTGTTTCCAGAGGCAGGGAGGAAGTCCAACAAGTAAGAGAACAAACTCTGACCCTGTAGGTTAGGAATATAATCATGTTGCAGCAGAACTGGTGGTAACTTTGGCATCATAGTTAAAAGATTTCAACTAAAAATAAAGTCAGCAGCCATGGACAGCTTCATTGACTGTGGACCAATTTGGAAAGCTGGTCTATCTTTCTGATTTTCCTCGTCTCAACTTTTTCAGCAATTCAGTAACTAATTGAAACAAAACGTTTGAGCAAAACAATCACCTCAAAATAAATTAGCATAAATTATAACAACAGAATCATGGTTTTTGTGTATTTTCACTCAATAGTTTGACGCACGTCCCAACATAAAGAAAGGTCAGGTTTGTGACTGTTCTGCAGCTAGTCAGCAGGGGGAGCTCAAAACATCTGGCCTGGCTCAAATTTTGACTGTTGGACTGTCCAGCCCAGTACAAGGACTTAGGGACATCATCAGCTCCATTTTATTTGTGAAGTGCATGATGGTGGCATCTAAAGACAACCTTCATTGGATTTCGGAGGTTATAGGTCAAAGGTTACTGGGCACCATGGTCACTGCCTGGTTGTGAGTGCAGTATCTCAGAGATGTTTTACATGATTTTCTTTACATTTTGCAAAAAAAAAACATCCACTGTGGCTGAAGGACAAATGAAGATTTTGGTGGGACAGAGTCAAACAACCTGAGCCTTCATGATCATCCCTTGCTTGTGAACTTGACATTTCAAGATTTCTTTCTTTTTATCCATATCTTTGGCTCCTGCCACTTCAAGGTAGCAATACCAGTTGATAGGAAACAGTTTACTGTCAGTGTTTGTTGATTTACGTAAAGCATTTGATAAAATCAGTCACTCCTTACTTCTATAGAATTGCGAACATCAGTCATTGGTTGAGAAGTTATATGATAGATTTAAATATGTAAACATGAATGATACTGAATAAACCTGAGAAAAGTAACCTATGGAGTTCCACAAGGTTTAGTATTGGGACCTAAGTTATTGAAACTATATTAATAATATATTTTTTAATGGTGTCTGACATGTTCAAATGCGAGAAGTTTGCTGACAATGCTAATTTATTTTATTCTGGGTACAATATGAAGAATTTATTAGAATTGGTAGAATAGAGTTAATTAAGTTGGTGTTTGGTGGCACAAGGACCGACTGTGACATAAAGCTAAATCTAAGGGGGGTATAAATTGAAAGAGTTTATAAAACAAAGTTTTGGGGAGTGATCATAAACTATAAAGATAGTTAGAAATCACGTATAGAACACATTATATGTAATTTATCCAAATCTATTTCAATTCCTTACAAAGCAAAGGACTTATTGATACCTTATTGTATATGTCATATTGTGCCCAACTCTTGGGGAAATACTTACAAAACAAATTTAGATCCTATAATTCAACTACAGAAAAGTGCAATTAGAATAATTAATTAAGTTGGATATCTGGAACCCACTCTTTAGTTTATTCATAGAATCTTCCATGTTAAAATTTCAAGACATTGTTCATTCAAACACACTGAGGTAATTTTTGTGTAGTCAATAAAACTCTTCTTGTTTGCATTCACACATTTTTTAACAAAGGGAAGGGAACTATAATTTATGAGGCGTGTTTATGTATGAAACAAGAAATACAGAGGTGTTTCAGTTCTGGGGATTGAGTTTTGGAATGACTGCAGTGATTCATTAAAATTATGTCAAACTCTTTTGAGGTTCAGAGAAACTTTAAAACATAAAATAATTGCAGATTGAATCATTTTGACAGTTTATTATTTTCAGTATTAACAAGCACATCCAGTAAGAGGACTGTCCCTGAACTGAGCCCTGATTGTCTGAAGTGTGGGTGTCCCTTGCTAGATTTTCTAAAAGCTTAAAACAGAGAGCGGATGAAGCATGGCACAGAAAATTATTTCTAATTTGTTAAGCATGTAAAATGGGTGACATGCTATCTCATTAATTAATTAAAGACAATGGTAAAAACATTCTATTATAAGCATATTGCTGAGGGGGGCACCATATAAAGGGTCAATCCCAATTGTTCCCCTTAGCCCTTGGTTTTGCGCATTCATGTCTAGTGAAGGGGTATCCCAATTCCCCGTAAGGTTAAGGGCTACACAGCCCTTGAAATGAAGACAAACTGGGACCTCACTTGAAAGGAAGGGGTATGAGAAATTTTCCCATAATACACCGCACCTGCTGACAAGATGGCAGAGTGTAGACCGAAGGAAGTGCATGTTTATAAGTAATTACTGAATTATTAAGTAAATATTAATCATGTTTTCAATTGTTGGTTGTATTTTAATAATGCTCGTTATAAACAGCTAGCCTTTGCAGCTATAGCTACAGCTATGGTTGCATCTGCCTACGTCACAGCCAGCGAGCGGCTCTGGGTGATGACGTAGCGGGAATCGAGTGGTGTCTCATTTCTAATGCCCTTTTCACACCACCGCACAGCAACTACCCTGAAAACCACCTCCTAGCCGGCGGAGTCCCCCGAAATGCAGAGCGTTTTTTGAAGTGCATAGGGTACGAGGCGGCAGAGACGAAGGTGATTCAGCGAATGTCACAGCAGAGCCCGCCCAAAAGTCCTTCACAACACTTCCTCCCTGAAAAACACTTGGTAGAAATGTTGTCCCATGCCCAGTTTTTCTTCTGGTTATCTTTATATGACATTATTAGCTCCTCTATTGTTTGCATTGACCCGCGAAGCCTGCTATTTCCGGGTTCTCTCCTTCCTTCGATGTGATTGGCTGCTGCCAGGCGGCTGCTGCCAGACAGTTCAACACGCTGGACTCTGAGCGGCAGGGCAAAATCTGTGCGCTTTCACGCGGGTGGCAACCGCTTGTGGGTCCTACCGCCGTGGTTAAAACCGCTTCCCATCCCTCATTAAAGCGACTGGAGGCGGTGAGTTGCCGCACGGCGGTGTGAAAGGGGCTTTAGGGCCAAGGGGAAGGGGTGGACAAAGAGGTAAAATGAAGAGGGAGGGCTAAGGGGTACAATTGGGATTGACCCTAACTCTGGGGCCCCACATTGGGTAGGGCCGGCCCTGGCCTTCAGGATGAAGAAGAGATTAGAGAAATCTTGATTGTTCGAGGGGCTTCATAACTTCACATGATGGGGTCACTGGTGCGGCGAATTAGGGGAACTCCTGCTTTAAACACTGTATGATCCTGACCCTGAAATCACCTATAGCATATACAAAACCGGTTTTCAGACACACTGTGGTATCCTACAGCGAGCACAAACTTGTGTAACATCACTCAAACACAGAAACAGACGCACACACGTATTCCACACTGATCGCGCGGAGCAGGTGGAAGCAGCGCGAGTCAAGTGCAGCTTTCAGCAGGTGTGCCCCGCGTGAGCCCCGGCTCGGACGAGATGAAAGACACCGCTGCACACCGACTCTCTCTCTCTCCCCAAACTCCCTCCTTACCCTCCCCACCTCCCCCTCCTCCACGAGAACAGCCCAAACCTCCCCTCCCCGCGCGCTCGGTGAGGCAGATTTGTAGTGACAGCAGCGGGTGCATGCGCCAGTCATTCCCCATAAAAGGTTGAGAGTGATCAAAGCCCCGCAGAGGCAGCGAGAGGCGGGAAAGCAGCCCGCCATGTCGGCGTGTGTCGGTGTGTGTCTGCGTGTCTCCGGTGTCTCGCAGGGTTGAGGCGGTTTTGAAGCTTTAAAAACACAAAAACCCTCTCTGTCTCTCTCCCCGCTATTTACATTCGAGCTCCGTTTTGCCTCGGCAGTAAAACATTGGTTTTATTCCCTCCGCCCGTAGCCTTCGCGCGTCTGTCTGTGTGACAGGCTCGGCTGCATTAATCAACTCTTCCCGCTCCTTAAACTGGAAGAATTAAATCTTTAAATACATTTTAAACGGAGGTGTCTGACTGAAGTTATGTTAACAAGCCCCCCAACCTGAAGTGTGTGCAAGTGATGAGCGGAGCAGACTCCCCGGTGAGCGCTGAGGGGATCGCACACACCAAAGAAGAAGAAGAGGCAATGTGTTGATATAAATTTACCCATCCGCTGTCAATTACGCAAACACTTTGGCGGGTGTAGAAGTTCGCTTTCCCCCACAATGAGAACACTTAATATCAAGACCGCGCAGCCTGAACTTTTAAGTAGCAACCATATTCCCAAATTTTCCATATTCATGTTTGGAAGCGCGTAAATCCCTCTTTTAAGGCCCCTCATTAACATCAGTCGTCCCGTCACGAGCAGACAGCATAATTCACCATCAATTAAGCGCAGAGGAATCCAAAGCCATCCGCTGCTGACACATCCTGGTGCACGCAGAGGCCGCCATGCAAATGCACAAATATTTTGGCAATGCAAATTTGGAAATCAGTTCGACTAGACTGCACAACTCCCCCCTGTACCCCCAAAATTCACAGTTTCTGTTGTTCTTATCTCCACCACAAAGCTGTCTATACATTGATCTTTTTCTTTGCAGTAGTTCCGGTCCCTGCTGAATTAAACATAAGCCATCACAAGGGCTTGGAGTTTTAGTCCGGGAATCAAGGGCCTTCAATCAGCAAAGTGTTAAAGACTGGAAAATGCAAAAAAGTGACTCACTCACAAGCTTGTTTTTAAAGACTTATAATTCAGTTTTAGACTGATAGGTGGAAACCTGAGTATTTAAATGTCACCTTTTGGTATCACTTTTATAATGCATTACCTATAAGCATGTTATTGATGTATTGAAATCAGTTTTGACAGCACTTTTTAATTTAGTTTTAGTCTTTTGCCTAAAATATCTTTTAGTTTTAGTCATAATTTAGTCATCTAAATTGTTTTCCTTTTAGTCTAGATTTAGTTGATGAAATTCACATTTTAGTAAAGTAAGGCATTGTTTATGTTTCCTTGAATTTCTGAAGTCATGTTTTACTCTTGGATCCCACCACCATGACGGTAAGGCAGCTGTGATTGGATGTCCCTCTGAACTCATCCAACCTTTCCACACAACCAAAGTAGCTGTGATTCCTAACTTGTCTCTGTCAAACATTTAGTCTAGTTTTTATTTGTTGATGAAAATGTCTGTTAATTTAGTTTGTTTTAGTTGTTTAAAGGGGAAAAAAGGTTGTTGACAAAAACTATGACAAAAATAATTAGTCCACAAAATTAACACTGATCATAATGTACATAACCCTTAAAAGATCCTTGGGACATTTCGTGCCACTTCAACTTTTTATTTTTGAATAATTTTGGCTGTGTTTCATGAGTAGAGCTCAAATTTGCCAAAGGATAATCATTTTCAAAAAAAATCAAAAAATATTGTGTAATTGTGTAAAATTTCATTAACATTTTTTCCATCATATATCAATATAGGCTTTGATTATTAACTTTAATCTGACACTGCAGAATAATGAACAATGCATCAAAATCTCAGGGCTTAATAAAAATTATGACCTAATAGTCACTGAAGTGTATATTATAAAAATTATTGTTTTTTGTTTTTTTTACGATAAAAATCAGTGGTTTTCTGTTAAGATACTGCCATTTTAAGGGTTAAAACCCCCATAATATAATTAAAACCTGATATGAATATTTCAGGCTCAAGTAGTTTTAAAAGATTGAGTTGTTTAAAGTGGAAAAAAGTATTAATCAATAATATTTTTATAGCACTTTTTAGGAAGGGGACCGATTTGGTCCGAAGGATCAAATGTGTAAGTTTTTTAAAGAATCTTTTAAAATGGGTGCTGGTTTGGCAGAGTGGTGACCAACCAGGCACTTCCCATGGCTCAATTCAGTTCAATCAATCAATAATTCAATCAATCATATGGCACTTTTCATACAAAAAAAGTAGCACGAAGTGCTTTGCAAACGGATAAATTAAAATAAGATGAAAGGAATTATGATCCGAACCCACCCACCCGCAATCCATACACAGTATTGGTGAAATACATCATAAATTATAGACACGAGTTGAAAATTGTGGTACCCAGTACGCACAAAGGAAACGCCATCTTAAGGGTTTAAAGTGAGTAAACACAGGAGGTTAGTTTAAGTGTAAAATTAAATTATCATAAAATAATAGTAAATTGAAATGAAGTAAAAAATAAAATAAAATGAAATAATGATAAAAGGGTGCTGTAATGAGAATACAAATACTGAAAGGTAATTCAGGTAAAAGCCAGACTAAAAAGGTAGGTCTTGAGTTTGTTTTTAAAACGTTACATTAGGTGCAGCCCCCAGGTCTTCAGGTAGGCTGAAGACCTTTACAGTTCCCACTTCGTCGTCCTCCCCACTTCCTCTCACCCCCTTTCATGGGCCTGTCCACTGTCTCTCTCCACTATCGATTAAAACCAAGATGATGCCCCAAAAATTATTAAAAAATACAGTGCTTAACAAATCTATTGGAACACCGCTCAATAAGGTTTAAGCCACAGGTGCCTTAAATGAACAGCACTGATAATTACTAAAATCATTATTTTGTTTCTGTAACAACCCGAACTGCTCCACTCCTATGCTTTATGTATTTTTATTAGATTGTGTTTTTACCCCTACTTTTATTCTTTTTATTTTTCTTTTACTATACCTCTGTTTTTATTCTGCCTAATATATGTTTTTTATGTATGACAATGTTTGTTCTTTAGTGCTGTCTGTCTCATGTGCTGGTGAGCCAAAGAAACTTTTCCACTTCGGTGGACAATAAAGAATTATTCTATTCTATTCTATTCTATTCTAATGACTAATAATGTGCAACAAAAACACAGATGTTATTGTTTTATTAATACAATAAAGATTAACATTGGCTTACAAACACACATTCTTATGTAAGGACCCTTAAAGCAAGCATGACCTTTGTATAAAGTCAGTGCAGATTTTGATAACCTTAAAGAGACCCTCCTCCCAAGACTCTCTGGTCCTTTCCTGTGGTAAAGTCAGACTTTCTGGATGTTTAGTGCAGAGGCTCATACTGTGATAAGGGTGAAACTGGGACAATTTCCCAGCCCAGTCCTTTCCACATCTTTACACTCAGAATGAGCACAAGGTGAAGAATTTCTGTGATCTTGTTTTATTTGATGACGTCTCTGGTGAAGTTGGATTATGAGTGCTTGTTTCTTCTTGATTATGTGAAAGGCATTATAGTAGAAAAACAAAGGTCAAAGTCATGTGACGTGGTGTCAGGTGTTGATTATGACAGGAGGCTTTGGAACATTGCTGAAGAATATCCATGTATGTAGTCATACTGCATCCACTCAACCTAACTTTGGATCAACCTACTGACAGAAAGAGAGGTTGAGATGAGGCAGGATTTAATGTTGTCGGACAAATAGAGATACCTTGTGGGTTCATAGCACAGCTTTCTCAAAAACTACCTATGACTGGAAATCATAAAATAAAAAAGGGCACAATTCAAAAAAATAACCCCCCTATACAGTGAGAGGCGTTAGACTTATTTTTTTATGTGTTTAAACCCAAAATGTTCAGCTAAAAAAATCAAAACATTGATATCAATTTGCATTAGTGAAAAGCCCACATTAGTATATTGTCATGTCACAATATATTTTATCACAAAACAAGAATAAAATGATTTAATATTTACTCTTTAAATATTTAAATAATCATTTTAATGGAAGAATTGCTGAAAATCAGCACATATACCTCCACATTATTAACAATTTTTTGTCCAAAATCAAAGATGCAAGAATTTTTTTTGTATTTCTTGAACAATTTTTTAAACCACGACTAAGCTATGAACCACGATGTATGTTTGAGCAAGAGCGTCACAGCTCAGCATGGAATAGT
Organism: Cetoscarus ocellatus; assembly: GCA_037902135.1. Lineage (NCBI taxonomy): Eukaryota > Metazoa > Chordata > Actinopteri > Labriformes > Labridae > Cetoscarus > Cetoscarus ocellatus. Next base: position 227,299 of record JBAMNC010000548.1, on the reverse strand, counting down.
GTAGGGAACTAGTGTAAGAATTTGTAAGCATGAATCTGCAAATGTCTGACATATTAAGAAACGATTCAGTGCTTGTTTTGGTAACTGAAAAATAAAAGCAAATTTGGAGATGCTGCTAAAAAATGGTGTAAATCATGAAGAGTCAAGACTCAAACTGGAAAAAAGCAGAATTCAGAAAGCAGAAAAAAAGGAGCAAACTCTGAAACAAGCTCTAATGTGATAATCATCACACTTTTAATTCCAACATTTGGTTAGAAAAACATTTTACATCACATATAAACATTAGAATCACTCCTGCTCTTCTGAGTGCTTGATTTTGGCTATGATACATTAGACTCAGTGACAACGCCGATACAGTTGCACCTCAAAGTCCACAAAACCAAAGGCAACTTCCTCTCGACGACATTCTGCCATAATTTAAAAGCTGAATTTACACAAGACTCGTACTGCATGGGGCTCCTCTCTGATCAAGGCAAAGTGGTGCTAGTATGTACACTCTGTTGTCTAGATATTAGCGTGCATGTAGTCGTCACCATAAAACTGAAGATTAAAGTCGCTGTTGCTGTTTTTGTTTACTGTGGGTAGGCCTCGATGACCATGGCGTGACCCTGAGGAAAACACAAAAACACGTTGGACAAGAAAACAAATCAGTGGAAGAGAAAGATTTTATAATTCAGGGTCGCCGAACAAGGACAAATCAGTACCAGTTTGGACCACATACAGTAGGTGATTTTCTATTATATGTTAGCCCTGTTCACTGTGGCAATTCTCCATTTTATTGTCGTTAATATTAGGCTCTGCCACACATTCTCTGTACTTTTTCCAAGTTGATACATAATAAAAGAAGTTAAAAATACAATTGATTTTGTCTGACAGTATTAACAGGATAATGGATTAAGGCATGTTTTAAGAAGTAATATATAAAATAAAGACCTCTAATGGGTAAAAATTAGATGTCTTAATCCAATTTATAACCTTAATTTTCAATAACCAAGACTTTATGAGGGTCCTTGGGATCTGCATTTGGGTCAGTCATTTTTTAAATCATCATGTTATACCCAGCAGCTTTGTCTTCCATCATGCTAATTTAAGTTTTTATATGTGTACATCCTGCAAGTTGCATCATAACAGGAGACTTATGATCATAAAAACTTTTTATCACCAATACTGATATTGATACCCATATTTTGTGTCAAGTGCTCAGAGTTAACTTTTACTTAAATTGCCCTGCTCCTTTCATAGCTACAGTCTCTTTGTGTCAGAAACAGAAGCAAGAACACATCTTCTTATTTAATTAATAATAATTCTGATTATAAAAGTGGACACTGGGTGATGATGAGATAAACCATCACGGTATACTGAACATTTTGCCAATATTACAACTAATATATGGGACTTTTATGGCCAATTTGTATGATCAAAATACTGTCTGTAAATATCAGCAAAACCGTTTAATGTTTGCCGATACAATAATCAACTTTTCAGGCAAATTTCTTTTAATGTTGGTTTTGGTCTGATTGTATTGTGCATCCCCAATTGTTCTTTTCTGCCTCTGCCATCTTTCCTCTAAATCTTGCGCTAAATCGTCAAACCAAATATCTCTTAACTTCTTCATCATTCCCTCACATCGTATTTAGAGCTATTCTGCTGTAAATGCTTCAAATAGTTGTGTTGATAAGTTTATCTTTAATAAAGTATTTGTATAATATATAAAGGAAATAGGACAGAATGGAGGTTAGTAAACAATTCAGACATATAGTCAGAGAGCAATCAACTCCCAAGGCCAATACCAAGTAAAAATAAGACTTTCAAGATATTCGGAGACCCTAAATTTCAGAAACCTAATCTAAGACTCTTTAGGAATCAGTGGGAACTTATTTTCTAAAAATCAAAGTAATACAGGATAAGGAGTATCACGTCTTTAGAACACAGGTTACTCATCTATTTCTGCTGTTGTTCACATTAGATGGTCAGACTTTACCTGTCCTCCCGCTGCACATGCAGCCACCAGTCCATACTGTCCGCCCTCCTTCTTCAGTCGATGTGCCACTGTGGTCACCAGCCTGCAGCCGGTGGCACCGAACGGGTGACCCAGAGACAGGGAGCCGCCCCACAGGTTGAACTTCTCCATGGGAGGAGTCCCCACCTACACAAACAGAGGAGTCAGTTTGTTTGACTAAATCAGAATTAGAGGAGAAAATAATGAGAGTTTAATGCTACAAATGATTAATAAACACTACAACTCCATTCACATTGGCGGGGAAATTTTCTGCTCTGATGGTAAAGTGAAATCAGGAGGGTAAAGGGTTTATTTTGGTAGGACACCCTGATGCATGTGTGAAAAGGGAAAATGAGAATGAATTTTATACAAATTAATTAACATTACTCCCAGCTGCTGTCCTTACCTTTGATTTTCTGCCCAAGTACGTCTGTCCAAACCAGTCTGAGTCCATCGCCTTCAGATTTGCCATGATCTGACCCTGGAAAACAGGACACAAAAATATAAACAGCTGCCACAGAAACCAGACTTTACTTCTGATTTTCTTTGTTTGACATGTTAAGAGTTTTTAAGTTTATTGGCAGATATCAGCTAAAAAAGTTAAATATCAGTACAGGCATTTTTACTGATATTTACAGCAGATATACTGGTCATATATCAGCTGTAATATTGGCAAAATACACAAAAATCCATATTCCGACATTTTATCATCACTGCATGGTTGCATTAAAAAAATCAAAGAGCTTCATTTTTTCAAGAGTGAAATATATTTTTTTATTTCTTATCTGTTCGTCACACAACTAGACAGTAACATTGACAGCATCTATTAAATAAATGTAAATTAAAGACCTTGTGCTCAGGACCAAAAATGTAAGTACTGGTATTGGCAATAATGAGTTCGGAAATATCTTCAATAACGATATCAGCTAAAATCCAATATCGTGCATCTCTATACTTTTAAATCACCTGCAACAAATAAATTAAAATTATTCAGTTAAATCAATATGGCCCAGGTCTAATTTCTGTTCATATATAAGGATGTAAATAATATGGCTTGAAACAGCCAATTAATGATGTTAAATCTAACCAGTTATATTAGTTCAAAGCCATTTTTTTGTATGTTAGCAAAAGTGATCGGTCAGTTTGTGATGCTTTTTCTTTTTATCTTTGCAGCATGATTCAGATTTTTGGGCAGTTACAAAGCAAAGGGAAATGAGATGGGTAATTAAACCATAATAATTTTTGGGTAAAAATACTTTAGAAGCCTGAATTTGAGCAACAAACACTCAAACAAAACAAAATCCAAAACAAAAAAGAAAGGAAAGCATTTTAAGACATCATTTTGCAGCTGTTCTTTTTTTTTGGAAAAAATGACAATTTGCAAGATAGAAATACACAGAAGTGATGCTGCTGAGAGTAGAAAAGATAATAATAAATTATCAAATGTTTTACCTTATTATTGTGTTTGGTCTTTTCTGTGCTGGGCCTTAAATTATAGGCCTGCCTACTTTTAAACCTCGTCTTAAACAAGCTGGCTTTAACTCAGCATGAGAGCTGTGTGGATTGGATTTTGTTTTGAAAAATTGTCTTTTGTTTTTATGAGTTTTCAAGTTTTAATGTTTCTACTTTGATTTTACTCGTGGTTTTATTTTACTTTTATTTTATTTTATTTGGAATTCTCCCCTGTGGGACTAATAAAGGAATATCTTATCTTATCTTTTTACTTGGTAGTCACCGTGCAGCCCTTTGGTTAACTTTATTGTTTTTAAAACTATGCTATATAAATTAATTTGACTGGACCTTACTATTCTACAGTCAGAGTTTTGTTATTCTGTTTAAGAGTCAGAACTTGTTTCTATTGATAAATTAACTTCAGTGCTTTTTAAGGCCCAGCAGACCCCCTGATTAAGTGGCCGTAAGTTGCTCATCCCTTATGTGGACAAATTTCCCCTAGTAGACAGGAAACTGAATCGTCTCACATTGTATCTTATTAAAGATAAGATAAGGTATTCCTTTATTGATCCCCAGAAGGGAAATTCGATGTTGCAGAAATACAGGGGTAAGTAGAAGTAGCATGCATTAAAGGTCAATAGAATAGCATATAATATAAAAAATACAGATCATTAAACTGTACGAATAGCAAACAAAGAGTAAAATATAGCGGAGATATTTACAATTATCAAATATTAAAAATTAGTGGAGTGACGTGTCATTCAGGACAACTGAGGCATTCTGTGCCGTACATGGAAGGTAAAGTGACAGTAATGTTAAAGTGACACAGTGGACAGAATTCAACTTAATTTAAATAATTAAACTGTATGATATTATATCATATCGTATGGCTTTGTCTTATACCGTCCTGAACCCTGTCGAGGAAACTTACTGCGAACGCCTCGTGGAACTCAAAAACATCAATGTCATTCAAGGTCAAGCCAGCACGCTCCAGGACTTTTGGTGTGCTGTACGTTGGCCTGAAAGGGACAAAAAGGGCAACATGAGAAACAGAAAAATGAACTATTTCTATATAATTCACAAATGATGAACAGTGATGAGACTCACCCCAGAAGCAGCTGATCTTTAGGGTCCTGGGACACATAGACAAAGTCTCTGCCGGGATACAGACATTAAATTAAGAGCATTAAACTCACACACCATTGTTAGGGGAAAGTTCTGCTCTGACGAACACAGAGGGAGCAGATACCTAAGGTAGGCTTTAGGCTTGTATCCCATCGCCAAAGCTTTCTCCTCAGACATGATGAGAACGGCGGAGGCTCCGTCAGTCTGACAACAAATAAACACACAGTTTACTTACAGTCAAACTTGAGAAGGAAAGCAGCTCAAAGAGATTCAGGGGAGATATTTTGAGCAGGGCAACACAATTTGTTTGATAAGAGAATCCAAAAAGTTGGCAGAAAAGTTCATTATAAAGTGCAAAAAGGATGATGAATTCCAAAAATGGCGCTCGAAGTTGCCGTCTGAACTGAAAAGACATCCTCAATCAAATCCTAACTGTGTTTCGCTCGGGGTAAATTGCAGGTTTTATTTTTGTCACTTGAAGTGTGCGGAGCTTTGTGCGTTTGTTTTACACTCAGAGACGGATGCTCGTGTCGATGCTGAAGGTGTTTTTGAACCAGAGAGGAGGAATTAAGAACACTGAAGAGCGCTGCAGGGCCTGTGAGTGTGAGAAAAGAGTGTGTGTGTGTTTGTTTGTGTGTTTACCAGGAAGGAGGAGTTGGCGGCAGTGACGGTGCCGTGAGGTTTGATGAAGGCAGGCTTCAGTTTGCCCATTTGCTCCATGGAGGAGGGGCGGATGCCGTTATCCTTGGAGACGATGTCGCGACCTGGAAAAGAATTTAAAAATACTTCATATCAGGAAGTCTTGATTCCCAACCTGGGGCCCACCACATGAGGGCACTGAAGGGTCTCGGAGGGGGCACAGGGCTCAAGCAGATTTGAGGCATTAGAAATTAGACTTACATAAATTATCTGAAACAATGTAGGGCCCTATAAAATTTGTGTTATTTTTTTCCAAATTCCGTTTTGGTTTTTTCCGTGTTTTTCAGTTTCAATTGTTTGAGAATTTGGGTTTTTAGTATTTTACGTAAATTTAACCCCAAGACTCTGCATAAGTATGATGACAAAACCTGCAGAACATTTGATCGCCTGACACATAATAATCGTTGGTAAACTGCTCTGACCTGTACGTTGGAGTTAGCCGGGAGTTTCGAGGCTTCTTTGCCAACTTAGCCAGTGTCTCAGGCGGCCACTTTGACATGTTTGCATTGTTAATGAGGAGAGGAGGAGGGGTGGGGTGGGGGGTGGGGGGGGGGGGGAGTGAAGCGTGCATCGTCCCCAGCCTTAGTGACCCCCTCAGAGCATTTTACCAAGCGATACGTCCCTTTTTATTCTGGAAAAAAAAGCTTTTCCTTAAAATGTCGGCCATTTCCGTGATATTCCGTGAATTCCGCTTTTAAGGTCCAATCCTGCAATTCCATGATCGTGGATTTCATAGGGCCCTAACTATGATACAACACTTAAAATTGGAGTTTAGTTTAAACAGCATTGACTGCGTTTTCTTCTTCTTTTCATGTTGGCAAGAGGCAAAAGCTGTCTATATGATTATGTGTTATTGTATAGCTAATGTGAATAATGAAATTAAACAGGGTTTATTAAATGAAAACTGATCATTTATTTCACTTTAATTCATACTTATTCTGTTATATGTGCTTCTATAGTTATCAGTTCCAAAACCTCTGAACACGTAACTCCGTCTCTTCAGAATTCCCTTTCCCAGGACTTCCCAGTCTCAGTTTAGTGTAACATGTTGAGGATCCAAACTATAGACTTATCCTTCTTCCATTTGATCTGCCTACTTACACAGAATTTAATTTGAACTGGTCTAAACAGGAGTCTATTGACCTAACATATCAGTTATGTTAATTTTCTGACCAATATTGTTTTTTCTTGCTTTTCTGAACAACTTTAAGCTTAACATGTCCGTATTCTTAAATTGTTAAGACCACTATTCCTTACATGCTTACTTTAAAAAGGTCTCTGTTCAGAGGTTGTGACTCTGGAAAAACTCAGACAATAAGTGAGCAGAAGGATTAATCCTTTTCTGCACATATGGAGGAAGCCACTGGAACTCCTAGGAACTAACTATAATCTGGTTTTATATATTTAACAAGACTGAGAAATGTCTTAGCTTTGGAGTGTGAGCAACGGGCACTGGATTGATACACATTTTATGTTTGGATGTATCACATCCTATAATATTAGAGTCACTCGTCTCATTTCAATATTTGTGACACAGTTTTCTTCATGTGGACCAGTCCGGCACTATATCTGCAATCTTTGTTTATCTGTGTTATTTTTGTATCAAACAAAAAAGTCATAAAAAGATACGGTAAAAAGGTATTTGTTGTGTCCACATTATAATAGCATTGTGTTTAAAATGCAGCATGCTTGTAAAATGCATGAATACTGAGTGATGATGTTTTATGGTGTATTAATTATGACTTATGACTTTGTTTGACTTGTTTTTCAGTTAGATGTTGGCTGGAAATCTATTTATCTCGACTACAATATTGCAGGGACACTTGAATTTGAATTTTATTTAGGATAACCCCTTGAGATGCAGAATCTCATTTTCAAGGGGGTCCCAATCTTGAAGAGTTAATTTGCAGAAGCAGATAAATCTGTTTTTATTGCTATCAAGAAATAATAATTATAGATTTTTTTTTAAAGTAAACAGTATTTCTCAATGTCTTTTCAAGTCAGTTAGAGTCAAATCACTGTGTTCTTAATATTACCAGAAGTACACAAATTTAAAAACAAGTTTCTGATTTATTCCTAAAATGAGTTATCTGTTTGTGCAAATGAACTCAGTTTGTCATGTCTAGACCCATAATCACAGTTTTCTTATTTTACTTCATTTGCTCATTTTATCTGTGATTCTACACTGTGTGATGTGTCCTCTGTTTAAGTGTACAGCATAGGTCTGCATGTACCTGGTACTTTGAAAGCGATGACGTCCTCCAGCAGGCCGCTCTCCTGAGCCTTTTTGGCCAGGGAGTGTGATCGCAGAGCGAACTCATCCTGCTCCAGTCTGGAGACCCCAAACGCAGCAGCCAGACGGTCGGCGCTGTGACCCATCGTCTCAGCTGTGGAGAACTCGGCTACAGCTGGAAGCTACAAACAAAGAGCCATGTTAAAACGGAAGAAGAGCAAACAATAAATCAATAAAGAGATCTGGATGTGTTACTCTGGGGTGAAGTTTTACCTCTGGTGTGAGGTGAGCCATGCGGATGCTGCCAATCAGACTGAGCCTCTGTCCCAGAGTCTTTGCCCTGTTGAGGGACAGCATGGTCTTCCTCATTTTACGGCTGTGACGGATGGGAACATCGGACATGAACTCTACGCCTCCTGCTACAACAGCGTCACACTGTCCTGCAGCGATCAGACCAACAGCTGGACAGGAAGAGGAAAAACAGATGAATGCTGGGGCAAGAGGAAGGAACCAGGATCACTTAAAACTAATCAGGTATAAATTAAAGGTCCCAGGTCCTGCAAAATGCAATTTTCTTTGCTTTTAATGTTTGGGGAGCAGAAGAACACGACACCTTTCACTAAACTCTTGGTTCATAGAGAAATGCTCAATGCCTCTTTGAAGAAAATGCCCCATTAAACACTAATGTCATACAGCCTCCACCTACAGGTGTTTTCTGCTCATCACAGGCAGACGCCATGACTGTTTTGAAAGTCCACTCTGTGGCCCATAAGCCATCCTTCCCCCCTCCCATCAGACATCGTTTGGGCAGCCAATCAGGACAGAGCTCATTATCTTAGCCTCCTGTATCCTCCCTCTGATCAGAGTGTTACCAAAGGGGAGGGAAAAAGAGCGTGATCTGCTCCTACAGAGACAACTTTTTTTCATTTTTTTATTCAACTTAAATCAAATCCTTGCTTAATAGCCACTCAACACATGATGTTAACGGTCAAATACACCAGGACATGGGACCTTTAACAGGTCTGGTCCTTTACTCATTCATACCTGAGGTCATTGCCTGGTTGGAGGAGATACAGGCCATGGTGACAGTGTGAGCAGGGATCTTGTCCGAGAACCCAGCGCCCAAAGCTGCCTGAAAAATCACACAGAAGAGTAAAGGATGTCATGTCTGTGCATAACTTCAGTGCTGATCTGGATTAGAGGAAATACATGACACATGAGCGAAGCATGATAATACCTCTCGTGCTACGTTGCTGGTCTTGACCTCCTGAATGACTGTTCCGTATATGATGTAGTCAACAGCGTCTTTGGGAATGGCTGTTTTGTTCAGCAGACCCCTGAGGAAACACAGATGGAGCATTTTAATCACACATAAAGATTTCTGAGAGCATGAAGAAAATTAAGTAGACTCCTATTCATTTTAAAGCAGAAGATATAAAGCAGCATGTGTTCAGCACATGCTTTTTGAAGTGGGTAGTGTGATTGTAAACTGGGTTGTTTTTAACATGTCCATACAGGAGACCATATTAAGGGTCAATCCCAATTGTTCCCCTTAGTCCTCCCCCTTCGTCTTACCCTTTTGTCTACCTCTGCTCCTTGGCCCTCAAAACAGAAGGCCAAAGGGAGGAGTTAAAAACATGCCCCTAAGAAACGAGACGCCACTCAAATTCCGTTACATCATCAACCAGAGCCGCTTGCTGGCTGTGTCGTACTCAGATGCGAAAATTCTTTATCCACTTCCAAGATGCCGTCTCCCATGATGTTACTCTTGGCTCGGGCCCTTTTGATTTTTTTTTCCGTCTGTCTGCAACGATACTATGAAAATCAATAATTATGCGTTACTACTTATATTTATGTGATTCCTTCAGTCTCCACTCTGCCATCTTGACACGTTGTATCATGGGAAATTTCTCATACCCCATACCCTATCTCATACCTCAAGTGAGGTCCCAGTTTGTCTTCATTTCAAGGGCTGTGTAGACCTTCCCCTTAACCTTATGGAGAATTGGGGTACCCCTTCACTTGACGTGAATGCACAAAACCAAGGGCTAAGGGGTACAACTGGGATTGATGCTAAGCCTTCCCACTAAAGGTATTCAGAGTGATGCAGGTCAAGTATTTCTGGTAGCTTCAGTCACCAGCTGTGATGTATTTGATGATTAAGAGATGGCTGAGCCTGCAAACTTCATTTTTTAGCTCCTTATTGGACCATACAGCGTTATGGCAAGAGGTTATTTACATTAAATAAACCATAATCATGATTTTAAAGTATCCCAAATGCTTCCAACGATCACTAAATGCCTGACCACATGTTCATATTATTTGATCTGAGGGCACAGAGCTGACAAAACAGCTTAGAGCAGGGATGTCTGAACTTTTCACCAAGGGCCACATCCTTATACCCACCTTCAATGTTTTTATGTTGATTAAACAAATCCAGTTGTGGTTACGATATGCTTAGTAAATGAAAGGCAAATGAATGAAGAAATGAATGGTCTTCTGCATAACTTGAATGTAACAAGTGTTATTTTAGTTAGTTTCCTTTCCATTTATTTTTATTTTACTTTCTTTGTACTAGAGATAACAACTGCCGGAGTCAAAGTCCTTGTATGTGTCACACACTTAGCAATAAAAACCAGTTCTGATTCTGATTCTATCATCACAAACTGCTGTGGCCATTCTCGTCTGATCGTTGGCATCTACGAGGGATTTTGGCCCAGAGAACTGCCGCTCACTGGATGTTTTTTTTTTCTTCTCTGTAAAGCCTAGAAATTGTTTTCCCTGTAGATCAGCAGATTCTTAAACACTCAGACCAGCCTGTCTGGGAGCAACAACCATGCCACATTCACGGTCACTTAAATCATCTTTCTTCCACATTTTGATGCTCAGATTGAAATTCAGTAGGTCATCTTGACCATGCCTTGATGCTTACATGTATTAAGGTGCTGCCACATGATTGGCAGATCAAATTAACAAGCAGTTAAATGGGTGTATCTAATATTATGAAACCAATGATACCTAATAGGTGTGTGTATTTTCATCACTTTAACGTATTGGGAGTGCATTTTGATTGAATGCCCCCTTTCAGCTATAATTTTCTGTTTCTGTAACATTAATATTAAGGCAAATACTCCGAATGTCATGTTGTGGTTGTATGAGGATTTTGTGGCTTCAAACTGGGCTGAGCCATACATACATACTCATTAGAGAAACTTAAAACTACATCAACAAATTTATCTCAAATGCAGACTGGGGTCAAACTTACTGCAGAGCTGCTCTGGCCAAGTCATGAGGCATGAGGTCTGCATATCTGTAAACAAAACAAGAAAGGTTTTTACCTCCAAGCCCAAACTACACCTCTGTTTAAACATCAGACAACAAGCTTTACTTACATTTCAACATTTATAAGTCAACAGCATTTTTCTCTTAATTTTCTCTGGGTGAATTTTTATTCATAAAAATGATATATAAGACCAGAGGAAAGCAGGGACATACGTGGTTCCAGACATCAAGAAAGGGGTTCGAACTCCTTCAACCAGAACTATGTTTTTCACACCAGGCCTGGCCAGCGTCTTTTTGCTCTTTGTCTGGACTGAAATATGAAAAAAAAGAGTTGGTCAAACAGCTCACTCAGTTTTGAGATGACTTTTCATGCTTGTTCTCTTCAGGTATGCATCAGTATACATTTCATTTTGATCTCCAAAAGAGCAAAGTCTGGATTTTCACATGAATCTGAAGCAAAGGGTGGAGATTTACCTGCAGCCTGAAGTTGTGCTGTTGTGCTGAGAGAGCGCGCTCCTGAGACACAAAAGAATCAACCTCAGTACAAATGTTCAAAATTATTCACCCAACTGTATTGTGAGAAATATCTAATATTATTTCTTTACAATTAAAGCAGCATTGACAAATAACATCTGTGGAAGACAGATGTCCTAATCAAACTTGAAGAGACTCAACTGACAAGAAAAAGACAGCTGCCCATGCCCATAATTCATTCAGTTGTTTGTTTTAATTAAGGCGGTCTCACTGTTCATCAGCTGCTTGACAATTCTTATCATATTTTCCTACAAAGATTAATATCTGTCCTCACAACAATCTGTTAAAAATCCAAAATAAGAGAGACAGAGAGAGGATAAATTCTCACCAAATCGCACAGCCAAGGAAGGGCTGGCGGAGCAGCTCCGCATCGTCGTCAGCAACATGGAAGCCATTTTGTTCTTAAAGAAGATACAATGAAAAAACCTTCACATTAATGGAGTTATAACCCGTGTTTATGCTTCAAGTCACACTTCTATAGAGGAGATACTTTCTGCTTTAACTGTTTATTTTTCCATGAGAATTTGAAAGATGTAACGCAGTTAAAATGAGCAGTTCACTTCATGCTAGGGCAATAAATACAGAATGTAGGACGCACAATTTACATGACAGAAAATTATGTTATTGGGATGAATATAAAACTGCTTACAAATGATAGGATAGATATCCACACTGCTCTACAAACAATTAAATATATATCCATATAACCTGATTTAAAGGATTTTTAGATTTGAAAGAATCATTTAAGTTTATTTACTTCATTGACAAGCAAACAGTCATATATGTGCCCTCTTTTAATTTTCAAAATAACAGCTAATAAAAGTTATTTTAGGCAAAATACAGTCATATTCATATGGCGCTAAATGATACACTGCATTAGAAAAAAAGTTGATAATTTGATATATTTCAACCAAATATCAACAAGAAATTGTTCTGGATAAATGAGTGTTTCTGCTGACTTGAATATGGGCATCTGAATCACTGATTTCTGATCAATAGTTTGGACTTTAAGTCTAATTCTCTGAGGGCACACAGCAAAAGCAAATGTGATGTCAAATGATTTTTTAGCACACTGTTAAAGTGTAAGACTAATGAAGTTATGTTAACAATTCTGATTTAGTTCAATCTCCAGATTTTTGGAACATGTTCCTCATGAATCAAAAATAAATAGAGCAGTTTTCCCACTCAATCTTCAACACACAGGGTACAGTACATACTGAGGCAGTTGATGGAAAGGTTTAGCTTATTACATTAACAGCATTTAAAATGTTAACAAGCTGAGTGAGCAAGCAGTGCCTGTTTGCTTAGATTGATCTCTCAACAGTACTACTACCGCTTCTTCGACTACTAATACTTGTGATTAAATGTTTTTACATAATGAGCAAAGTTAATGGAAGTCCAATGACATGTGTAAGTGGCCAATAAAGCTGACTCTGGATCTGATACTCTGATAAACTGCACAGCCCTGGCATGAGCACCTCTCTGTTGTTAACCCTCCCAACTCCATGGGATCGCTGGTACCACCAAGCAGTAACACTGACATTATTGTTTACTAGTGTTTAAATCTGTGTTTTGATGCTCACTCTTCTGTCAGCCTTAAGGGGGCTCCATAACAGGTTTATGCCTATAAAATGTTTTTTTTGTACCTGACAAGATCACAGCATTAACATTATGATAGCTTTGCTAGTCCTGACAAAAAGAGGTCATATTGGATTCTTATGGGGACAACTGTGACTGGAGGCTGAATATTTTTTTAGTCTATGGAAGACATGAGGTCAGGTATATCATTCCTAGAAAGTCATTAACCTCGCCATACAGTGCAGTGTATTTTGTTATATTTGTGGATCCATAGTGATAACTCATAATTAGTTCATTTTTATTAAATACGGCAGAAGAAAAATAAAGTAGTCATATTATTGGACCTCCATTTTGACCATTACAGAAAGTGACAACTTCCTGTCACTCTGCTGACCAATCAATCAATCAATCAATCTTTATTTGTATAGCGCCAATTCATAACAAGTTTTATCTCAAGACACTTTACAATAGAGCACAAAGCTCTTCATATTATGGATACACATATATACATAGATACATATATACATATATAAAATACACATATACATATATATACAAATATAAACATCCAACACCCAACATGAATCCATATAGCCAATCATGAATCCCTCCATCATGGCGGCAAGAAAAAACCTTCTGTTAAGCAGCAGGAAATCTTGAATGTGGACCCCAGTCTGATGATGAACAGCAAATCCACACGATGCTGTGTTGGGTGTGTGGGCAAAGGAAGGAAGGTAAGTGGAGACAAATGGACTAAAGTAAGAACTAAAGTTAGTGACAGATCAATGGACCAATCACAGACCTGTCTTCGTCAAATTTGTTTCTGCTGGAAACAAATTTACTAGAGGTTAGCCTCTTGAGATGCTACAACTTGTTTTCAGGAGGGTCCTCATGTCTGTGTGGTTGTGGTGATAATTTTATAGACGTATAATCAATGAAAGTCTTACTGAAAATAAGAATTTATGATAGTGACGAACTCATGGGTGCCCAGACCACAAGTGCATCCCTACCATATTTGTCTCCGTTAAGTAAAAATGTATTAATGGTAGACCTCTTGAGATGTGACACCTCATTGTCAAGAGGGATCTCATGTCCATGTGGAGCTAGAGATAGTTACTATAGATGTATAAACCATGGATAGAAAGATCATGCTAATATCTAGATAAACAGCTATAGTGATTATGAACTGGAATGAGATGGCCAAATATGATATCTGACCAATCAGATTCAATCAATCTTCTACATCTCGTCTTCTTGGTGTTAGCGTCCAATCTGGAGCTAAATATCAGCAGCGGCCGATATTGAACATTTGCCAATATTCACAGTCGAAATATACACAGTAATATCATCAAAATACACAAATGTACCAGACTGCTTTACTCCATCATCACTGTGTGGATACATTTGAAAAGCAAGATGTTCATTTTTCAAGAGTTAAATGTATTTTTTCTTATTTTACATCTGTTCCTTTAACACATAGACTCTCACATTAGCCCAATTCACAGTGGATTTATACAAAAGTACCACAACGAGGTTCCTCTATATTTACATCTATTGACATTCACATTAATTCTGCAAGGCCGCAATATCTGCATCAATTCACGCTGCAATACTGCTTGGATGCGCATGTCCTCACATACACACAAAGGCAGAGATGCTAACTTGCAGCGCTCCCGTCTCCTGCTGACTCTTTGTGCCTCCCTCTTATATTAAATATTACGCTTTGAAATGGCAGTATGAGTTGGGCTAGTGAAGGGAACAAGACAATTTTCTTGAAGTTACAACAGTCAAAACGCTTTTCATTTTTTGTTATTTTTATGGTTAAAGTGGTCTTATACAATGGTTTGTATTTTTAGAAATATCTGCCACACTTAAAGATTTAATTGCAGTATTGTAAATGGTTCATTTTGATGTATATGCTTTCTCCCTGCAAATTATGCAAAATGTGCACTAAATTTTCTTGTTGCTACAGTTTACAAAAATGACTATCTAAAAAATTATGATTATCAACGCACTCAAAATATATGTTTCTGTGTAAAAAAGGATTTTGTGCAACTTTTGCTTTCAAATTTTGAGTGACGAAACCATAACATCTCTGTTTTTAGGAAAATATGGCTTTTGAGAAAAATTGCTGTGAGTTTTTTGCACTTTTTAGCAACTTATATAGTGACCATGGACTTAATACATACATATTAATTAAATTTGGAGTGTAATGGTTGTATTGATGTATGGCAATACAAAATGCTCAAAAATGGCACTACAGCATGTAAAAAAAAGTAAAATTATGCTCAGGCTGACATGTTCTATAGCAGGTCATAAAGGGTTCATGTAAAGCTCTCTGCTCTTTAAGATAAATATCAATATCTGCAATTATATGTTCGTAAATATCGGCATATCGAATATGTTTATCCCTAAAAAAAATGGTTGTAATAGTTGAAGATGCAAAGAATAGGATGGAGCTGTGAGGGCTAAAGTCTTGTCTTGCTCAGCTTCTACATTTATTTCACTGTTCTTGTTATTATATGACACTGACTGCCCTTATAAGTTGATACAGTTCTGTGTTAACATCATTGTCAGAGGACTGTGCAGCCTGGAGGCTCACCTCGCACTGCAGGCCCTTCAGGTGATACTGTGTACTACTTATCTGAGTAAAAGGTCAACATTGGTGTGCACCTGTCTCTGAGTATCAGACTCACACCAGACATTACTCTTAGTTAACTTCATTAACTATCATGTACTATTACAGGGACTTAGTTGATTAGCGTTACCTGTAAGTATTTAAGTGACCTTAATATGCTCTTACTATTTGCACAGTGGAGAAAACCTATTTGTGTTGCCACGTATGAAGGTGTTAATGTAATATAACGTTGCTTATCAGAGGTTATGTCCAATATCTGAGATAACAGAGACCTCAAAGGACCCCTGAAGGGATAAAACCGATCAGCTGGTCCTCGTTTGCCATCTCAACAAGGTTTAAATGTCTATTCCTTCAACCTTGAGAAAAATTTAATTGATATGGTATGAATATAACACATTATGAGCCCAATTTTATGTTAAATTGTGCATTATGATATGACATTTGATTATCGGTCACCCAGCCCAACCCCCTCAGTCTGTGACCCTTCACCTAGATTCCTCCACTGGAGAATGACACAGACAAAAATACTCTATCACGGGACATAATCTGGATCAGAGCCGATTGTTAAACAAATAAAACCTTAGTTAGTTAAAGTTACATTCACCAAAATCACACATTTTAACAGAAACGACCTCCAAGGCAAAACAACCAAGCAAAGAGCTAGCTGCATGGAAGCTAGGCGGCTAATGTAGGCGAAAGTTCCCATTTAAGTGTGACGTATTCCTTTATTAAAGACAGCATGTTTCGCATTTAGATAGTTTCTTCTTCATACTAACTCTCCTCGGTTTTATTGTGGATAACAGCAGGTGAACATGAGCTTACCTGTACGAGTGTAAAGTCTCCGCAGCCGCTGCTTCCCTATCAAACGATCGGCCAGTCTCAGCGCTCTGGACTACGGCTGCAAGGACCCTAGAGTTTGTTAGCGGGCCAGGATAGTGCCTGATTATAACTCACTGCTGGTCAATTAATCATACATACACTCCTCTATAAATCGACAAAACTGATAACAAATCTCTATAAATTACGAATTCAAATATTTTGTATTAAAATACACTCCACATCAACATTATGCTCTAGAGTTTTTTATTAGTGCGTTAATATAGCGTCCCCTACGTCTCCTTTCATTGTTAGTCGCCTCTTTAGCGCCCCTGTCGGCCAGAGTGATGTTTGCGTGAACAGTTTATTTAAGACTTTATTTATAACTCGATGCTCAGGTGAGTATGGCAGGTGTTCGTGCTCTCGGTGTTTTATCCAAGTTTGCAGCCAGCAAATATCCCTTATATTCAGGTATGTACAGAAAACTTTCACTCATTTGTTTTGAACTGCCTACATTTTTATAGTGATGGATTTTTTTTTATGTGTTTCTGTCTCTTAAATTATCTTGTTATCCCATCAATAGTACGGAAAAGGCTAGGAGCCAATATTACAAAAAAATAGGTGTTGAAAGTTTATTTAAGTCTGAAAAACATGCTTTAATCTATTATTTCTGACTTTTTTCTCAGAATTCTGAAATTAAATTTGGAATTCTGACTATTTTCCACAAACTTAAAATAATTTTTCAACCTCAATTTTTTTTTCAGTGGCCTTATTCCTCTTCCGTACGAAAAACTATCCTCCATCCTACAGCTTTGTTTATACTTACATATCCACAATTTAATTCACTATAATAATTTTACACTATATTATGCATTTATCATAGAATAATGTAGGAATGCACGATACTGGATTTTTTCCGATATCCAGTGCTGATATTTCTGACATCATTATCCCTAAATGCCAATATTTTTCATTGAAAGCACAAAGTCTTTACTTCATGAAAATGACACAAAACTCTTTGTCTGTGGATTTAAAATGACCTCTAAGCAAAATTATTCATGAAATATAATGATATATGACAACCCATGTTTTCATGACTGTCTATTTGCAATTGTCTTCATGTATTGTTTGCTCTTTATTCTAGATTATAGGATACAAATCATGTTTGCGTCATGTTCTGATTGTGATGTCTGGGTCACTACTTTTGAGCTCTGGCTAGATTCTTGGGATTCCCATTTCACAAATGACTATTTTGTGTGAAATTATGATTGTACCCACCTGCTTTTAATTCATTGATATCGGAATTAATCCAGTATCGTGCATCCCCACATGGAAGGCTGTCTATTCTATTCTATTCTGTTTTACAATATAATTGGTGACTTATTCATGCACAGTTGGCTCATTATAAACTAAACTTAAGGACTTTTATTCCTTAATAATTATGACTATATAAGTCTGGGTAATGCAAGCATTATGCTGGTTTGCATTGTTGTTCACATGGGTTTTGTACTGGTAAATTGGACATAAACAATTATGAATCTTTGTTTTTGACAGTTTTAATATAAGCTTTTTCCTGGTAATGATAACATGGTTTACAATTTATACTCACTTGAACAATAAATGTTAATAATAACAATGATAATACATTTTATTTGTAACACCCTTTACATTTGAAACTACTCCCAAAATACTTTATAATAAAAAGTGATTGAAGTTCTAATAATACAAATGATTCTTCTCTTTGTTTCCCAGGTCATGCCGGCCGCAGCCTCTCCATGTCCTCATCACTGGCAGGTAAGTAAAAGCAACAGTTAATTAAAGTCTATTAAAAATAAAGCTACAAATGTCAAGAATGATGGTTTGAAATATGTCAGGTAATTCTGCCTCTCTTCAGTTAGCCTGAACTGTTAATGTAAGCTCAAACTGTTATTTGCTTTGTCAACTGTCTTACACAACTGCCTGTGAGTTTTCTTGTCCTTTTCCCCACAAACAAACAAAAGTTTGTTTACTCTGAGTGTTTACTTAGATAAACATGGCTATTCTCTGAGTGAAGCTGAAGATTTGAAAGAATTTCCTTTCCCACATGCAAGACTTAGATATATGCAACGTAGAAAGCTACACTATTTACTTCAGTTTTTAGGATGATTTTCTGCCCCCATGTCACAGCAGAGGCTGCAGGCATCATGTTTTTTAGATTGTCCATCCGTCTATTAAACTGATTGCCTCCTAATGAACTTGATTGACAGAGCGATCTTCCAGTTATCTGCTGGATATCCTTTTGAAAGGTTCTGCCCATCCCAAACGTGTTCCATGGGCTCTTTCCCAGATGGACTAGTGAAATATATTGGACGGTCCAGCTCGTGTGTCTGGTTATGTAAGAAGTATATCAGTTTATTGGGATTAATCTGAGCACTTACTGGGACCTGACGGAGCAAGGGAGGAATTGTAAAGTCTGATGTACGCCTGTGTTTGTCCAATACATTATAGAAGGGATGGGAGGTATTTTCCAAGATGTTCTGCAGCTTGGACAGCCTTTTCTTCCCTTAAGCAGGTTACACACATAAGGATTTTTTTAATGAGGATAAAAAAACAGACATTGAACAGTTTTGATCGTACTGTGTGCGGTGTGCTTTGATAATCTCAACACAGCACACCACTCACAAAACCATTCTGTCCCACCACCGATCTCAAATCTAGTCCTCCAAGCCAGAAATTTAGCGTGATTAAATGTGATCTAACGAAAAGAAGAAGAAGAAACATAGCAACAACTGGAAAACACAACACACAGCATGGAAGAGGACATACGAGAAGAGGGAATGATGGTGGTCTTGGGATTATTTTTGATGGAAAAATCCTGAAAAAAACAAAAACAAAAAAAAAAAAAGCTGTGGAAAAAATCCTGGAGAGAGTGTGAACACATGAGCTGGTCCTCCTTTTCCAAGGTCCACTGAACTTTATGTTTCAGGTTGGCCATGCTTGTTTTTATTTACACCTGCTTCCTTGTTCTTCAGTCAGCTCGCTTCTTGATTGGCTAAATTCTGTTTCACGTCACAATTCACGAGCCATAATAATGGAAAAGGTTAATATTTATGATTGTCTGCCCTGACCTTTTTTCAGAGCTGATTATTGGGACAGATTAACTCTTAACACACCTCAGACCACAGGATAATCTTATAGGATAATCTTATAAAACATACAATAATCTGGCATTTGCCGTCCTTGGTCGGGAAGGGGAAAGTCGGGACAAAAACAGCCCGATAATCTTTAAGTGTGTACCCTGCTTTACACATCTACCAGAGAGTTCAGCTGCTCCCCCACAGCGTGTTTCTGCTCGTTATTCATCACCAGTACATTAAAAGATGCCTAGAGGAAGATTCATATTTCACTCCATATTCCATCATAACTTTATAAACATTCAGTTTCCTTTCTTTTACTTTTGAGCTAGCAACAGGCTGGTTTGTACGGGCCTGCCACTACCATCAGTTCTAAATATTCCCAGGAGTCATTGAGCTAGGACAGTGTTTAGGTTCTGCTTTCATGCCAACACTCTCCTGGGAAAGGGTTAAAATAGCAGAAATTAGCATTAAACAATTGTGTTGGCCCCTGTTTGACTGTCTATCTTCTTTTTCTCCCTCAAGCCCGTACACACGTCAGCTACGAGCTCAAGGATGATGTGGCAGTTGTGCGACTCAATGATCCAACAGCCACGGTGTGTGTGTGTGTTGTATGTCAGAGTATAAGACAGCACACGTATGTCAGAGAAACAGAGATTATGTTTGTGACAGTCCTGACTACCTGTCTCAGTCTCTTACTGACACGTGACATGATTAATCCTCCAGAATATGTGTGTGTTTGTGTTTTTGTGCCCGTATAGGTGAACGTGCTGTCGGTGCAGCTGCAGTCTGATATGGCTGAGGTGATGGGGGAGATCTGGTTGAACAAATCTGTGAAAAGCACAGTCTTCATCTCAAGCAAGCCTGGCTGCTTCATTGCAGGGGCAGATATCAAGTAAGCTGTTGAGGAGGCCCCTTTACTTTCATCACACTCACCTGTGGGGTAAAGGAAACATCTGTGCTGTGATCCGGTCAAAAATTAACATTGATCCAGAGCCAGAGCGGGTTTTGACCATGTATAAACCAGCTCTAAATAGTCCCTATCAGAAAGCTCTATTTTGGTGCATGTCTCTTTAAATGCCACAGAACACAAGTAGTTGTGTGCCGTCATGGGTTATGGTAGGATTCACAGGTGGAGCACAAGCAGCAAACTCCTGAAAATGCTGAAAATGGAGGCCAATGCTGAAGTGCCAAAAGCTGTAGTTCCTCAAGTGTCCACTTGAGGAACTGCAGCCCTCGAGATGATATAATTGCATGCCGGGAGCAGATGTTTTTTTACAGCCTAAATACACATTCTTAATCAAAAATATAATAAACAGCTTCATCTATGTGCTGTCACTGTACAAGGAGTGAATTTTTTTGTATCCCACACATTTTTATTTTTATTGAGGATTTTTTAGAAGTAAAGGACATGATTAACATGGCTGCACAGATTGCCTTAAATCTCACCTCAACACAGCCTCTACCTGTGTGAAAAGGTTGAGATAAAGTTTGGTTGTATAAACAATGTACGGTGTGGCAGCATCTTTCAGACGTTCCAAGGGTTCCTTTGTTAATCACACGGCTGGCGTCACATGGCTTTGTCCAATTCTTTGTTAATTTTTAGTGATCCTTACACAGAAGTGGATCCAGGAATTCTTTAAAGGATTTGTTAACATAGCGTGAATGAGCAATTTTCCTACATTTTCGCGTTTAACTCAAAAAGTTCTTTTGGGTTTTGATGTTGGTTGTGACACAATGAAGACGAAGTTAGGCTCTGGTGGTGATGCGGATCTGGATGCAGATCCAGCAGTTTTTTATAGGATTTGTTAACATCGTGCAGTGAGGCAGTTTCCTATGTTTTCTAACAATAACTTGACTTAGAATGATAGAAAAGCCTTGGCGGAGGATTGTGCTCTAGGAGCACTTCTAGTTTTCAAATTGTAACATTATTTTAAAATCTTTAAATGGATTATCACCTTGCAAGATTTCTGATCCTTTGTTGACTTTCAATCAGGGCGAGAGTTGTGTGGTCTCTATTTTCATATTTTTTAAATTCTCTTAACTGTCTTTGATTTTTACTCTCTGTTTTTATCTTTTATGTGTTTTATATGTCTTAAAATTGTTTTACCGTACTTTTATGTTTTTTATCTGTTTTATTTTAATATATTTTATTCCATGTCTGAGTTGTAGTCACTGTGCAGCACTGTTTTATTTTAATATATTTTATTTCATGTCTGGTCGCAGTCATCGGCAGCACTTTGGTAACCTTCATTGTTTAAACTGTGTTGCTCATTGTTTAAAACAAAGGGAATTAGATTGAGTTGGATTGTCATGGGGGCTGTGTTATGAAAGATATTCAGCATCACAGTCTAAACATTAAACATTGTAATCATGCTGTTTTTGGCCTTTTACTACAAATAAATTTAGCCTTTTATTGAACAACATTTCTCCTTATATTTTAACTGTTTTTAGGCCCTGATATTAAGTTGCAATTATTGTAGTTGTATTTGTAAGGTCACCTTGAACATCTTGAAAGGTGACCATAATTAAAATGTATTGCTATCACTATTTTTGGGAATTCTACATATTATACCTTTAAATACCCTATCCTTAATTGAATACATCTCACTGATTTTGAGTAACTTGATTGTTTTTCTTATTTTCTAGTATGATCGAGACCTTTCAGAGCATTGAGGAACCCACCAAACTCTCCCAAGTGGCTCAGAAGTTGCTGGAGAAGATTGAGAAGTCACCCATCCCCATTGTCGCTGCCATCCACGGCTCCTGCCTCGGTGGAGGCCTGGAGGTAAAACTAAATCTGTGTTTTACCTGAAGTGATGAAAATGCTGCTTATTTAAACTCAGGTTTGACCACTAACCTCTGACTTCATCTTTTTGTAGTTCGCGATAGCCTGTCAGTACAGAATCGCCACAAAAAGCAAGAAAACGATCCTGGGGACACCAGAGGTCATGCTGGGACTGCTGCCTGGAGCAGGAGGCACTCAGAGACTTCCTAAATTGGTAAACGCACACATACACAAAAACACACTCATTATGATGGCTGCTGGCTTACAGTAGAGTATACCAAGGTCAAGATCTTCCCCTAAGGGAGATTTCATATGAGTGTTCATCTGCTTGTTGTTTGTATGTGTGTTGGTGTGTAGGTGGGTCTCCCTGATGCATTTGACATGATGCTGACAGGCAGGAGAATAAGAGCAGATAAAGCCAAGAAGATGGGGCTTGTGCACCAGCTTGTCGACCCTCTGGGTACGTTATAACTGTAGTGTTTGTCTTTCCTGTGCTTCATGGAAACGATAATCCAGTTATCCAGCAAAAACTTCTGCAGTTTGTTCCCCTAGGCGAGGTTTGAGCATCGTGTTTGTTTTTTCCAGGTCCTGGTTTGAAGCCTGCAGAGGAAAGGACGATTGAATACCTGGAGGAAATTGCAGTGGGCGTGGCCAAGGGGTTGGCTGACAAGAAGGTTCCCCTCACAAAGAAGAAGAGCCTGAAGGAGAGTGAGTGAAACCCGTTTTAGCTCCATTCATTCTAGACCTCATAATGAATGAAATAACATTCAGTGTTGGGAATCTAATGAGCAGATCATAAGATTGGGATGCAAAGTCAATTCTAGACATAGACAGATAATGAAATAAGCATGAAAAGTCTAACTGCAACTCCAATTCCAATGAAGGTGGGAGAATGTGTAAAATGTAAATAAAAACAGAATGACTTATATGAATGACAGAATGACTATTTTCAATGCATACACAAAGACAAGATATATCCTGCCTGCTATAATTACAATTACAGTGAAAAACTGCTTCGTCAATGGACCTCTGCTGAGCTATTATTTGCTAAGTACTTACTGTATAAGAAAAATTCATGATCATTATCATTATTATGTCTTTTAGACCTTTCATCGATAGTTTTCTGCCTCTATGTACAGCACTTTAAACTGCAATTAAATTTGTATGAAATGTGCTATATAGATAAAGTTTAATTGATTGATTGATATTTAATTTTTTGCAAATATTCACTCATTTTGACTTTGATGTCTGCAACACATTCCAAAAGAGCTGGGACAGGAGCATTTCTATCACTGTGTCACATCACCTTTCCTTTTAACAACACTCAATTTATGTTTGGGAATGGAAAAGGCTAATTGTTGAAATTTGGTGGAATTCTTTAATATTCTTGCTTGATGTAGAACAATGTTTTGCTTTGCGTGATAGAGTCTTAACCTGCACATGTAAATGTTGCAACCAATGTGTTAACTGACAACGGTTTTCCAAAGTGTACCTGAGCCCACGTGGTAATATCCTTTACAGAATGTTTGTCTGTTTTGTCTGTTTTTTAATGCAGTGCCACCTGGGAGATCAAAGGTCATGGGCATTCAGTGTTGGTTTTTCAGCCTTGCTGCTTAAGTGCAGAGATTTATCAGGACTCTATGAATCTTTTGATGATATTCTGGACTGTAGATGATGAAATCCCTAAAGTCCTTGCAATTGCAAGTGAGAAACGCTGACACTGTTGGACTTTTTGCTCATGCATTTGCTCACAAAGTGGTGAACCTCATCCCATCCTTGCTTGTGAATCACTGAGCCTTTCAGGGATGCTCCTTTTATACCCAATCATGACATTCAGCAGTTTCTAATTAACCTGTTCACCTGTGAAATGTTCCAAGCAGGTGTTTTTTGAGCATTCTTCAACTTTCCCAGTCTTGTGTTGCTTGTCCCAGCTTTTTTAAAACATGTTACAGGCATCAGTTCAAAATGGGTGAATATTTGCAAGAAAACAATGAAGTTTATCAGTTTGTACACTAAATATCTTGCCTTTTTAGTGTATTCAATTGATAACAGGTCAAAAAGGATTTGCAAATAGTATTCTGTATTCATTTACTTTTACACATTCATTGAAATCAGGATTTGTATTTAAGCACCAAACATGTTTATCAAGCAAGCCTCTGACATGCCTTAATCATGTGTTAACTGTGATGATGTTGTGCAGAGCTCCAAGACAAAGTGATGGACCTGTCTCTAGTGAGGAAGAAGATCTACAGGACCGTCAGAGAGAAGACCCAGAATCAGACCAGAGGCCTCTACCCTGCTCCCCTCAAAATCATTGAGGTAAGGAGCTTAAGAACATAACAACAAAAATAAATGTCCCTTATGATGGTCATTATTCTTACATATGATTGTGCAGTGTGTCCAGACCGGGCTCGAGCAGGGCAGAAAAGCTGGTTATCTGGCTGAATCTGAGGTAAGACTTCACCTGAAACGTATGAAATCCAACCGTCTTAGACATGACTCTATGAGCTGATGGCTAATCTGTTTTCTATTTCTGTCTCAGAACTTTGGAAAGCTGGCTGTGTCTCAAGAGTCGAAGGCTCTGATTGGTGTTCATCATGGGCAGATGGCTTGTAAGAAGAACCACTTTTGTACCCCAGAGAAGGAAGTAAAGTAAGAGCTATACAGGGGCTGAATCACTTTGAGTATTACATAAACTGTCTGTTTCCTCTATGTGTTACTGCGTTGGTGGCACAGTCTGATGGTGCGCTTGGTCAGCAATCAATGCAGGTTCAAGCCCAGCTCCAGGTGTCACATGGCGATGTGTCCTTGGGCAAGACACTTAGGCCCTGTTTACACAACAACAAAAATGGATGAAAACAGAGAGCTTTCGTTGTGTTTGCGCCTTCCGTTTACATGAGAACCGTGCCTGGAGTGCCTGAATCCGCAAACTTTTGAAACCAGGGTCCAGGAGTGAAAAGTTTTGAAAACGTTTTGGTATCCGCCTCTGTGTAAACAGGAATCAGCGTTTTTGGGGAAAATGATAATGCACGGCACATGTGCAGTACTCTTTCAGATAACGGTTGCGCACTCACCTAGAAACAACAACAACAACAGCTTCTTCCATCTACCAAGCAACATGTGTGGTGCTTACTGTGCTCGGTTTGTTATCCAGACAGAATAACCAGACAGAGTTGTTATACAGACAAGAAACTCCTGTGTCTTCATGTGTCCACTCGCAATTTTTGTTTGTGAAAAGTTTGTCTTCACTGGAAAGCGTACGTGTGTCGTAACACCGCTCTTTCCTACATTGCCAACTACTGGCCTGGCATGCATGCCACAGCATTTTCAGTTGTTCTCACAGATCCGTGTGAACGCGCATCATTTTCACAACATGTCCGTGTGAACGCATTGGATCAGACCGTCGGATAAGTTCCTGGTGTTGGCGACAGACGGACTGTGGGAGCTGATGCCCCTTCAAGGTTTTGACCTTTCCGTGTCTGGTGACAGAACATTGTTGTGACAACGGGCCTTAACCCCAAGTTGCTCCCACTGCTGCGTCAGTGGTGTGTAAATGTGTACGAATGTGTTAATTGATACTGATGGAAAACTAACATAGAAACTCCAACCATCCATGAGTGAATGTGAGAGTGAATAGGTGTGAATGGGTAGATGTGACCTGTGTTGTAAAGCTGCTTTGAGTGGTCAAAGAAACTAGAAAAGTGCTAAATAAGCTCAAGTCTATTTACTATTTACCAATTTTACCATTTTGTGTGACAGGAAGTTGGGAATCCTGGGTGCAGGGCTGATGGGCACTGGTGTGGCACAGGTATCCATTGATAAAGGCCTCACTACCATACTCAAAGACACCAATGAGACGAGCATCAGCAGGGGACAGGAGCAGATCTACTCAAGGTTTGATTTATGTCTTATTTTTAATAATTTCCCAGATATACTAAGAGAAAGTAGCTTGATTAAGTGGGAGCTCCATAGCCATGTTACCATGAATGCTGGCATGCTCACTGTAAGTTGTCATCAAAAATCCGGATTACTTTATATGTACTCCTGTACAGTGACAGCTGTTTAAACTATTAAAGTCAACTGGTCTCCCCTGTTTCGATTTCCAGTCTGGACAAAAAGGTGAAGAGGAAATTCATGACCTCATTCGAGCGGGACTCCATCATGTCCAATCTCTCATCCCAGCTTGACTACTGTGGCTTCCAGTCCGTTGATATGGTGATAGAGGCTGTGTTTGAAAACATCGACATTAAACGTCAAGTCCTCAAGGAGGTGGAGGAAGTGAGTGCACTATTTATTAAATAGTTCTCAGTCAAGGGAATGTTTTCTGTTCAATGAACGGTACACAGTGTAGGTCACTAATGTGCGCACTGATTACGCACAGCTTTTACAGCAGGTTCACACTGGACGCGCGTGCCTGAAGAACGCTATGGCACTTGTATGTGCTTCATTGTGGCTGCAGCCCCCTGCTGTCGCAGCTTTACTTTTCCTTACATATCACCCCAATAATAAGCTTTTACAGGGAGTTTAGGAAGAAATTGAGTATAGGGATAGTTCTGGCAGGACAAAGAGTCAAGATTGCATTGTTAAACAGCTGATCCAAAGTTAGCCCACTACTGCTGATGGTCAGCTAATTACCTTAAGCTGCAATTGCTTAGACTACTCAGACTGCCTAACTTAAGCTGTTCTAGCGTGCCTACTCTTTGCTGCTCCTTCTGTAAGCCGCTTTGCAACCCTCCTCCACTTCAGCTCCTACTTTATACCATTGTCTTCTTTAATGAGTGCAATGCTGTTGTTGATGCTTGCTCCTGTGGTATTTTTGCTGCTTCTCTTTCTGCCTCTTACTTTCCTTGTAGGCAAAAGGCAGGAATGTGTGTTGTTCCTTCTTAAGGCTTCTTCAGTCAGTACAGGGAAAGGCAGGGGGAGCCCCCATCAGAGTCATACCACCAAATTGAAATATCTGCAAAAAAGCAAATATACACTGATAATAAATCTTTACATAAATAACTGCAAATAAAGCTAAATTTAAGTAGCTACTCTGCTGTCTTTTCTTGACAAGATGGTCCTGACAGAATCACAACATATCCCCACATAAGTAACGTGATGCATTGAATAACTGACTCTGGTAAGCTGTAGAATAGAAGCACTCTGTACGATCAAGGGGAATATCTCCACAGAGGAGGTAAACCAAGCTTTAACTTTGTGAGACACAGGCAGGAGGAATAATTTTTCTGTTTTTATCTTTACTGTGATATATTCTAGCATACAAACCTGCTGGATTAATGTGAACATAGCTTGATATTTTTCATTTTCCTGCCTGTTTTGATATGTGCATGGCTTGCGAAAAAAACAAAACAAAAAAAACAAAACAAAAAAACAGGCGATCCTCCTATTCTGTAGATTTTCCACACAGGGGGCATGTGATTTTCTCCTTATGCTGGTAGTCTGAAAGCTTAGAAGTAAAATGCATCTGGTGTGAAATGGCCTTTGGTCTGAATTATATATTTCTGGAGAAGTGTGTGTGTGTGTGTACAACTAATAACGGATTTGGTTTAGGCTCCTTATTGTTATTATTTTTTGGATCTTATAAAATTGCAAATGAATAACCTTTATTTTTTGGACAGGCAATCACAAAAATTTGACCATGATGTCTTGGCTTTACGATCAGACAGTCTTTGTGTAAAACTTGTCGTAGTTCTCCTTATGTTGTACCCTTTTCAGTTTATAGAAAGGTCACATGCATTTATGTAACATGATTATATTTAAGTGTCATGATTTCCCATTTCTTTCTTTCTTTTTTCAGGTTATCGCTCCTCACTGCATTTTTGCATCCAACACCTCAGCTTTGCCCATCAAGGACATTGCTGCTGTTAGCAAAAGGCCAGAAAAGGTAAAACATGCTCATATTATCAAACAATTTTGGGTAATCTTTTGTTCAAGCATCCCAGGACATCAAATTAGTAGCAGTACATTTTGCAACTTTATTATCATGTATTCCAAATTTTCATGCTTGATAACATCATCAATCTAACCTGACACACCAGACAGACTGTTAAATATACTTCATCAGTCCATCTGAGAAACAGCCAATAGAAAGTGTTTGGGAATGGGCAGAACCTTCGAAGAGGATATCTGGCAGGTGATTGGACGATTATTTTGCCAATCACATTCATTACGGGCGGATAGTCGGATAATGTAGTATGTGTTGTAGAGGACAGAAGGTAGGCCACTTCTTAAAACAAACTCTTGAAAAAATATATCAGAAGTGGAGCGAAAATATCCTTTCTATAGAAAAGTTTGTACTGTTTGTCTGTTTTTCATTTAATAAAGAGATGCAGTCCAGATCTGATAACTGATCACTTGTAGTTTCCACCTCATCCTGCTCCAAAGGATGCTTATTGGGCCATGCTGCTTTAGGCCACTCACATTTGTTGTACAGTATTTCACAAAAGCGAGTACATCCCTCACATTTCTGCAAATATTTTATTATATCTTTTCATGGGACAACAGTGAGGAAATGGCGCTTTAAAAGTGCAGTGTGTAGAATTTGACAGCATTTCACAGAAACGGTGAATATAGGATATAATGTTTCTATTTGTATGTAAAGTCCGTCAAAATAGAAGTACAATCATCCCCATAAAACGTTTGTTTTATTTTAATTTAGTTAGAAAAAGCTTCAAAAAATTTACATTACCGCAGGCCGCGTTCATGTCGGCCGACGTAACGATCTGCCATGTTGTCTACGGGTGGATTTTAGGGACAAAAAGAACGAAACGGGAATCTGTCCCGATTCTGAAATCTACCTGGAATGCAAGCGAAGAAGAGGAGAAAGGACAATAACTGACCTGTAATCTATAAAAATAATGGTTACAAACCTTGTCACTTCAGTAAATGATGCCGTGTTCACGATCCCTTTTGGTCTTCACAGGCTTCCGTTGCTCAGCGATGTGACGTTTTGGTTACGGTTGGGCTCATTCTAGAATCTGAATGATAGATGTCGCTCAAATGCCAAATTCTACACACTGCACCTTTAATACAGTGTACAGCAGTGAGTGTACAGCTTGTATAACAGTGTAAATTTACTGTCCCCTCAATATCCCCCAAAATAACTCAACACACAGCCATTGATGTCTAAACTGCTGACAACAAAAGTGAGTACACCCCTATGTGAAAGTGTCCACATTGGACCCAAAGTGTCAATATTTTGTGTGGCCACCACTTTTTTTCAGCACTGCCTGAACCCTCTTGGGCATGGAGTTCACCAGAGCTTCACTTTTTCCCACTGGAATCCTTTTCCTCTCCCCCATGACCACATCACAGAGCTGGTGGATGTTAGAGACCTTGTGCTCCTCCACCTTCCTTCTGAGGACGCCCCACAAATGCTCAATAGGGTTTAGGAGACACGCTTGGCCAGTCCATCACCTTTACCCTCAGCTTCTTTAATAAGGCAGTGGTCGTCTTGGAGGTGTATTTTGGGGTCATTATTATGTTGGCATACTGCCCTGCGGCACCTTTTGCCATGAAGTGTAGCTCCCACTGCTGGCAGCGCTCATGCAGCCCCAGACCATAACACTCCCACCACCATGCTTCACTGTAGGCAAGACACACTTGTCTACTCCTCACCTGGTTGCTGCCACACATGCTTGACACCATCTGAAGCAAATAAGTTTGTCTTGGTCTCATCAGGCCACAGGGCATGGTTCCAGTAATCCATGTCCTTAGTCTGCTTGTCTTCGGTAACCTGTTTGCGGACTTTCTCGAGCATCATCTTTAGAAGAGACCTCCTTCTGGGACGACAGCCTAGCAGACCGATTTGATGCGGTGTGCTGCGAATGGTCTGAGCACTGACAGGCTGACCCCCCCACCTCTTCAACCTCTGCAGCAATGCTGGCAGCACTCATACGTCTATCTCCCAAAGACTCTGGGTATGGTGCTGAGCACATGCACTCCAAGACAACCACTGCTTTGTTAAAGAAGCTGAGGGTAAAGGTGATGGACTGGCCAAGCATGTCTCCAGACCTAAACCCTATTGAGCATCTGTGACACTTTGGGTCCAATTTGGACACTTTCACATAGGGGTGTTCTCACTTTTGTTGTCATTAACTGCTGTGTGTTGAGTTATTTTGAGGGGACAGTAAATTTACACTGTTATACAAGCTGTACACTCACTACGGTACATTGTATCAAAGCGTCATTTTCTCCCTGTTTTTCCCATGAAAAGATATAATAAAATATTTGCAGAGATGTGAGGGGTGTACTCACTTTTGTGAGATACTATAGTTGGCAAGATGGATCTGTCTGAGTTCAGACATTGAATCAGGCTGATCCGGCTGCACTGCAAGGTTATCATCAATCTAAGATGGCTGACACCAATGATCAGGCATATCCACGATAACTGTTGAGGTGAATTGCTGTTGAAATAATTGAATGCAAAATTATATTTTATGTTTTGTAAACTGACATAAAAAGTAAAATAAATCTGTGTTTTGACAGTTCATGCTTGGGAAGGTTTTTATCTTAAGTGAGTTCATTGTGGCTGTGAACAGGAATCAAGATATAATGAACTGAAAGACCTTTTTGAGACCAACATTTCCTCTGCCAACTGATTTCTGTTTGTAAATGCAGGTGATTGGCATGCACTACTTTTCCCCGGTGGATAAGATGCAGCTGCTGGAGATCATCATCACTGATGTTACATCCAGAGACACCATTGCCTCTGCCATCAGTGTGGGACTCAAACAGGGGAAGACTATCATTGTCGTCAAGGTCGGAGTCTCTGAAATTTTACTTTTTGAATGTACATTCATTTCAGTTTTCATGTAATTTTTTTTTTTAATTGACTTGTTTTATTTTGGACTGTGTCTTCATTTTATGCCAAAATTATTTTGCCTAAACTTCAGGACTGTCCGGGGTTTTACACTGTTCGCGTTGGCGCTCATTCGGTGGTGGAGACTCTAACACAATTACAGGTAAGCCTTAATAAGCACACTGCTCAGGAAAAGTAAGCCTAAGGTCCAGTAATCAAGAGCTCTGCCCATTGGCTTTTCATTATGGTGTACGGCCCAGTCTAAACATACTGGCCTCAGCCTCTTAACCCACTCACACAGACACACAGTTCCACTCAGCAGCTTTCTCTCTTTGTTTCTCTCTGCCTTCCCCTTGCTGAATCCTCTCAGACACACCATGCTGTGATCACTGTGGATTTAAAAAGCCCATATTTTGCTTTTTTGAGTTTCATATTCTCTTAAGTGTGTTTTGCATGTCTCCCCCGCAGGATAGAGTACTTGTACCTGCAAGACAGCAAAGTCTGCGGCATCAGGACTTCCTCTCCTCCTGTTTACAGCACAAGTAGCTGCCTGAAACAGCTTGCTTCCCTGCCCCCCTGTGCGACGTCTTACTATTGCTTTGTCTGCAGTTTAAGTCCAGTGGTTCCGGTTGGCATGCTCAGTGCAGAGCAGAGAACGTTCACAGAAGTGCAGGGCCGGTTGTTGACAACATGGTGTCCAGCAGCACTTAACTGACCAATTACCAGGGCACAGAGTAGACACTTAGCCAATCAGAGCAGACTGGCTCCACGTTGGGAAGGGGGCCTTACAGTGACGGGAGCTCCAACGGAGCATCTTAGTCAGAGTGAGAATGCAGCTGGACCAGGGGTAATCAGTAAATGAAAAACAGAGGGTTTATTAACATAAGTAATTGTGGACATACCCTAAAAATGAATGTATGAACCTGAGTTAAGTATTTAAGTTCTTTTTAGCTCAATTTAGCTAACTAAACTGAGCCCTGCTTGTATTTATCACTTTATGGATTTGTCATTGAGGGCTTTGCTTGTACTGACCTCTACAATACAGCTAACATCAGGATATAACTTTGTCCTAAACTTTTGTCCACATAATATATTATCAGAGGATAGGAGATTAAAAAAAAAACACATTTAAGCTAGCAGTCTCATTAGCTGATGTTAATGGCCTGATCTTTGTTTTGTCTTACAGGAAGGTGTTAGTTTGGAGAGACAAGTCAGCATTGGAAACCAGCTTGGTTTGGCTCTGGGCATCCCAATAAATATAGATGAAATTGGTCTTGACGTATGTCTACACACATCAGAGGTAATCTTATCTAACTCGCAGTTTCTGCAAGGTGTTTTTATGTTCATGTACTTAAATTCACATGATCTGAACCCATGAACCCTTTATTTTATACTATAAAATTCAGCATAATGGTTTGTATGAACTACAGAATAATCCCTCACACTTTTGTGTGTGTGCCCTTTTTTGTAGGATATGCTCAATGCCTATGGTTCCAGATATGGAGGAGCAGACTTGGGCATTTTGGATACCATGGGGCAGAGAGGCTTCAGTGGTATGACTCTAATGAGAAAATAAGCTTTAAAAAGTCATTTTAATAAATCATGCCTCTATAGTGCCATTTTCAGACCACTTTGGAAAAATCATTCACCTTGTTAGTACCACGCTGGACCTTTTTGCCTTCAAAGCTGCCTTAATTCTTTGTGGCAAAGATTCAGCAAGGTTCTGGAAACACTCCTCAGAGATTTTGGTCAATATTGACACGATAGCATCACACAGCTGCTGCAGATTTGTCAGCTGCACATCCATGATGTTAATCTCCCGTTCCACCACATTTAACATTGCTTAATTGGATTGAGATCTGGTGACTGTGAAGGTCACTGGAGTACAGTGAACTCACTGTCATTTTCACGAGATTAATTTGAGATGATTTGAGCTTTGTGACGTGATGCGATATTCTGCTGGAAGTAGCCATCACTGTGGTCATGAAGGATTGGTCATAGCCACCAACAATACTCTGGTAGACTGTGGGGTTTAACAATGCTCAGGTGGTACTAAGGGGCAGAAAGCGTGACAGAAAACATTCCCTTCACCAGAACATCACCACCAACAACCTGAACTGTAGACACAAAGCAGGATGGATCCATGCTCTTGAGATATTTACACTACCATCTGAATAGAGACTCATCAGAACAGGCACCATTTTCCTATCTTCTATTGCACAAGTTTGGTGAGCCTGTGCATATTGCTGCCTCAGTTTTCTGTTCTTGGCTGACAGGAGTGGCTCCTTGTATGGTCTTCAGCTGCTGTAGCCCATCTGCTTCAAGGTTCAACGTGTTTTGTGTACAAAAATGGTCTTCTACATACCTAGGTTGTAGTGAGTGGTTATTTGAGTTACTGTTGCCTTTCTGTCATCTCAAACAACTCTCTTTGACCTCTGGCATCAACAAGGCATTTTGGCCTAGAGAACTTCAGCTCACTGGATATTGCCTCTTTTTCAGACCATTCTCTATAATACCTGGAGCTGGTTGTGCATGAAAATCCAAGTAAATCAGCAGTTTCTGAAACACTCTGGCACAAACAATTATGCCACATTCAAAGGCACTTGAAGGTGCAGTGTGTAGAATTTGGCATTTGAGGGACATGTAACGTTCAGATTCTAGAATGAGCCCAACCGTAACCAAAACGTCACATCGCTGAGCAACAACCTGTGACAACCAAAAGGGATCGTGAACACGGCATCATTTACTAAAGTGACGAGGTTTGGGTTTAGGTTAAATCCCTAGTGCAGAGTAACAACTGTCTCTACATCCACGGCCGTCCTCTCTCCTCTTCTTCGCTTGCATTCCAGGTAGATTTCAGAACAGGCGGACAGATTCGCGTTTCGTTCTTTTTGTCCCTAAAATCCACCCGTAGACAACATGGCGGAACGTTATGTCGGCCTACATGAACGTGGCCCGCGATAATGTACATTTTTTGAAGCTTTTTCTAACTAAATAAAAATAAACAAATGTTTTATGGGGATGATTGTACTCTTATTTTGATGGACTTTACATACAAATAGAAACATTATATCCTATATTCACTGTTTCTGTTTGGCGAAATGCTGCCAAGTTCTACACACTCCACCTTTAAATCAGCAGGTCGTCTTGACTATGTCTACATGCTTAATGCACTGAGTCTCTGCCATGCGATTGGCTGATTAGCTATTTGCACCAATGAGAAGTTGAAGAGGTGTACCCGATAGGGTGGTTTGCATTTTTGAGGTTATTTCTTTTATTTGTGTGATCACCTTCTGTCACCTGTGCAGGGCTCAGCGAGTCTAACATGTTAATCCGTCCTGTAGGTCGTAAATCTGGAAAAGGCTTCTTTGTCTACGAAAAAGGAAAGAAATACAAAACTGTGAATCCTGAAGCTGTGGAGATCATCAAGCAATTCCAACTAAAGGCTCATCCTTCAGTGTAAGACAACTCTCTGTAGTTTTTAACCTGCCTTCTGCTCATATGTATTATCGACTCAATTTTTTTCGAGGAACCTCATTTTTACATCCCTCTCTCGTTGTTTTATTTCTTCTTTGGTTGATTTTTGTTCCTATTGCCTTACCTTTCCTTTACATTTTTGGTCCTCTAGGTCTCACTTTGTATTTGGATTTTTTGGATGGTTTTTTTTTGGTGCCTTTCTGCTGTATGAGTAAAATTAAATATTTTATCTTTCAAAAACTTGTTTAAAATTCATAGTGGTATTGTTATTGGACAAACATTTTGAACAGGAATGAGGAATTTCAAAGTGTATTAACTTTTTTTTTTTTTTTTTTACCCAAATTTGAGCACTGGGGTTCTCTGAGAAGTCAGAAATTAATCAAGCAAAACATTCAACCACTATAACTAATTTTTCTGTTCAGGAATGCAAGTAAATTGCTATAATTTGACAACTTAATCAAGAAATAATAAGAAATGTAAGCTTTACTGCTTTTTTCTGGTTTCTGTAAATGGTAATTTGAAAATTAATGGATAACAATAGTAATTATAATTTAGCTTTAAAAATATCATCGTCTACATAGTGGTGTATAAAACATTACACTTACATTAAAAATGATTTTTGTAAACTTGTTAAGAACTATATTTATCAAAGCTGATTGCAACCCTGTTTTTAAGGTGCTTCTTAAACAGAATCATACTTTCAGCATTTCACTCTGGTCATCAGTTGACTTATCTGTCCTTCATTTGACCAAAGAACACTTCTGTCCGTCTCTTGCAGCTCCTCAGACATGGACAACCAGCAACGTCTCCTGAGTCGTTCTGTGAACGAGGCTCTTCGGTGCTTCCAGGAGGGAATCATCAGAAACCCAACAGAGGGCGACATTGGAGCTGTGTTTGGAATAGGATTCCCTCCATTCTTAGGCGGTAGGTTTCTTGAGAGTACATGTCCAGTAGATGTCACACATATTCTTTCTAATACAGCGGTGGACAGTAATGAAGTAGATTTACTTGAGTGCTGTACTTAAGTACATTTTTTGAGTATCTCGAGTATTATTTTTTTGCAAACTTATGACTTTTATTCCACTACATTTAAAAAAAAAATTGTACTTTGTACTCCACTACATTTCTGTGAAAGGTCTGGTTACTCGTTACTGTTAAGCATAGCTTTGAAGTCAGTGGATGAAATTTCTTTTCTCTTCTACAATGCGATCTGCGTGTGATTTGTCCAAGTGGTGATGCTGTACCTGTACCCCGCGCATGCGCTACTCAGATTGGGTTGAGCTAACGTTGCTCAGATAACGATTGGTCTTGGCAGTAATGATGGCTACGGCAGATACAGATGATGACTTCACACCAGAGCACCCATGGACATATCTGAAGTCCATGGGAATGAAGAATGATTCATGTTGTTTTAAATGTTTGCTCTGTTTGCCGCACAAAAACTTCATCACCGCCTACAAAAACTCGCCATCCAACCTGAGAAAGCATGTAGCATGAAAGCATTTATAGGCTTCGTAGCATATTTAACAAGGTTCTATAAGCAGGTCAATGCATTCAGTAGGTTGTTTCAGTCATTAGGCTCTGTAAATTTATTTTGGCAACAATACAATAACACGTTGACATTGAAACAAAAATGTTCTTGAGTACTTAAGTGTTTTCAAAAGCAGGTACTCCAGTACTTTAACTTGAGTAAAAATTTGACTGAGCAACTTTTCCTTCTATTGAAGTAATATTTGACCAGGAGTATTTATACTTTCACTCAAGTAATGGATTTGAGTACTTTGTCCACCACTGTTCAAATGTGATACCAGCTTAACTCAGCGTGATACTACTTGTTTTGGTATGAGCTGCTTTGCTTAAAAAGTCATATGGCTGTACAGAAGCGATGATGAGAGGGGTTTGACACTGTGTTAGAAATTCCACCTGAGACTCTCCTTATGACAAAACTCTCTATGAAATGGTAAGCAGAATACTAAACTATCAACCTTTACTTAAAAACCATAACATTGCACAGCAGCTGGATCTGCTTGACTCAATGTGTGTAATCAGCTGGATCCATCTTGCCGAGCTCTAATCAACGACTGCGAGCTGCCCAACGCGACACGGGCCAATCAGATTACTTTAGAGCAGGAAGAGGTGGAAGCTGAGGGTGAGTCGACAGCAGAAAGTGACTGCTCGTACAGTGATTAGCATGGATGCTAACAGCACGTTTATCAAGTCTAGACCACATTTCTCTATTAAATGAAAACAAATATCAGCACTGAACACAATTATCAATAGAAAGAATATTTTGGCACAACATCTGACATGTTTTGGAGAGAGTTTGTTCTACGAGTTTGTGCTTTACATTGCAGCAATAACGCCCGTCTTCTGCATTATCTGACTGGCCTACAATGAAAGTGATTGACAGAACGCTCATCCAGTCAACTGCTAGAAATGCTTTTGAAAGGATCTGCCCATTCCCAAACCTTTTCTACACTTTTTCATCAGGTGCCCCGATGGACTAGTAAAATATAGTGAATGAAAATCATATTTCTTACAAAATATGGATGAAAAGCTGTTCAAGAGGCATCACTAACCTCTTAGCTTGTATCTAAAAAAGATGTAGATCAACTTGCATTTGCCTCTTTTCCTGTCTTTGTTACAGGCTCTGGCTAAAAGCAGAAATAACACCCGCCTACTATATTATTTGATTGGCCTACAATGAAAGTGATTGACAGAACGCTCGTCCAATCACCTGCGAGAAATGCTTTTGGAAAAGTTCCGCCTATTCCCAAACACTTTTAAAAATTTTTATCTGTTGCCCAGATGGACTAGTGAAATATATTAAACGGTCCATCCTGTATGTCAGGATATGAAAATCATGCTTCCAACAGAATGTGTCCAAAATGTGGGTGAAAAGCTGTTCAAGAGGCATCACTAGCCTTTTAGCTTGTATCTAAAAAAGATGTGGATCAACTTGCTTTTGCCTCAATTCCTGTCTTTGTTACAGGCTCTGGCTAAAATACGTCTACACTGAGATAACCAGAACAAGCTCACTGTAATTATCCTGATTAGTTTTATCAAAATGCTAAGGTAGTTCGATCTTCAAACAGTGATCATGTTTTTCATCATCAAAACTAAATCCAAGGATTCAAAGCTTCTGGTTCAAAACGATCTTGTCCTTGCAGGTCCTTTCAGATGCGTGGACATTTTTGGTGCAGATCGTCTTGTGGCCATAATGAGACGGTTCGAAGAGTTTTATGGAGATCCATTCACACCCTGCCAGCTTTTACTGGACCATGCTAAAGATCCCAGCAAGAAGTTCTACAAATGATCCAACGCAGGGACTCTGGAACTTATAAAACACAAAAAAGGCAAAATCCCTACCCTTACTTGGGACGCCATGGAGCCATTTTCAGTGCTGGGGATGTTGGGACACTCTTTTTTTAAAATCCTTTTAGTAATTGTGCCATATGACAATGTAGATCACCTGAAAATGTTTTAATGTCTTCTTTCGTCTTAAAATGTCTCTGACCCACTCAAAGAAGTGAACTTAAAAAGACATCCATCCATCGATTATTTACATCACTTCACCTTTCTTGGGTCGCAGAGCTGGAGTCCATCCCAGCAGACACTTTAAATGTAAGTTATAGTCTTTTTGATTTTTTTCTTTCTTTTTCGTTTTATTTTATGACCAAACAATGCTAATTGTTGCTTTAATAACTGAAGCCAAATTTTAAGGGAATACCCATATTATTGCCATTTTGAAGGGGGGTTTTCTGTTCTTTATTTGACACAGGAGAGATGGTAGACAGTTGGAAAGTAGGGCGAGAGAGTGGCCAGGACAGATGAGGTCGGCCAGACTTGAACCAAAGCTGATGAGAGCCTCCCTACATGGGACGCAAGGACATCCATCCATACTATCTATATTACTATATTATCTATACTGCTTATCCCTATATGGGTTGCAGGAGGCTGGAGCCAGTGTTAATTTTGACAGCATTTTTTAATTTAGTTATAGTCTTTTGCCTAAAATATCTTTTAGTTTTGGTCATAATTCAGTCATCTAAATTATTTTAATTTTAGTCTAGAATTAGTCAATGAAATTTCACAACATTTTAGTCGACGAAATCTACTGTAAATTTAGTCGACTAAAATATGAAGTGTAAAGGGTAAGGCATTTTTTACATTTCCTTGAATTTCTGAAGTCATGTTTTACACTTGGATAAAATGAAACATCTAATAACCCTTTACTGAATGCTAGTAAAGTTATACATTAACAGAAACAAATTTAACTTTTGTGTAAATGCAGTCACCTTTATTTAGGCTACCTGGCAGAGCACCTCAGTTACAATACCAGAACTGATAACAAACAGTGAACCTGCTCTACATGAATATATCAATTCATAAAGAGAGGAGCTCTGATTGGATTGCTCCTCAACTTATCCCACCACCATGAAGCTAAGGCAGTTGTGATTGGATGTCCCTCTTAACTCATCCAACCTTTCCACATAACCAAATAAGCTGTGATTATACATTTATAGTAACTATCTTTAGCACCACATAGGCATGAGGTCCCTCTTGAAAATGGGATGTCACATCTCAAGAGGCCTACCTTTAATACATGTATGCTTAACAGAGACAAATATGGTAGGGACGCATTTGTGGTCTGGGCGCCAATGAGTTTGTCACTACCATAAATTCTTATTTTCAGTATGATTATTATTGGTTATACTTCTATGAAATTATCATCACAGCCATACAGACATGAGGACCCTCCTGAAAACGAGATGTTGCATCTCCAGAGGCTAACCTCTAAAAATTTGTTTTCAGCAGAAACAAATTTGACGACGACAGGTCTATGATTGGTCCATGGATCTGTCACTGACTTTAGTTCTTACTTTAGTCCACTTGTCCCCGTCCACCTCTCTTCCTTCGCCCTCACACCCAACACAGCATAGTGTGGATGGCTGTTCATCATGAAACTGGGATCCACTTTCAAGATTTCCTGCTGCTAAACAGGAAAAACATTCAAGTTTTTTCTTGCCACCATGATGAGGGATTCCTGATTGGCTACTGGATTCATGTTGGGTGTTGGATATATATATATATATATATATATATATGTGTGTGTGTGTGTGTGTGTATCCATAAAATGAAAAGTTTGTCTTCAGCCTGCTCTCTTGTAAAGTGTCTTGAGATAACACTTGTTATGAATTGGCACTATACAAATAAAGATTGATCGATTGGAAATATTCCTAACTTGTCTCTACTTTCTACATGATGAAATTAGGTCTGATTGGATTAAGTCTTTGTCAAATATTTTCGTCTAGTTTTTATTTGTTGCTGAAACTGTCAGTAAATTTAGTTTTTGTCCATGTGCACTTGTTTTTATTAGTTACTGTCTAGTTTTTGTCAGGGGAAAAATGGTTGTTGACGAAAAATATGATGAAAATAGTCAATAAAATTAACACTGGCTGGTGCCTATTCCTGCTGACATTGGGGAAAAGGCAGGGTAAACCCTGGACTTGTCAGGAGACGATCACAGGACCATATAGAGAAACAACCATTCACACACATAAGGGCAATTTGAGGCACCAGTTAGAGATTGGAGAGAACACACGCATGCACATGGAGAACGTGCAAACGTAGAATCGTACCAGCAGCCTTCTTGGTGTGAAGCACGTGCACTGCCTGCTGCGACATGGTGCCACCCTGGGCTATCAGCACCCCTTTTTGATCCTTTTTGTTGTGTATTTTTTATCTGTTAAGCACTCTTGGGTGACTGATAACATGCATACATTTGACTTGTAATTTCATTTATTATGATGCATGGCTAAATCAGGCAAATATCAACAAGAGATCTGAGGTACACTTTAAAAAATCTATCTCCAAGGCAGCTGAAAAGTTCTATTGTAATATGGCAACACATCTGTATGTTAACACAGACAAGAGGACGGTTGGTGTTACCCTCAGAGGGGGTGTTAATAACAATTTCATCATCTCAAAGCACAGTTTAATATTGATACAGAGAACTTTATATCCAGCTGTGGTTCTGTGAATTATTGAACCATGGAGCCTCTGAAGTCAAAACAAGGTGATGATCTTTCATTCGCTGGAGTTTATTGCTTCAGCACAGATGGCTGAGGGAGACTTTGTTACACCTCTGTTTTAAGAATAAACACCCAAAACTGAATGATTATGTCTGGTTCATCACAAGACAGAAGAGAGCAGGCTATTGGAAATTGGATAATTATGTGGTGGACACAAAGTGATAACTTGTTTCAGCACCTTTACAGGCCATCAGGGGCTCCATAATGATCAAAACCACAATCTTTTCATTATTTATTGGTTGCTTAGCTCATTCTTATCTCTTAAGAAGTCATGCTTAAGTTATTTTGCCACTGACTCTTTAGGTTCTGTAATGAACTTTTACTGATCAAGGCTTTTACTCCCTTAATAGCCCTCATATTGCATAAACATTGTCCTCCAAAAGTGACAAAGTATAAAAACTTATTCTATTCATTGTATCACTGATAGAAGCTCCAGGTGGACATAAATCTACAGATTTTAATCATCCTTTTTTGCTGCGATTATTTACTGGTTATGTCTTTGGCAGTGTTTGTCTGTTTGTTTGTCTGTTCTCTGCCGATTTTGCCAAAATATTCAGGGAGTGTTGGTCATGGCACAAGAAAGAGTTTGGTGGTGATCCAAATAAGGATGTGCATCCATGTCAACATTTTGAAATAAGGGATTTTTCCACATTTCACTAATAACTTTGCTAAGACTGTCAGAAATGGCTTAGAGGAGGAGTGTTCAGAAGTTCAAAACTGTTCAAAACTTTTTCAAGATGCCAACCTAAGCTAAGAACACAAATCTGGCAAAACACAGGATTTTTTTGCCAGATTTTACCCACGATTTCCAGTTGGGCAAAGTCTGCACCAGTCTGCGCCAGTTGGGGACAGTTGACATGGCTGGCTGGAACAAAAACCTGTTAATGTGTAGTAGGGCTGCATTTTTTTTTTACCCTTTAAACTGTCACCCTCACAAGAGTTTGTAGGAGAGTTTGATGTTCATTTCAGTTGTCTATAGTCTGTGATGTTAAGTGTGTGATCCCCAGTCTTTCAGTTGTCAAAAATCTGCTGAAATCAGTCTGTTAGTGTAGTGTCCTCTGCTTTATCAATCTCATATCCAACCAGCTGGAAGAACACAGACAGATAAAAGACAGGTTTACTTTGGGTTTGATGAATGTTAGCGTGGTATTTTGAGGTCTGGCCTGTCATTGCGATCAGACTGTTTACTTGTTTGATTGTTTTCTGGATTGCCAGATGCTTATCCCGGTATCATAAGAAGGCAAATATTGGTATCTAAAGATAATGAGACAAGTCAAGATTAAGGATGCACAGTATTATGGGACCAATATCCCTATGAGCAGATATTTGCCTTGAAAGATGATTATTGGTGTCAGCAGATATGAACATTTTTGCTGATATTTTCAGCCAATATTTGACAATACAAATTGGCTGTAAAAATCCAACATATTGGCCGTAATATTGGCAAAATGTAAATCGTACCATGATTGTTCCCCTCATTATTGTGCAATGTCCACTTTTATGAATCCAATGTCAGAATAAAATTGTGTTTCAATCAAGTGGAGACTTTGTGCTCTTGATACAGAATATCTGTATCTGTAATAATGAGTTTAGAAATATCAGCATATCAGATATCTACAAAAATCCAATATTGTGCATCCCTAGTCCAATAAAAACAACCAAAACTGTTGTTTAAGTGTTTAAAGAGCACAAACTTCCACCAAGGCATTTACTCTGATCTTGATCCGCATCCAAACTTATCTGGGTTTCTTTATTGACTAACATGCCTTCCATCTTCAGTATTTTTTCAGAGCATTACAGACGTTATTGGCTGAGTGATTAGTGAAAAGGTTGAAGACTGCCCTATCTTGCACTGTTAATGAAATTTCTGGACCGAGATTTGGATTTAGATCACCACCAAAACTGAATCATTCCTTCCTTGTTCCATGACATACATTCCCTGAAAATTTAATCAAAATCCAAACATAAATATTTGAGTTATCAGAATCGAACACAGACGAACAGACAAATACTGGCAAAAACATAACCTCCCTGGTGGAGGTAATTGAGTAATTATGACAGAAGATTAAATTAAAATATAGAATTGCATCTTTACTTAGGGCTTCTTCTATCAGCTTCTTTGCATAAAGGCCTCTTAAACTCATGTAGACCTTAAAACTAAGAGTGAGGATGAACACAGTTTTTGTCTTATTGCCCCTTAATCTTTTCAGCATGTACCCCTGTTGCAATCATTTGTTAGTAAACTCATCCCAGTCTGTGTTTCTGTCAGTCTGTCAGAGATCTGTGGCATTAGGCCATTCAAGTGTCAGTTCTACATTTTGACCACAGGTTGGCGTTGTTTCCTTCAGCAAAGAGTCAGCTTGAGTCAGAGGGGCTCAGCAGCCGCTTGGTCACAGTGGAAGGCACATTCAGGACGGCTCAGCAGCCAACAGGCACATTATCAGGACTGTGTGTGTGTTCGTTTAAGACCCCATTTATTCTTGCTTTAACATCCATTTCAGGCATTCAGATAACAAGCTGACAGCACAGATGACCTTTAATCAGAGGGGAGAAAAGTCAAGGCCTCATGACTGACAGGGCACTAAATCTGTTGAATATTAGCATTTCTTTCCATGTTAAATTATCAACTCATCTTTCATACGTGTCCACTTTCTTCACACAGTTTGGAAAGAGTTTAAAAAAATAAATAAATACAGGTAGCATAAAAGGTGCTGTAATTACAAGAGGAAGTCATTATTCAATCTGTGTGATCTATTTTTCCTTGAGGAAGTCTGTGTGTGGGACTATTTTACGATGCAGCAATTGGCTGTGTTCTTCCGCCTGTGTGCACTGAGTCCACTCGTCAGCTGTTTCAGGTGGAGGAACACAGATCCATTTGCTGCATCTTAAAATAGTGCCAAACAAAGAAACTTCCTGAAAGGAAAATTAAGAAAGCTGAAAATTTTCATCTAATGACACATTTAACCCAACATAGT
This sequence comes from Cetoscarus ocellatus, assembly GCA_037902135.1. Taxonomy (NCBI): domain Eukaryota; kingdom Metazoa; phylum Chordata; class Actinopteri; order Labriformes; family Labridae; genus Cetoscarus; species Cetoscarus ocellatus. The sequence continues at coordinate 183,692 of JBAMNC010000548.1, read as the reverse complement.
TTTGTGGCTTGTTTTGGTTTAATAATGTGAAAAAACTGTATCTTTCCGCTTGTCTGAGCTTGCTCTCCTTAAAGGTATAGCACTGCTGGAGCCCTTTCAGCTGCTTCACTGATTATTGTCAAGAACCTGATACAACCCAACTTCAAAAGTACTGAGGGCCCACTTACACACCAACGTTGTCACCAGAAACAGAAAGGTTTTTCTTTTGCGTTTTCAGAGACGGTGTGATAACGATGCTCATTCACACGGATCCACGAGAATGACTGAAAACACAGTAGTGTGCATGCCAGGCCAGTAGTTGGCGATGTAAGATTGTAGTGTCCTTGGGGTATAGAACAAATGTGTCTCCGATGGTCAGAGTATTTACTCAACAAACCTACAATTTGTTAGAGAAGTGATAACAAACTGAGCACAGTAAGCAGCACACATGCTCAGTAATCGGCCATGTAGCTGGTGTTGATGTTGTTCCTAGGTGCGCGCCTCTATCAAAGAGAGTACTGCGTATGTGCCACACATAACCATTTCCCTGACAACACGAATCCATGTTCACATGGAGACGAAAACAAAAACATGTTCAAAACTCTTAACTCTGGACCCTGGTTTCAAAAATTTGCAGATTCAGCACTCTGTTGTGTAATATCCCTTTAAATGATCACTTAAAAACGTAGAAATCCCATCATCACAAGCAAGGCTGGATGGGATAAAGGGATAAGAACTGAGGACAAGATCCAGCTGGTTTGAGTCATCAATATCATTTATCTTTATGCCTAACTGTTGCTTTCATAGTGCTTCCCACTAACTTCAGCGTGCCTGAGAAAACATAGATGTCATACTCCTGCAAGAAGCAGCCTGTACAAGCATCAGTGAAGGACTTGGGGAAGTTATCTCTGTAGATTTGAGACAGAGGCGGTCGGAGCTTTAATTTTACAAAAAATAATGTAAACAGCTGAACCTGCAATGTCCTCGGCTGAGGGATTTCAGGCAAGTCTGTAAACAGCAGCATTATGCCGAAACATTTTCAACACAGCACGTCATTAAATATCAGGAGTGCCGTGTGGGTGACTTGGTTAACTCAGAAACGCTGTGTAGGCTGACCTTCTTCTACACAGAACCCTCAAGACACAAAGTGGGAGCGATTGAAGAATTGGATCAATGGGCAGAAATCATGATGGCAGGTATCAATAAAATCTTATCAATTTCCCTCCCTTGATGTAATTAAGACACACTTTACTTACTGGTAAACTTACTGGCGGACTAATGCAGATTTTATCAGTTAATGGGGCTATTTTTAAAGGGATATGCCAACTTTTTTTTTCTTTTTGTGTCTTGTCTCACTCCGAGTCCATGACAAGCAGATAGACACCATTATTCCAACTGTGTGTGCAGTAACAAGAAAGACACAGGCAGGGCTTGCCCACTGCTAATTAACTTGACTCAAACAACTGGGAGTAAATGGGTAACGTTAGCCTGCTTCTGCCTACAGTCATCAGACAAACTCTTCAGCAAATCTAACCGGTCCTGTGTGCTTGTTGTGACTCGTTTTTTTACCGCGTTATGTTACTTTCTCTCTTACCATCATCGTATTATCTTCTTCTACTCTCAACAGAGGCTTTGTTTTGTCAACCTACTTCTTTGGTAGTTTGCACTACAGATGTGACGTTTGCGAGAGTCGAGTGTTTTCAACAGCTCTTTTAAGTGAACGATGAGAACTGATTTGTTCATTTGCAAGACATTCCCAAATTTGCAGGCAATTAGCATTTAAGAATGGCTCACAAATGAACGGCTCACTCACAACTGCGAATGAGTTCTCATCATTCACTTAAAAGAGCCGTTCAAAAGACTCAACTCATTCGTGAATGTCACATCTCCAGCTCAAACAACCGCGGAAGTAGGTCAACAAAACAAATCCTCTGTTTAGGAGTAGAAGAAGATAATACGATGACAGTAGAAGATAAAGTAACATAATGTGGTAAAAAAAAAAACAAGTCACAACAGGACCGTTTAGAGTTGCTGAAGAGTTTATTTGATGACTGTAGGCAGAGGCAGGCTAACACTACCCATTGACTCCCAGTGTTTGAGCTAAGCTAATTAGTGGAGGGTGAGTTTTATCTGGCTCTTCCTTGCTACTGAACCCACAGTCTAAAGAATGGTGTCTATCTGCTTGTCATGGACTTGGGAGTGAGGTAAGACACAAAAACAAAAAAGAATGTTGGCGTATCCCTTTAAAGCTTGCCAATAAGGGTAGGGTCTTAACCACCTAAGCAAGTTAATAAGGGCATCTCAGATCACTTTTATATGCATTCTGAGGCGCTGGATATCAAACCGTCTCCAACACCTAGCACTAAGAGCTATCACTTGGTATCTGAACGCCCAGTTTGGATGTGACTTCAAAATGTAAACCGGGTCTCAGATCTTAGGCCTCCAGCCCTGTATGAACTGTGTGATTTTTGTGACATGGAGTCGGCTCAGATGGAAGTCATGTGACAGAATATCCTCAGTCAGCTGCACCAGGAGGCTGCCATCGATTCGCTCCCTCTGGAACACGCCCACCGCTGCCTCTGACAGACCAATGAAGCGCAGGCAGGCTGACACTTCCTCCAATGACAGCACAGAGAGGTCTGCAGGAGGTCTCCAGGTGGGGTCAGGCTGTGCAGACAGGCCCTCGGTGACGCCTGTCCCACCGCCCTCCGCGCCTCTAGAGGAATCTGTCGATGGGTTGGTGGTGGGCTCAGGTGAGGGGCAGGGGGACTGACGGTTGAAGGGATTTAGTGCCCCGAAGGGAGCAAATCGGCTCTGAGGAGGGGGTCTCAGCCGAGGTCCGGAGGAGGTGAAGGAGTCCACCCACGGCTCCGCCCATGTGGCCTGTGCTGGCTGAGGATTGGCTGTGCTGTCTGCAGGGATGGCAGAGACGGGCTCAGGACTGGTGGTGGTTGGGGCGGGGCAGTCGGCCCAGGAGCATGGGTAACAGTACAGGGAGGCATCTGGAGAGGGTGAGCAGCTGGGACAGAGCAGGGAAAAGGAGATTTCATATTTTTTTTAACTTAGCATAAAATATCAGAACACCAAACAAAACTAACTAAAAACATGAAATGATAAACTTTTATCTGGCTATAGTTTAAAATGATTTACTTATTGGAAAGATTTCATTTAAGGAGACTTTACACAAAATTAAATGCAGGTAAGCTACTCAGCTGAATACACATTTACAAAATTAGAAAATGAGTCAATCATGAAAATGTGGAAAACTGTAACCTTACACACCAGATGGCCCATTCGGTACACACTACTTCACAAGTCTTTCTGAGAAACAGCCCATAGAAAGTGTTGGGGACTGGGCAGAACATTTCAAAAGCAAATCTGGCAGGTGATTGGACGAAGAGTTTCAGTGTTATTTGTCTTTCGTTTAAGAAAGACAGTCCAGATCTGATAAATCTGCTACTAAAGCTGTTAGCATCTATGCTAATCTCTGTTCAAGCAGTCACGTCCTGCTTTTGTCTGGCTTGTAGCTCCCACCTCTTTCTGCTTTGTAGGATGTTGATGGGGCCAAGCAGTCCTTGTAGACTGGAATTTGGCAAGATGGATCTGTCTGATTACAGACATTGAATGAGGCGGATCCAGCTGCACTGCAAGGTTAGGGAAGATGCCCTATCTTGCAATTTTAATGCATTGTTTAAAAAAAAGTCTGGATTTGAATCACCACCAAAATCGAATCACTGCTTTCTTGTGCCATGACCAACATTCCCTGATAAGTTTATCAAAATATGTTGAGATCTGTTTGAGTTATCTTGAGCACAAACAGACAGACAGACAGAAAATTGCTGGCGAAAACATAACCTGCTTGGTGGAGGAAATAGGAGCCAGGGATCAAATGAAAACCTACATTTAACAACAGCAGCCATAGTTCATCTATTTTGAAAGAGGAAGTAGCTTTTTATGTTCCCTTCTATATATCATCGGCTTTTATTGAGACATGAGGGTGACAGGTGGTGGGAGCCTTTCATAAAGACACATCCATCCATCCATTCATCCTTCATTTATCACAGTTCTCACGAAAGCTCAATATGACCTGGACAAACCTCAGGGCATAAAACGAATCCAGGGTAAACCAGTGCTAAGGCTTCAAGAGGCCTGTTTAATGCATTAATGATAAAAGATGTGAGAACTGATTGTTGCATGTTTGAGTAACAAAGAGAAACAAATCATTGTGTACCTGTCCTGGAGTCCAGAGGAGTAAAAGGAGAGGTTGGGTCTTGGGGAGGTTGATGTTTTGGGGAAGCGAGGTGGCACAGGAGGGCTGGGGGCTGGACTGGAGATGGAGCCTCCTTTAGAGCAGCGAGGGGGAACTGGGGGGGCGATCAAGTAGCGACACTCCTCTCTCACCTACACACAAAAACACAGAACAATCAAACCCGCAACGGTGAAAAGTAAACTCCTAAAACTTGAATTCTCCTGTGGATTTTGTGTGTATAAGTGTGTGTTTGCTTGTCTCAGTGTTCTGCTGGGTAAATGTCAAACTTTGTGACCTTTATACCTCAAACAAACTGCCTCACACACAGAAGCGAGCTCTTTACACACAAACACAGGGTGCTTTGGCAGGCTAAATATCAGGGAATGAAGGAGGCTGGGTGCGACAGGGTATAATCCAGCCGCATAGCAAACATCAACACCCACACACCCTCACTGTGTCTCTGTATGCTGCCGTCATGATAAGAGAAAAAGTTAATTAAGGCAAACAAGCGTGATCATTTTCTCTTTGCAAACAGACACATGAACACCAAAGTAAGGAACAAACCTTGTCTGCTTGGCTCAGCTAAAGAAATGGTGTAGTTTAAAACACCAGTTTGTTGTTAAATTTTCCTTTTGATACCGTGTGAAACTTTTGCTAACACCAGACAAATATCCCAGCTTTAATTAACATAGGCATCAAAATGGTGTGGTTTATCAGTTCACATACATCCAAACAACAAAGCATAGAGCAGTGAAACCAGAAAGGAAAGCAAAAAGATCAAACATGGTCTTGGTTTTGTGGCTTCGAGCCGGTGACAGCTGAGGCCAGAGGCATCGTGCTTTTGGGATTCCCATCCATCTGATACCATGTGAAAGGGATTTCTCAGATGGTCCTGAAAGGATTTTCTTTGACCACATGTTCACACAAATGTCCGTCAAGACTCAAGGATGAACTAGTTAGATTTTTGAGGTCATAAGCCATTGTGTACATTTTGTATTTTTGTATGTCTGGCTTTTACTGTGATTGTTGAAAGTTTGTCTGCTGCAAACCAAATCACCCTGTAAAGGGATAATTAAATAAAGTGAAGAGAAGTAGGTCAAAGGTCAATGTCCAAGAGCCTCAAGACCATAGGATGGATATCGAAAACCAAGTCCAGTTGAGTATCTACAACAACTCTCTTGAGGAATTGATACCATTAGTCGTTTTGTTCCTTTTATCAGTTCCTTCCATTTTGTTCGGCATGCCTTGCAAATCAAGGATGTCACACTTTCATCAGAGGCAGTCAGCAGAAATGACAACAAAGAAGTTGAAGATACGAACATGGCAAACAGGCGACAGAATTGGTCATAACTGTTGCCTAATTCCAGACAAAAAGTTTCTTACTGCATGTTTACGCAGACCAGCATTAAATATCTGGGGTGACATGTGTTTGACATTGCTGCCACTGAAAACCTGTGTTAGCTGACTTTTGCCCACGCAAAATATCCACAGGAATATAAGGCAGTAATGTAAGAAATGGATCAATAAGCAGAATCAATTATGAATTTGGTATCAATAAAATCATATCAATTCCTATCCCTACTCATAACCACCATTTGCCTAGAAAGCAATTTTGCGAATGCGTTATATCTTAATAAGATAGTTTGCTCCCTGATTGGCTTTGTTCTGCTCCATGTGACGAAACACAGATGACGTGCTCAACTGTCCGCAGAGCTACCCCAAACTATCAGGACTTCTGATTGTAAATATTGAACGTGTTAAATATTAACTATCTCAAGTCAGGGCGACCCCAATCCTGTTCCAAAGGGATAACATGACTCTTCACACACACCACCAGATAACCAGGTAAGATAATCTATATGACCACCAGATAATGGAAACCTTTGCTGACTTTGGTCAAGAGTGAGCCAGAAATCAGGCCAAAAACCCTGTAGTGTGTACCCCGGTTAAGATCATCTTTGGACCACTAGACAATCAGACCTCTGCTGGCTTTAGTCAGAAGGGGGGATTCAGGCCCAAAATCAGATTATCTTGTAGTGTGAGCCCAAATTTAGCAGTCAAAATAAAGCGACAGTACTTCTTAACCGTTAAGAAATTAGACTGTCTTCTTAGTCAAACTGACAAAATAGATCTCTTAAATATAAAACTCGATTGTTGTAAAAGTGCTTGCATTTTCCATCAAGCAAATAAAACTACAACAAACTGCGTCTGTTTTTCTTTTCTTACTTTTTTTTAGATGTTTCCATTTTTGATTTGTGCCCATCTTTCAAATTGTATAATAAAATATATTTTTTCTATCAGTGTTATATTCCATTATTGGACAAAATAAGCGTTGAGCTGTTAATTGAGTTTGTTGAATTTCTCTGACACAGCACACATGTTCCTGCAGCCTCGTTGCTCACATATGTATTCATGGGCTGTGAGTGTGTTGTAGCCTTTCCAGGAAGTCTCTGTGTGTTTCTTTGTGTGTGTTTGTGCATGTAAATGTGGTCAGTGAGGTTTAAAAGCTGTAATGAATGAATAATTCAAAGCAGGCATCCTGACTTTTAACAGCCGGATGCTGCTCCGGACAGATAAGAAGGAGTAGAGACTAAAGGAGAAGAGGATGGACATGAGGGTGAAGATCAGGACTCACAGCATCAGATTTTGGAGGTATGGGTGGTGGCGTGGACACTCTTGTTAATACAGTTCCATCTACTGAAGAAGAAGTGTGGAAAGAGATGAGGTTTGGCTCCTTCCCCAAACTCTCTGGGTTCTGATTGGTCCACAGCTCCTCATAAGGGATTTCCTCACTGGTCCTCAATTCTGCCTCAGTCCACTCAGGAGTCACATACTCCCGCTCCTCACCTGGCCCCTCCCCTAACCGCTCCCCGAGAGAGTCCCTGCAGCGCTGCGACAGGCTGTCCGAAACCCCGCCCCCATACCCACACATGGAGAGTCGCTGCAGTGCCGGCGCTAACGAGTCCTGACCCGACACACACATGCGTGAGCGCCGCGGGCTCACACACTCCTCAGTCATACTCTCCAGCTCTGGTCTGGTTTCCCGAACAGCTCGAGAGTAGGCATCTGGGTCGAAGGAATGACGAAGGAGGAGGCTCTCCAGTGCTGCCGTGTGGACTGAAGCCTCTGCCACGTTGAACCGGGGCATGCAGCGTAGGAGCAGGAAGTGAGAGGGGGAGACTTCCTGGCGGCGGAGCACCATGCAGAGCACCACCGTCTTGCTGACGATGTTGAGCAGCTTGTAGCGATGGCCCTCTCGGATGGCGTGGCGGTCGTAGGGGTTTCTTGGAGGTCGTGAAGGCACGGAAACGTTGACAGGGAGGCGAACCCTCTCAATGATGCTGCGTACAGTGTGCTCTCCTCCGAGCATTCCTTGCTCAAGAGGGGACCGTGTGCAAAAGCGTCCGCGACAGCCGAAGGGCAGGCTGACGCTCTGATTGGTGCGATGGTTCATGCAGACCAGGCAGGGAGTTTTACCTGGGACACAGAGACAAAGAGATCGAGAGGAGAAGTTCAGTTCATAGACTGTGCCAAATCACAAACTTGAAAGTCAACATACATGTACTGATATTTGGCGTGTGCTGCTGACCTCTTGGCCAGGTCGCCCTTGTAAATGAGATCCTGATCTCAGTGGGATTTATCTGGTTAAATAAAGGTTAAATAAAAAAAATAAAAAATACACAGGAATACCATCCATCCATCCATTATCTACAACACTTATCCCTTTCGGGGTCGTGGGGCTGGAGCCTATCCCAGCTGATATTGGGCAAGAGGCAGGGTACACACCAGTCGCCAACTGCTGCATGCACAATACTACAAACCAATCATGACCCTTCCAACTTCCCATAAACTTTGCACTGACCATCTCCCCACCTTTTGTTTTATTCCCATGATGCATGCCTTTCTTACTTACTATTAGTGCGACTCTCAGGTCTGGCACACACATAAATTTTTTTTAAATCATAACCAGTTTTGAAACTGTGTCCTACCTCTTTTTGAGGCACACCACCCCACACCAACAGACTCCTTCATCAACAACCAGGGCCTCTCATCCAAGAAGGTTCATTATGTCTATGCTGATAATATGCCTGTACTTTCTTTTTTAACAGACAGGAAGGTTTTTTAGTTCATACCTTTACATGTTTCGACAGTAATATTCCGTCTTCAGAAGAAGTGTTACCTGATATTCATGTGACGTGTCCTTTTTTTCTGTAAGATCAGCTGAATAAAGGACACGTCACACTAACATCAGGTGACACTTCTGACGAAGACAGAAGATTACCGTTGAAACATGTAAAGGTTTGAACTAAAAAACCTTCTTGTCTGTTTAAAAAGAAAGTACAAGCATATAACCAGGGCCTCTACTCTTACAGCTTGTAATCTAATGTGACTAAAAGCAATTTTAGTGTCAAAAACATGGCAGACAACATCAGGAGGGACTAATACTAATTGTGACTTGCGATTGACTTCCTATGAAATCCCTGGCGGTTGTGATTTCCATCCACCTCCTCGCCTCTCCACCTTGTTATATATTATTAACAGGTTTTCCAGTAAAGACGCTTGTGTTTGCACACAGCAACAAGTTGGTGCTCAAATTCTGCAACACCTTTGCTCCTGTTGCCATGGCTATGTTTGCTTCCAACCTCAGCCAGCTTGCTCCCTGATTGGCTTTGTTCTAGTCCATGTGACAAAACACAGAAGACGAGCTCAGCTGTCCTTAGCGCACTCCAAACACATCAAGATTCTGATTGCAAGGGCAGCCCTGTTATTCTTAAGAGATGATAAAATGACTGTAAACACACATCATAGCACAATAAGGTAAGATAATCTTTAGGACCAACAGATAACTGGGTCTTTGCTGACTTTGGTCAGAGGCAGGGATCCTAGCCAAGACCCAGGCAGATTATCTTATCTTGGCATGGTCCAAAATACTGTTTGTTTTTTGAACTTCTTTCTAGTTTATTTGAACCTGGGACAAAGTCTGAATAAGAATGTCAATATTAAGGGCAGTCAACTTTTCTGTTAACAAAGAGCCCTCACAGGCCCTTGTTAGACAAACTTTTGCAAATTTCTAAAATCCGTATCAAGCTAAATGAATTCTGTCCAAACTGAAGAAGAAATAGAAATATCTTCCAATACAAATGAAACCTGTGCATGTAGTTTTTCCCAGTGTTCAAGCTGAAAAATGTAGCATCTCTTCAAAAATAAGTATTATGTCAAAGTTCAGTTGGAATTAATGTTTTATTCCATACATTTTTTGCCAATTATAACACTTATTTTCTTTTCATCTTTCAAACGTCCACGAATAATCACCAAGGATCTTCTATGTAGAAGTTTATCCTTACTTACTTCTAGGAGTCTTTCCCAGGCGTCTCAGGAGCGCGCTCAGTCCTGTCTTTTCTTTGGAGGGTGTAGCACAGAGGAGTTCTGCCTTCCCCATGAGTGACAGCTCATCTCCAGCCTGCAGAGTGAAGCTGTAGGGCTCGCTGTCCTCACTGAACTCCCCTGAAACCACCTAAAGAAGACACATGTAAGAATGCAAAGACATAATGTTGTAGGGCTGTAGAGACTGTCAACATGGCCGAGTATGACTCAAAAAGGCAGACATACATGCAACGTGTCAAAGAAAGGTGTGCTTGTGTGGGGGAGAAACAAACCTTGACACTGAAAGTGATGGTCTCCATGACAAATACTCTGTCAGGAAAGACTCCAGCAACTTCCTCCACGCTAGCAAAATACTGGACTGGATCCCTGACGTCTCGGTCCTCATCCAACAGCTTGAACTTCCCTGAGGACAGGAGAAAAGAGGAGCAAAGGAGGATTAAGACGAGAGATAAAAAGACTGAAGGAGGAAGAGAATCGAGTTGGGAGAAAGAGAGAGATAAACACAAGAAAAGAAGAAGATGAGGGGCCACAGAGGAACACTTAAGATGAAAAAGAGCCAAGGAAATAAGTAAAGGTGAAATGGGGTAAAGAAAGGAATAAAAGAGGGAATCAGAGCTCCTTTTGCACTTTCATATCAATCCTGAAAATGTTCTAAAGTTTTCATGAAAAATTGCCAAATTCTACATTAAAGACTCTAGATCTTGTTGGCCAGTTTCCTTTCAAAATTTCTGAATAAGTCAGGTCTAGCTTAGATGTGAATGGAGCAGGAACTATTCAGGAAAAAGTAGGTGATCATACATAAGACACCTGCTGAAGTTTAGACCAAGCATCAGAATGGGGTAGAAATGTGATTTAAGTTATTTTCAACATGACATGGTTGTTGGTGCCAGGTGGGTTGGTCTAAGTATTACAAAAAATGCTGATCTACAAGGATCTTCCTGCAGAGATATCTCTAGGGTTAGCAAAGAATGGTCTGAAAAGTGAATATATCCAGTGAGCTTCACTTCTCTGGGCAGAAATGCATTTTTGATGGCAAAGGTAAGAGGGGATGAGATGGTAAAAAGGAAGTAACTCAAATAATCATTTTCTACCACAAAGGTATGAAGAAAAACATCTCTGAAGGATCACTCAGGGTGCCACTCTTGTCATCTAAGAACAGGAAACCAAGGCTACAGTAGCGCACCAAAGTTTTAATAAAAAAGACTGGACAAAATTATTTGGTCTGTTGAATCTTCTTGAAGATTCAAAAACAAGGCAACTGGACTGTGTTGAGTTTGTTGGGAAGACGTTTCACTTCTCATCCAAGAAGCTTCTTCAGTTCCTTCAGAGAATTCATTCATTCATTCAATTCATGCTTTAGATTAATTCCAGTCGTTCTGTGGATGCTTGTTCCCTTGTCCTGTCGCGATGACGCACATATTCCGCGCTGACGGTACCTACACCGTCCGAAGCAAGCATTGGACTCTAGCTGAGACAATTTATTTAATTAGAGCCTTAGAAGATTTGGAAATAACGAAAAGATTGGATGGACGTAAGCATAAAAATGCGGACCTTTTTAAAGTTGTTCCGTCCAAGTTGGACGAGGCTTGCCTAACAGAGACGCTGGTCTGGAGTTCGTTTTCTTCCAGTAGATGTAAATACGTCACATCTGCCCCCTGTCCAATCAGAACCACTCCCAACCCCCAGACTTTAAGCAGAATTGAATAAAGGCGAATAAACCCGTTTTCTATGTAAACCTTAATTTGGAATTACTGTTTCCATGTAAATGCGAAGGAGAATACTTTAATTCCAAATTATTTAATTCTGAATACTTAATTCCGAATTAAAAACATCATGTATCCGTGGCCAATATGGACCAAAATCTCTGAGGAATAGCACCTTGTTGAATCAATGCCTAGAGAGTTAAGACCATTCTGATGGCAAAAGGGGGCCAACCTGGTACTAGCAAGGTGCAGGTAGTGTATTTGCAGTTATATAAATTCTAAGAATAGAACAGAATAACATAATGGAGAACAGAGGACCTGATGTAGCAGTTTTTGTACATTGCATTGATGGTTTGCTACACAGACTATGATCACAGATTATGTCTGATCAAATTTAATATTTTTCTTTTTAAGATTGTTTTTGGGGCATTTCGTGCTTTTATTGACAGGAGAGAGAGACAGTGGATAGGCTTATGAAAGGGGACTAGAGGGAGTAGGGGAGGACACTCTGCAATCTGGCCACAGGCTGGATTTGAACCCGGGCTGGCAGAGGCATGTATATCAGTCGTGCCTGGCTGCTTACCATTCCGCCCAACCAGCTCCCCAACACATTTAATTTTCTAATACCACCTCTTGTGTCCATAAACTCGCTCATCTTAACATCATGTAGGAAAAGTTTTGAGGGAGCTGACAGGGTTAAAACATAGGCTGCTTGCATTCATACATGCAGCCCCCTCTTAAAACTTTAGAAAGTGTTTTTAAGTTTTGTTCATGAGTGAAAGAAGCTACGAATTTGGGAAGTAAAAGTACTTTTTGTTCTGGACCCCTCTTCTAAATTTGACTCTATAAAGTCTCTGGTGCCACTCACAAACACACTTCCCCTGTAGTCACAGTTTGGACGAGAACACAAAGACACCTCCATGACCTATATGACCTGGCACCAGCACTCGGCCAATCAACAGCCGACGGGGTTGGCATGGCAACCAATAAAGGACCCCCATTCTCACGCAGAGCAGAGACACATCACCATGGAGACCCTCACACACAACTCTCTCTCTCCCTCTTTTTTTTTTTTACCCTTTTTTCCCCTCCTCCATCTGTAAATCTTTCACACTCTCCGGTGTTGCGCTCCACTGACTCTGTTTGTGCTCTTTAAACTGTAAATGTTTTCAGTTTGCCCCACTTTTTCATGTGGTAAAGCCTCATTCTGACAGCACAATAGGCTCAAAATCAAATCACATGTTCCTTTACACTTATTTACCAGTTTATGGGATTATGTTTAACAACTGTGGGCCTCGTTTGTCCCTCGTATAGTCAGAATGTTTGTGTGTGTGAGGGAAAAAGATGAGAAAGTTTCTTTGTCTGAGGGGCCGAGCAGAATACCAAACTCCACGATCCTCCTCGCCAACACCTCCCCTCCTTTCTCCCTCCACCCCCCACCTCCTCCTGATTCAAGCAAGCCCCAGGGATAAGGAGCTTCCACCCCAGCGAACAATACCAGCCAATGGCTCTTCTCAACACAGCCCCTTAACGCCCCTTCAAAATAAAAGTGTCAGACTTAGGAGGAGTAAGCAGGGCTACGAGTGAACCATATATCTCTGTGCAGTAACGACCTAGAGTACAGCAGTGGGTCAAAAAAAGAGGCTGGGGGTTGGTAAAGTTCATATTTCTTTAGTGTTGTAGGGAGGGATGCATGGTATTAATTGGAAAAACATTGGTATCATCGGATATCTGCCTATCTGGTGGTACCGTAAATATCAAGAAAATGCTTTAGATTTGTATTTGGACAAAAAAGTTGAAACGTCATTTTTGCAACATATTGCTACACATTACGATGAACGATACGTCTCTGGTGCAACCAAACAAATATGCAACTTAAGCTACAGCTAAACCAGTTTAACGTGGGCTATAGTGTAGACTTTACACCATAACTTAAGACAGAATTTACGCATAGCTGGTGCAGCAGGTGACCGACTTTTACCTCTGACTTTATAAACAAAGCAACGCACTCCTGAGTCATGCTGGACATTTGTTTGAAGAGAATTCCTTCGAGCATTTATTGAGATATAATAATGAAGAATGGCCTGAAGGGACTGGATGGCATCCCAAAAACATATTACCTTGCTTTGACCGGCACAGAGGCACAACACGTTCTGTCCTGAAGCTCTTCGAAGATGAGGATTAGTCAGTCAAAAGAAAAGCCTTCAGAACTAAGACATCAAAACTATAATAACTTTCGAGAAAATTCTCTTATAAATACAGCTGAATCACACTGAGGCTTCTAAATCCTTGCACACACAGCCTTGGCAGCTACTTCAACATTGCGAGGCCCCAGTGGCGCCACTCGCCTCCCAGAAACCCATTCATTCATCTTTGCTGTCCTCTATCTTTCAGTCATCCTCCCTCTCACTGATAGAGGAGACAGCGCGAGGGAGGGAGAGGATGAGCAGGACGGAGCATCCTGTTGTCCAGTCTCAGGGGGAGACCTATATTGCTCTCCTGCAAAGCTTATTTAGACTTCCTGTATGAAGTCATCACGCAGACATTAGCTCATCACCGGTGTTGATCTCTGATTCAACAACAACAACTCAATCGTCACGTGGTGCTGAAAGTGCATGACAGTTATTTAGGTCGTGCAGGTTTACGTCTGCAAGAGGGCGTCATTAGTATGGATTTCAGCTCAGGAAGTCATCGAGATGAAGTAATACTTAAAGATATGATATGTATACGGTTAAAAACTTGGGAATTTATGTTTTATATATATACTGTCAATTGACTTATTCTATCCCTCTATATATATTCCAGTTGAGTGCTTACATCAAAAATGCCCTTAAGCTTTCAAAGACAGGTGTTTTTATAGTAAACTAGAAAGCATTCAGGGAGCCCAAACCTCTTCCAAAGTAGCTCACAAATTCTGTTACAACTATAAGTAATAGTTCCATGATAAAGTCACCATCATAATATGATTCCTTGACCCTGAAAACCCGCACCTAGCACTCAGAATCATGTTGATATCATTATTAGTTAGACAGTTATTGAGCAAAAACAATCGTTTACTAATGGCGGTTATCTGGATCACCACCAAAATCTAATAATTTTTTCAGTTGGGCCATTACCAGCATCTCCTGAAAATTTCAGCAAAATATGTCCAGTAGTTTTTTTGTAATCTTGGTAACAATCAAACAAACAAACATACGCCTGCAAAAACATAACTTCCTTGGCGGAGGTAAAAATAGTCTTTTTCTTCTAAGGCGACCACAATTTGTTTATTGTTGCCATGGGAACATTTGGTGATCCAGAAAAGGCTTCTGGACAGGTAAGCATGGCCTGTTACTTCTGCCTCTGTGCCTCATTCATATTTTTTTTTTGCTAACCCGTGATGGGCCACCATTATTCTCTTTCTGCTGTCTGTTCTGTCACCCAAACTTCCTCCTGTAACTCCATCCTCTGACCCCATAAAACTACGGCCAAACTAGATATTTATAAGTTAAATGGAGCCCGCTGTCACCTTTGTCCAGCTTCAGTATTACTTCTCTTTCAGAGTTGCGGACTCTGGTCAACAAAAACAGCACTCCATGAGGTGCACAGCAAAGCAACATTTCTATCTCACAGAAAAATTTCCCTAACCTTGCTGTGCAAAAGGACTCACCTAATGCCATGTCTGTAATCAGGCAGATCCATCTTACCAAGATCCAATCAACAACAATTGTGCTCAGTCAAAGGGGCACGGCACAATCAGAGTCATTTAGAGCAGGAAAAGGTAAGAGGTACGAGTGAGAACACAGCAGGGAGTGACTGATCACATAGAGATTAGCATAGATGCTAACAGCTTCAGTAGCAGTTTTATCAGATCTGGAACGCATTTCTTTATTAAATGGAAAACAACAACATTACAAATTTCACTTATAGAAAGGATTCCTCCACTTCCAACACATTTTGCTGAGAGTTTAATCTACGAAGTGGCTCACGTTCTCTCCAAGGCAGTATAGCCTGCCTACTACATTATCAGATTGGCCTGTAATGAATGTGATTGACTGAAAGATCATCCAATCACCTGCCGGATATGCTATTGAAAGGTTCTGCCCATTCCTAAACACTTTCTATGGGCTCTTTCCCAGATTGACTAGTGAAATATATCAAACAGGCTATCACACACCCCTAATTAGTTAAAAAAATTGAGGCAGTATCAAGATCTTTATTTTATCGCTATTTTACAGTTATTTGGGGATTGGGTGTGGAGGTCTATCATAAAAAAGCATGAAACTACTATTCCCCTGCTTTATGAACAATTTTACTGAATAAATTTAGGCATTTTGTTCTCTTAATTGTATTTAAACCCTTTTCAGTGATTATCATTCATATTTTTATTCAATTTTCATACCCCGTAGATGATCCTATGATGTCTTTGCTATGGCAGATCACGATACATGCTAGTTCTTCACAATCTAATATCGTCATATCATACGCCCCTGATTAGCAGTCAGAATTTTAATAGAAACATGAAGCCAATAGTCCATCAAAGATATGGCACAACAATGTTTTTGCTGTGTCAATAATAACTGTTTTTGGGAGAGAATATGATATCTTCCAATAGCGGTAGAAATTGGAATTGACCAATGAAAGAGTGAGTGATGAATCCAAAACCAATATAAATAATTCACAAACAGCAGAACTTGTCTGATCTCATTGCAAGTGTTGATGTTCATTAAGGCAAAGTCATTAATCCTTCAACCACAGTGACTCAGAAAAACTGAACCTCGTCTGCCTAAACTTTGAGACAGGTCACCTAAATCTCCGACATGTGACAAAAAAATGTTCTCTCTCGTTCAAAGAATTTGAACCCAGTATAGCCGTGCTTTTTGTGAACTTCTTTATAATTTTCTCTTGGCTGAAAGCAGAAATTTCTTTGAAGGTTTTTAGTTTTTATTAGATTAGGTTGCTCACAGGCCCTGCATAATTTTCTATAAAGGTCTAAAGGGGGAAATCCCTCAGTTTCACCATCATGGCTTTTACTGTTGTGAAAACAGATATTTTAGCTGCTTTAGCTCTTTAAGAAAGGCTCTTCGAATAAGGAAAATATCCATGATGCTGCTTAATTACTTGTGGCTTGTTGCAATTTCCGAGTACTTGACTTTGGGCTTCATTTGTTGCTGCTAATGCTGCTGCTAATGTTGCTAATGTTCGCGGTCACACATTTCCAATAAGAGTCTAATATGACAGTGATCTCACCAAACCACCTCCCATTCAAGTATTCCTTCCTCCTGAAAAAAGGAGTCTGAGAGGCGTTAGTGTGAGGTTACATCAGCGCTTTATCGGTGAAGAAACAATGAGGAGGAGACATTAGGATCCAGTTACACAGCCAGCGATGTGACCGGTCAGACAGTATCAACAATGAGGCGGTGGTGAAGGAGCTCCGGTGAGGTCATTCATTCAGGAAAATTGGTCAATGAACAGGAGGAGTCAGGGAGGGTCAGAGACAGAGATTACATGTTTGTTGTGTTGATGGGGCCCTGTGGGGGAGCGTTGGGGAAGTTAGGTCTGATTTAATGTACAGTCATTTCTGGATTTTGCTGACGTCATCTGTGATAATTGTTGCCTAACATTCTGTCTTTAAAAAGTTCCCCTGCAAAGTCGAGATGGTTGAACAATTTCACATAAAGTGAGAAAGACTGGGAAAATAAAAAACTCGAACAGAGTTGCCTCGAAGATAAGTGAGTTGTTTTTTATAAATTTTAGTCAAATGCCGGATAAAATACATAAAAAATGAATCAAACTACAGGAAAGAGTCATGAAATATCAATTTGGGCTGTGGGTACGCAAAACAGTACTATCTATTTGTGAGTAGGGATGTAAATTGATAAGATTTTATTAATACTAATGTCATTTTTGATTCTGTTTATCTTAACATCTGCCAAGGAGGTTGTGTTTTGCCATCACGTTCCTCTGTTTGTTTGTGTGTTTGTTAGCAAGATTATGCAAAAACTACTGGATGGATTTTGCTGAAATTTTCAGGAGATGTTGTTAATGGCCAAACTTATCGTTTTTGCTCATTAACTATATAACTTATAACGATATCAACATGAATCCAAGAGCTAGGTGTGGGTTTTCAAGGAATCATATTATGATGGTAACTTCATCATGGAACTATTGCTTATAGATGTAACAGCAATATGTGAGCTACCTTGGCGGAGTTTTGTGCTCTCCGAGTGCTTTCTAGTTTATCAATACTTCATCAATTCCTGCTAATTTTCTGTATGGAAAAAAGTAACCAGGCACGACCCATATGTATGGTTCTGCTGGCCAAAGTCTGGATCCAGCCTGTGGCCAGTTTGCAGAGTGTCTTCCCCTACGCCCCTCAGCCCCTTTCACAAGTCTATCCATTGTCTCTCCCACTCCTCTCAATAAAAGGCACAAAAATGCCAAAAAAATAAAAAAAAATAAAGGCAATCACCTGGCACTCTTGATATGTAATGCTGTCCTGGAAATCCAATGCTTTTAAAAGTATCCAGTGTTTCCTAATCAGGCAATGGATCTGTCCGATGTCAAAGTGTGACATCAGACTGATCCATCTTCCAAGCTCCAGTCAACAAAAAATAATCCCAGCCCCTAACGGCACGGCCCAATCAGAGTGACCCCGATTACACGACAACATTGTCACCAGAAACAGAAAGGTTTCTCTTTTGCATTTCAAAAGTCTCTGCGTTCTCACGGAGACGTGTGAACGACTGAAAATGCTGTAGTGTGCATGCCAGTCCAGTAGATGGCGATGTAGGTTTGTAATGACACAGCAGTGTTTTAACACGCGTACACTTTCCAGTGAAGACAAACTTTCACAAACAACAATGGCAAGTGGACGCATGCACACATGTTGCTCGGTAGACGGCTGAAGCTGTTGTTGCTGTTGTTGTTCCATGGATGTGCGTGCAACCTTCACCTATAGGCGTAGTACACATGCAGTCATGTCAGCGTTTCAGGGGGAAACACTGAATTCCATTTACATGGAGACGGATACAAAAACGTTTTCTAAACTTTTCACTCTGGACCCTGTTTTCAAAAGTTTGCGGATTCAGGCACTACAGGCACCATTCTCGTGTAAACAGGAGGCAAAAATGCAATGAAAACTCTCAGTTTTCGTTGTCGTGTACATGGGGTATCAGAGTCCTTTAAAACAGGAAGAAATGGGAGCTACAAGCATGATGACAGCAGGAGGTGATTGCTCATACAGAGATTAGCATAGATGCTAACGGCTTTAATAGCAGTTTTGTCTGGACTGCATTTCTTTATGAAATGAAACAACAGCACTGAGAGCAGTGTTGCTCCACTTCCGACATGTTTTGGCGATTTCTTTTCTACGAGGTGGCTCACCTTTTTTTTTTACTTTACATGGCAGCAGCAATGCCCACCTACGACATTAACTAATAGACCTGTAATGAACATGATTGACTGATCGATCGTCCAATCACCTGCCAGATATGCTTTTGAAAGGTTCTGCTCATTCCCAAACTCTCTATGAGCTGCTTCCCAGATGGACTAGAGAGTTATATATGTACAGTATACATTAAACTGTCTATCTGGTGTGTCAGGTTAGGTGTTTTCACCCTTGCTTAAAATCACATAGACTCAGACACTGGATGTTGTACAATTAGCATCATATGATGATTTAAAAGGCATCCAGAACTTAATGAAAGGAATTGAAGAGGGAATCATGAAGCAAAATGACTGATATCGAGTCCTTAAGCTGGTAGTTATTGATTATCAGCTGGAATTTGTTTTTGATTCCCATAGCTACATGTGTGCCGAATATATATATTTTTTAATCACATTTATGGTGTTTCTACTCTCTTCTGGTGCTGTTCTGTTACAAAATCACTAATAAGAGACATGAGGACTACTCTCTAATTGTACAGACATTATTTTAGATTGGCAGTGAAACACAAAAACACCCTCTAGTTGGTGGATTAAAAGGGACACGGCTTTAATTAGTCTAAAACAGGATGAAAAAAATTATGAGGGTCTACTTGACCAAGTGTTTGTGTAATTCTATCAATCTGACAGCTTAAAATGGGATTTTTCTCATTGTCAATAGAGTGAAAAAAGCCTCATTAAAGTGTTTTTTTTATTTCATAGGTTTAATCATCAGAAAGAATCTACTGAATATTGGATCCATTTTGATTTTAGCAGTGCTATTGCCTAACAGAAAGAAGGTTGCTTGAATTATTCCCTATTCAAGAATAGCCTTTCCGGGTCGAGTTTCCGCGTTCTCCCAATGCATGCTCAGGTCTTACAGGCACTCCAGTGTCCTCCCACAGACCAAAAGCAGGCTAGTTAGGTTAATTGGTGACTCTTTAATGCCCTTAAATGTGAGTGTATGGGAATGGCTGTCTGTCTATATGTCCCCTCGATAGAGATCATCAGACTGGGACTTGAGTTTAAACAGCACATCGCTCAGCTTTTCTTTAGAAAAAGTTTTATAGCATTAGCATAGCAGTTAAGATATAAATGCAAACTGAGTCATATTCTCTGATATTTAAACTACACTGAAGACCTCAGAGGATCTAAACTTTGAATATCAGAGATATGGGGCCATGAAGGGGAAAATGACGGTCAGGAAGTATCACAAAGCCTAAGGTGGACTATATGTGGAAAGCGGTCTGGTAGCTCGCAAGATGCCGAGACACTTTCTGATTACCATCAAGGTGCCAAACTCTCCACTGCTCATGGGACGTTCTTCTGGAAAAACAAGTGTAAACGGTATTTCCCCTTGGGTGAGAAATGAAAGTATGTCTTCTTTCTTTTCAATCATCTCACAAGAGTTTTCACCACATTTGTGTCTACTTTCTTGTATTTACTAAACAAGTGGGATTTTAAGTTTAGGGTAGAGCTTTTTTTCAGCAGACCCCAATGCCAGGCTGTGCTTACTGTTGCTCATTTTATGGTTATTTACTGTGACTCAAGCACAGTTTACCAAGCTGATCATGACAGGGTGTCTTCATGACGATCAAAGGTATGAGGCAAGCATTTTTTGCAGCGTGACTCAAAGTCTGTTCTTATTGATCAGTTTGACTACCTGCCATGTAGGGGTGTGTACTGGCAAGAATCTGGTGATACAATCTATTTATGATACAGGGATGACAATATATAGAGCTGGGAAATTCCTCTCAATTCCAGTCACTGCCTTCCACAATTATGAAAACTGAGTAATCCAGATAAAAAAACTGCTGTTTCACATGACAGGTTGACCTTTTTCCATGATCATTTTTAGTATTATTTTAAGGTAGTAATAATTTATGAGTGTATTTCTATATATTGCCCGTTCTCTAATGTTCAACATGACAGTGTCAAAAGCATATACAGTCAATAAAATCATGTGGTGCTAGTGTAGTAATAATGGTGTCCCATAATCCTGATCTCAATATCTATTAAAATAATCACGATTATGATTTTTGCCACAATCAAGCAGCAATATATCACATTATTAGGGCTGGGCAATATGGCCTAATAGTAGTACAATGATTTTTGCCACAATCAAGCAGCAATATATCACATTATTAGGGCTGGGCAATATGGCCTGAAAAATAAAATCTCCATTTTTTCCACCACTCGATTTACGATTTAAGTCTAATTTTTTCCCTCTCAAAAAGTGGACACAAGTGACACAAAAATGACATGAATCAAGTTTTGCCTTTATGTTATCAAAATATTTCCAAACCAAAAAGAATTCCCTCTTAAAGTTTAAGTGCATGTCAAAAATGTTGATGATGTAGTTTGTCTACATAAACACTAAAACACTTTGACGGTATATTAACAGGGAACTCTCTGATAAATATTTAATCTCATTTAAAAACAAATATTAGCCTAAATGTGTGCTTGTTCAACCTGACAGGGCCCTCTATCATTAAAACTGTACATTTTCAGAATTTGTATTTCAAACATTACAACAACTTAAAATTGGAGTATGTCAAGGAAAATCTCGGTGTTTAATTTTTAAATCTTCTGCAGAAAATAATTAGAATTAATCGATTTAATAGATATATTGCCCAGCCCTACACATCATGTTGCGATATTATAAGGTAGATGATAGATCTCATTTTTTTTTCAATAAATGGTCTGAAAATGTAAGTATTAGGAATCCACAGTGTGGTATGGGAAAAAAAAAAACATGGTCTCTGCACCATGGATAAACTTTGTTGTCTGTTCCAGTAACAGAAATAATAATACATTTGTAAAAAAAAAAAAAAAAAAAAAAAAAAGGAGAGGCTGAAGTAAAAAACTGTCCTCAGTTTTTTATACAATATTGTGATATTGCTCAACAAATAATCAGTAAAAATGTAATGCACCAAATATTACAATACATTGGTGTAGTGATATTTTGTTACACCCCTACTGCCATGTGAGTAAAGGGCTTTATCTCCCCTTCAGTGAATGTTCTGGTGTGGTTTCAGCAAATTCAGGCTTCCCATTGGCTTTTGAAATTATTACAGCCAATCAGGGTGCAGGATTTAGTTATAAGCCCTCCTACTTCATTTGCATTAAGTCTACTAGTACTACTCGTGAATCTTTTGGCTTTCCTATAACAATTAGTAGACTAAAAAATTTTTACTAGTACTACTAGTGAGATATTTTGAGTTTACTCGTAGTTCTAGTAAGCAAAAATTTGGTCTTACTAGTAAAGGTTTTTCGCGCACTAGTACATGAGTACACCTTACCAGTAAAGCAAATTCGAGTTTTTACTAGTACCATTTTGTAAGTCTACTAGTATTACTAGTAACCCAAGATTGTAGGGGGAGTAGGAGGGATTATAACCAAATCCACGACCCTGATTGGTTGATATATTTTTGAAAGCCAACGGGATGCCTGAATTTGCTTTTCCCCGTCCCCTTATTAGCAAACAAGGCTTAATAGTAGTACAAGTGAACATTTTTCAATCTACTAGTAATAGTAGTGACACTTTTTGCTTCACTAGTAAACTCTACTCGTGAACCAGTTGACCAAAATTGAGTACATGTACTCCAAATTTGAGCACTAATACAGCTGAACTATGGTTGATATCACTGATATCAAGTTTATGCCCAAACAGCTCCATAGCATGGCAGCTGTGGTGCATGTGTTTGTTTTGCATGTGATCAAGTCAAATCTATCTACTGACTACAGACAATCCACTGTGAAGCTACTATATAACTTCTCTGTCTCCTTCTTCTTTTTAATCTTCTTTTGATTTTAGCCACAGTAAACCAGCTGACATTTAACATAAATGTGAAACTTACACAACTTCTCCATGGGGAGATCTCTCTTAATTGAGGCATTAAATACTTGGTCCTCTTAAAGGTGAAAGCTTTTGAGTCACATCTGCTGAGTTCAGAATTAATGAGCAAATATTTGAAGAGGGAAACTGCTCCAGTTCTTCTTAAAATACAGGATCCTGTTTCATCTGACACCAATCTTATCAGCTTTATTTGGAAGAGCATTAAGTGTTGAGCTTGAACTTCACTTTGTTTTATTTTTAGTTGAGAACAAATTAAATAACTTCATTGAAGAATTTGAGGCATTTCCTCACAGCAGACTAAACTACCATCATCACTTTATCATCTTAATCCCTGGTGTCAGCGTTAAGTGTGTGCTACATCGACTTTTTCCCCCAAAACAAAAATAGAGCGAGTGGAAAATGTTGAACTTGTGGCTTTTCCCCAGAGGAAACAATCATTTAGAGACTTTTTAAGAGTGCAGATGAACTTTTGACTTACTATTAAGAGTATTTGTTCTGCAGGCAGTGTTGAAATGCAGTGTGTTTGTGTGTGTGTGCTCACCCTGGTACTGCAGAGGGATGTCAATCTTGGGTCCGATGACGTAGTGTCCCTCCTCTAAGCTGTGGGCTGTCACTGTGGTCCACTGACGACAGGAGTGTAAGAGCACCACATCCTCCTCCGACAGACCCTCCACGCACTCACCTGCAACAGAACACACACATCATTTTAGTTTCACATTCACAGCAACCCAAAAACTTTCCCCACTCACGAGGCGCATCCAGGATTCAGTGAGCATAATTACAGCCCTCAGTGACAGTTCATCAACCCAAACCCACTCATCAGAACTGCAAAGCAACAGGCAACCCACAATTACACTGCCCCCGTACACACACAGCTCTCCAGCACAAACCGGGGCAATCATGTCGCACAACAGCATTGATTTCTGCTGAAAGCACAGTGGTACAAACCAAATCACGACGCAAACACACAGCTCTATCTGTCTCATCCTCCGTTCCAGCTGCAGTTGAATGGATGCTGAAAACCTTTCAGGTGATTTGCTGCCTCAGGCGTTATGCTAAACTCTCACATCTGTGTGCACACATCACTCTGGCTGCAGGTCAGCCCACACACAAAAACACTTATAATACTTGTGGCTGGTATCGAGGTATGTATTTTTTGATTTTGTTTGGAGTTAAGTTTGAATCAGGGTTGGACATTTTTCAAGACCTACCTTTTAAGTCTGGCTTTTAGCTGATTATATTCACGATTGTTATTTAATCTTATTTATTTATTTTAACCCTCTTAATATGTTTCATTTCTCAATATCAGTTCAGAGTTATCATTCGGAATTTTTTTCTCTGTTAATCGATTTTCTTTTCATTAGCCTACTTTAGTAGTTACACATTTGGTGTTTGGCTATCTCTTTTTTAAAATATTATTTGTTTAAATTGTATTTTTTTTTAATTTATTTATTCTCTTATAGTATTTTTTATATAATTTCCTATCATGATTTTTTATTGTCATTTTAGTCTTGGCTCCTGTGTTTGGTGTTTCCTCAGTCTCATCCTGTTTTCTGTTAGAATCTCATCTTTGTACTTTCATTGTATTCAATTTTCTACTTTTTATTTTTTTATTTGATTTCATTTCTTTTCTTTTTATGGACTTTGTATGAAAAGTGCTACACAAATAAAGTTTGATTGATTGATCTTTATTTCAGACTCAAATCAGTCCATATAAAATATACTACAAGAGACACACAGCAACAGAAGAGGGAGGAAAAGAAGAAGAGAAAAAAAAAGTCAAAAAAAAAAAAGTCCATGTCTAAAAGACATACAAACACTCTCCAGTGCCTCCAAAAACTGGAGAAGTCCATGGTGCTGCTCTCCTTAGGCATGCCTTGAGCCATAATAATTTCACTTTTAGATTTCTTCAGCTGGGCCATAAAGCATATAACTAATAAAATGGAATTTCTAATTGTAGGTTCCCAAAATCAGAGACAAGAATTTATTTCTTTGTCATCATTTCCTCTCTAAAAAAGGGAGTACTTTAGGAATCTTGGTGACATAATTGATAAAAATTTGAACTTCCAACAGCACATTACCTCTATAACAAAGACAGCTTTCCACCATCTTAGAAACATTTCTAAACTTCAGCCCTTCATGCCCCCATTCTAACTCTGAAAAACTTGTCCATGCCTTTATATTAGGGCTGGGAAATATGGCCTAAAAATAAAATCCCTGATTTTTTTCCACAACACCCAATTTACAATTTGTGACACAAAAACGACATTGATCAAGTTTTGCCTTTATGCTGTCAAAAAATATTCCCAAAACCAACAGAATTTCCCTCGTAAAGTTAAAGAGTGTGTCATAAAATGTTGATTATGTAGTTCAAATGTAGGTGGGTTTGTCTACATAAACACTGAAAGCTGAGGTATTTTACCAGTATTTTAACATGGAATGCTTTAATCAAAATGTAAGCTCATTTAAAAAACAAATACAAGTCTATAAAAGTACCTGTGTAAAACCTGACAGGGCCTACCATCATGAAAACTTTACATTTTCAGTATTTATAATTTCTAACAATGCCTCAACTTACAATTGGAGTAAGTCACAAAGAAAAAAATTCAGATTTCAAATTTTTAAATCTTCTGCAGAAAATAATTTGAATTAATCGATTTAATTGATATATTGCCCAGCCCTACTTTGTATCTAGTAGACTAGATTATTGCAAAGGCTTTATGCTGGATTTTCAAAAACCTCGATCTACAGACTTCAGTTAATCCAAAATGCAGCAGCCAGAGTTCTTACTCCAACAAAGAAAACCAAACTAAAAAGTCTTCATTGTCTTCCTGTCCAACAAAGAATCCATTTTAAAATATTACTTTTAATACTGTACTTTCAATGGCAACACAAAAACATTTTATATTACTTGATATCGAGACATATTTTTTGTATTTCTTTGTTTTTGTTTTGTTTTTTTTGGAGTTGAGTTTGAACCAGGGTTAAAGTTTTACAGCTTAACACTGATAAAACAGATATTCTAATTGTAGGCTCCCAAAAACAGAGACAAGAATTTACTTCTTTGTTTCTTTGTTTCCTGTCAAAATTATGAAATTATGTGTTTGTTTTGTGTTTGAGTCAAAGTATATGAATGTTGGTACCATCCATTTTTGTGAAAGCTTTATTTTAATAGTAAAGGTTTTAGCCCTCTTGGTAATCAGTGTTGCCCATCCCTCAGTTAAAAGTTTTCATAACCAGTCATAAAAATCCACAGAGTTTCAAGGTCAAGATGTTTTTAATACACTATACTATTTACTTCCACTGTCCACAAACACAACTAGTTCCCCTTTGTAAATTATGAAACTTTTGCATCCATGTGACTTGGATTAGCTTTTACTTTATGTACTGACTTAAAGATGTCTAATTGCACTTTACCTGTGAGCTAAGTATTTAATTTGATAGGATCCAGCCTGGAACATTCAAACTGTATCAGGAAAGCCCCCATCACAGTGAATTACACCCCCACACTTACATACCACTGACACACAAGGCCCTCCATGGAGAAAAAACACTGCTTTTGATTGTTGTTGTTAATATGAAATTATGGGGGGAAATCTGGTAAACATTCTGACATCACAGCCTGCTGTAATAACTAACTTCCATGTGTGGTGGCTGGTTGTGCAAACAAACAGGCCTCTGTGGCTAAGTTGGTTAAACACCAGTGGTTACCTCTCTGTGTAATGCGCGTACTCGCGGTAAGGTGCGTATTTTGGGGAGACCGAGATAATGCTGTGCTTTGCTCGGGAGCGCGCTTTCATTCGTTTGCGTAGGAAGGTTGAAGGTTTTCCTCCTTTTCTCTGCTTGTTAGTATTCACCACATTCACCGACAGATTACAGCATTTACATATGAAAAGAATTGAGCAGCACTTCAGCAGCACAACAGACACTTTGTGGCTTTCCGGGCCTCGCTGGACTGGAACAATTTTGGCCATGACACCCATCGACGGTTCCCAAAGTGAGGACACTAAATGTGGTCAAGCAGGGAGGCGTGTTGGCGGTGAAACATGACACAAATACATAGAAAACTCGCAATAATTTCCTCTGTGATGACTCACTTGAGGGACTACGTGGGCTGAACTGGATTGGGAGAGTCCAGGTCCGAGTTCAGAGGCTGCAGCAGCATCAAGCTCGCAGGAAACAAAAGTGGACCGGAACTCAGGGACGAGGGCCTCAAAAATAAAAGCGCAGAATATTTCCTGTCAATAAAAGAGGCCAGTGGCTTGGTCATTTATGTCTGTTTTCCAACTCAAGTTTTTATTTGGTGCATGACAGTCATACAATACTGCATAATTATGTGCTGACGTTTTAAAGAGAGAAAAAAAGTTAATTAATAAAATGAAAAATAATTTAAAAATACTGAGAAATATTTCATAAAATGGGAAGATTATTTGAATACACTGACACTCCGGCAAAGGCTTAAGCTGAATATGATTTGATTTGATTTTTCTTACTGTGTCATGCATATACAACATGCCCAGCCCAACGGGCTTACAAGACACCATTAGTTCAGAGATCATTGGACAGAAATAATCTCACAAAAATAAACTATCCTGACATTTTTTCCAGGCTCTGGATACAATAGAGGCCAATTTATAAATATCAGAACTACACAACGATTTCAGTCTGTCATCATCAGTACACCAGAACATATCAGGACTTTTAACGTACATTTCACTCATCAGAGGAGCTCAACTCATCGTAAAAGGGACAGTACAAAAGAAAATGTGATTCATTCTCAACTTCACCTAATTCACATAATTCACAAAGTCTGTGTTCCTCCTGGATGTTTTTAAATTGCCAACTTCACGGCCACTTTTTCTCTCACCGATGCGAATGCAACTTTCACCACTCCAGGACTCACTCCTTTGGCTCGCAGTCTCTGCATTACCACAGGTGTCACAGATTGCTCACAAGCACATCGGTCCTCAAACACTTCTCTTAGTTTTTCGTCCAAGTATTCACCATCGTCAAAGGGCAGACCCATAATAACAATCGAGACATCAGGATTAAATTTGTTTACGTTGCCTGATTGAATTGTTTTCCTCCAGCTGATCCAGGCGTGATTTCAGTGCTGCGATTTCTAAATCAATATTTTCTTGTATCTCTTTCACGCACTTCTTAAGTTCACCTTTCAAAATCCCTTTCAGTGATCCATGGAGTCCATCCACCTTGCTGTTTAATTGTTTTTCAATATTGTCCATTTTCATCTCAATCACTTTCATCTCCTTCAGAAGCACGTTTGGCTCATCTTCTTTGTCTTGCGCACGATTGCGCGTTTGGATTGATTTTTCAGCCATTGCGATTTTTTGTTCCAAACAAATGACAGAAATGAAAAATGTCTGTATCACTCTAATGATCAGGTTGTTAAAGTTAAGTCAGAGTAACTGATTACTTCAAAAAAATTACTTCTTTAATCACAAAACTCAAAAGAGACGCAAAAGTTTGTCCGAGACACATGCGTCTCGGTCCTGAACATTGTAAACAGGACGCGATGATGAATTAACCTTGAATAAATGAATGAATTATTGTGCATGTTGATGGAGGTACATATGTTTCTTTTTTAATCTTTTGTTATTATTATTACTTATTTACTATAGCATTATTTTTGTTTTTATTTTAATATTCTTTGGGGAGATGTAAAGATTTGTGTTTCATATATATGTTTGGGTGATTATGTCTATATAAATGTTTATCATCTCTTTTACTTTATTTATTATTAATAATTTTATATTTTCTTGATATTATTAATACCTTTTTTAAGCCATGTAAAAATTTAGACCATGTGGTTTGCAGACTGAGATGTGACAGTGACTGTTCAAATGTTCAATAAAGTAATAATTAGAAATAATAATAATAATAATAAATAACTAGATCAAATAAATAAGTAGTGTGTAAATATATACATTAAATACATACATACATTAATCCATTATTAAGTACATTAAAGCAGTAGATGGGTGGAGGCAGCTGTCATCCTGCTGATTGATAGTAATATAGGACCCACTGGTTCCCAAACTGATGCTGTCGTCCCATCCCTGTTGTTTACCTTATAAATAACACATTCATACAAAGTCTTTATCATCTGATTTATCCAGTCTTTAAACTCATGGGCTTTTCCAGTGTTTAAGGATAATCCTAGCTGCCACTGAGACCCCAACCATGACAACAAAGAATTTATGTTTTGATATGTCAGTTATTCGTCCTTTATCACCCAGGAAGCACAACCTTGGGCAGAGAGGCACAGCTCCTTCTAACCAATCACTTAAACACCGTACAACAACCATCCAAAAAGTCTGATAATTGGGCATTCCCACAAACCATGTCTCAAATTACTGCTATCATTTGGTCATTTATTTCTTTAAATCTTTATGCAACCTGTGTATTGTATATAAAAGTACGCTAGCTTCTGTTAATTAAATGCAGCTAAAGTGAAACCACTAACCTCCTGTAGAGTGGTTTCTGACCTCTGCTGTGAGAGTGTGACCTCAGATGGGGCTTCGAAAACAAGCCAAAGAACCTTTTTTATCATGTGCCAATGCCAAACCCTCCTCCTTATTTAATATTAAAGTCATTTTACATAGTGATAGGTTGTATAAAAAGTATACATCTGCAGAGTGTTCATAATGGTATAAAATATATTTATTTTAATATTTTTGTCCTCCAATACACATAAACACTCACTCAGTGTAAATGTGCCTCCACTAAACCCTGTTCACATATTTATTTACCACAAGATTTTTAACTATTTATCGCTCATATACAGTCACTTTTTCTTAGAATGCACAGTCAGCACAACTTGTTTAATAGCTAAAATCCCACCTACATATAACTCCTTTAAGATGTCTTCTAATGTCCAATGACTGTTTACAGTGTATATATTGAGTAAATATTTTTTATAGATTATATATTTAAAAAAAATACTTACTAAGCATACTTTGCACAGTCTGTTTTTCATGCTCATGCTCTATGTGCCTTTAAATTGACCATTAGGGGTGTTTTTGAATTGAATAGAAAAGTAGTTTAACTTCATTATGACATTTAATGATTTTTTTATGGACAGTCTTTTTATGTCCATCTGAGCAACAGTAAATAGCTACAGTACATTCATCAAAAGTTTCCCTCCTGCACTAATTTCATAAATACATTGGTATTTGATGCATGATAAAATTTGCAATCTGAACACATCATGCTATTTCTGTAAATGGTGTTATGAGTTAATTTCTACTTTTGTTAAGTTTTAGTTTAGTTTATTAGTTCATTGAACAACTTTTGAAACAGCTATAAAGCTAATCTCCATCTGTGATCCCTGAGCAGGGAGTCCAAAACATACCGAACAAACAATGAAACAGTGCAGAAAAACAAGTCTCCATGCACCACCTTCCTTTAAAGGTTTTGCAACCCCGCCTGACCTGCTCTTGTGACCCCCAAAGGGTGTTAGGACCCCAGATCGGAAACACCAACCTAAGAAACAGGAGCTAGTAATTTGAGAATATAAAAGCTTGTCAAAACTCTCTCTTTCAGGCTCACAGGGGCTGGAGCCTATCCCAGCTGACACTGGGCAAGAGGTAGGGTACACCCTGGACCAGTCAGCAGCCAATCACAGGACCACATAGAGAGACAGACAACCACTCACACACGCCTAAGGGCAATGGTAGTTTTGTTAACCTAACACGCATGTCTTTTGGTGGAGGAAGCTGGAGTGCCAGCAGAACCCACGCATGCACAGGGAGAGCATACATACTTTAAAGGGAAAGGTCCTGGTCGACACGGGGGTCAAACCAGCAAACTTCTTGCTATAAGGCATGCGTCACCGTGCCGCCCCACATCATATTCATATCTAATAATTTCACATGTATTACAATATTTTATCAGCATGCAGATTTTTATTAGAAAAACTACTCA
Organism: Cetoscarus ocellatus; assembly: GCA_037902135.1. Taxonomy (NCBI): domain Eukaryota; kingdom Metazoa; phylum Chordata; class Actinopteri; order Labriformes; family Labridae; genus Cetoscarus; species Cetoscarus ocellatus. The sequence continues at coordinate 153,169 of JBAMNC010000548.1, read as the reverse complement.
ATAATATATCATACACTACATTAAATTTCAAAAGTTATTAAACTAAATCTGTTCATTGTGAAAAATGGTGTTCCCTTGGTAATTCGGTGATAATTTTTAGTTAAATAAATTTCAGCTCTATGTGAGACTTAAATCAAGTAAAGAGTTAATACATAAACTAAAATGCTCATATATGTGATTTATGTAACTGTAAAAATGATATATGTATGGTTGTACAAATTTTCAAGGCACATCTGGACTTGGTTTATGGCTCACCATTTGAGAACCAGTGTCCAAGAAACCAGATTTGAAATTAGTTAAATTCTGTGATTTAAATGATCAGTCTTATCATAAAATAGGAGAGCTCACTGTTAGATTTGCTGTTTGGGGTGATTTACGTTGTACAATACTGTATATTCAGCAATAATAGGGTGAAGCACATACATTCTGTGGATAATACAGCAAATATTTGTGATATACAGTATATGGCTAATACATATGGCCAAAGTATCGACTTTAAATAATAATAACATTTAGATATCTGCCTATACAATGTTCCACATTTAAGCTCATAACTGCCTATACCGATATCGTACAGATAAAATCGTGCATCTCTAAGGAAAATGTTACAGTTATTAAAAGAAAAGGTTGATAAAAGAATGAAGTAATGTGCAATAGTCATACATTTTGTGGGTATTACAGCAAATATTTGTGATATATATGGCTAATATGCATGGCCAAAGTATCGGCTTTAAATTACAATAATAACATTTTGATATCTGCTAATACAATATCCACTTTTTAAGCTAATGTCTGCCGATACCATGCAGATAAAACCGTGCATCTTTAAGAAAAAATGTTACAGTTATTAAAAGAAAAGGTTGAAAAATATTAAAATAGTTGGAAAGGCTTGTTTTATTTTGAAAGTCCTTACCGGAAGTCTTACTCTTCCTTTAAATCTTTACCGTTAAAATCCTCCACAGTCTTCATAAATTACTACACTTGTTCCCACATCCCTGCGCTTTTATACTCTTAAAAACATGTCGAAACTTAAAGATATTCGAAAAAGTTTGACGTTTTAATGGTTTCCTGGCGGATAAACCGAAATAATTTAAATGTCTCATCTTTTGTGTCCCGGTTCTCCTACCTGTGGGGACATGAAACGTCGGCGGAGCTGAAGTGAGCTAGCCGTGAACAAAGACAAACAACAGCGCTAAAAGTTCGTCTACAGTCGTGCTGGAGCTCCGGCCACCTGCCGGAGGACGTCTCTTACCGTGGGCCAGGCGGACCAGCGTGGGCAGACGGAACTTGCTGACCACCGCGTCCAGCGGCAGCGCCAACGGGCTCCAAGTGATCTCCGACAGGCTCGCCGACAGCTTCTCCATCCTCCCGGGTCATCACGGTACCGGAGATAACGGGGCTGGCAGCGGTGAAGATAATGATGGTGGTGGTGATGGCGTTAGAGCGGAGGGTGAGGGTGATGGAGGGGGTATAACCTCAGAGAGTTTCGCCATGTTTGACTGTGGGAAAAAAGAGGGAGCGCTGTCACAGTCGGTGCGCACGAGCGGTGGGAGGGAGCGCGAGCCCTGTCTCTGCTGCCTCTCTGTCATTAAGTGATTCACCCCCCCCCCACACACACACACAGAGCTAACTCAGAGAAGTTACTTAACTTTTACTGTTCTTTTAATACAAGGACACGTGAAAATCCGTCTCTAAAGGTTTGAACCGTGCGTTTATAGACTGTTGGGTCAGTCATATCAGTGGTTCTCAACGTGGGGGTCGGGACCCTCCAGTAAGGCCCTATAAAATCTGTTATTTTTTCCCAAATTCCGTTTTAATTTTTTGAGAATTCGTTTTTTTTTTAGTATTTTATGCAAATTTAACCCCGAGACACACCATAAAGTAATGAAACATAATCACTCACCCTTCAGGAGGTCCTCACACATATCTTTACAGGTCCAGTCAACAGTATGTTGACAAAATTTGCAGAATATTTGATCTCCTGACACATAACAATCATTGGCAAACCGCTCTGCCCTGTACTCTGGAACTAGCCGGGAGTTTCATAGCTTCTTCGCCAACTTGCACGCCGCTCGAGGTCGCTCCCCATTTCCACAATGTTTCATCAAAATCTGCTCCTAACTTTGCAAGTTATCTTGCAAACAGACAGACAAACAGACAGATAATCACCTCCAAAAACATGACCTTCTTGGCATTAGGTCAAAATCCATCCATCTATCCACAGCTGCAGCTCATCCAGTCCTTCATTTCACAGGCTTCTTGTGAGTCAAAGGATAGATTTTAAAACCCTAATTCTACTTTATAAAGCACTAAATGGTCTTTGGCCTACATACCTTTGGGATCTTGAGGCATCCAGACCCTTCAGGTCCTCTGGGACAGGCTCACTCACTGTTCCCAGGGTCAGGGCTAAACAGACCCTGACCCCAAACAGACTCCTCACCTGTGGAACAAACTACCACAGAACTCTCTACTTCTTTCCAAAAGTTGCGCTTTTTCTTATTGTTCTTCAATTTTTATCACCTCTGCTCTTTTAATGAAATTTATATCTATTTTTTATATTGCACTTTCTGCCAAGTACAGCCAATAAATGTGATGTATGGCTGATTTACATGGTCAAACTATCACCTGTTAATATCAGCAAATAATTTAATATCTGTCCATACCAGTTTTCAACTTTTTGGCATTTATCTTTCAATACTGATTTGTTCCAGTAACTGAGCTTCCCTAATGTCTATGATAATGTATGCAGAGAATGGGTTAAAATATAAGTCATTATGTGAGATATAAAGTGAAATGAGGACAATATGGTAAAAAGACCCTTGAAATAAAACTATAAGGGTCTGCTGCACTTTAAGGATGCATACAGTGGCAGTCCCAAGACGCAAATTTATGAAACCACTTAGACACCTGCATATAGAGAAGCAGGGACTGTTTGGACAGCATACCAGTGATTAACAAACCAAACTACAGAGTTACCCCCAAATAAGGCTGCCTTTAAGAGTAGGGGCCCAGAGTCACTTGTCACCAGTTTCTGTTTTTTGAATAAGATGTCGTCACCATTATATAAGAAATGCACTGAAGGGATTGATATCATTAAGTACAGTCTAGTATAATAGACTCAAATGACTGAATATAAGTTTGGCCCACTGTCTCAGCTTACCTGAAGACATATTTTCTTTGGGAAACATTTGCACTTTTTACATTTAGCCATCTATGCAGTAAAAACCTCAGCACACAACCACCAGGAAGCAACCAAGTCAGCTCCTTTAAACACTCTAAAGAGGTATTTATTTTATGATGTACTGCAGGAGAGAAAAACGACATGAACACCTACACACCAGACCGGTACCTCATCACTCCTGCCAAGAGGCCGTTTGCTCCTGGTTCCAAGGGGATCAGTTCTACAAAATACATTTACAGCTGTACAAGTGCTGAGAGGAAAAGAAACTGCCTGCATCAGTGACCATTTCATGGTACTAAACATTTTCCTCAGTTTGTTTTAAGTTAAACACCTGCTGCACAAGTATTGATTGTTTATATCTGTCCAATCTCCAGCATACATATGCAGTATTGATGCTGCGGAAGTGGAATCAGTTTACTCAACTCTACAGCCATTATTTCACTTTTAAGCCTGAGGCAGGACTGTGCTCAACTCACATTCTGTTCAATGAACTGAACTGTCAGCAGCACTGATTCATTTGGCATTGATTTGTCAACAGAGCAGTGTTGATGCTGCACTTCTATTTCATAATTGGTCAGAAATATAAAGATGTGTGAAACAGGGGTGGGCAACTGGCAGCACAGAGGCCACATGCAGCTCTCCTCTGTACTAAAGGCGGCCCGTGAGACAATTTTAAAAACGAATTACATATCAACAGTACAAAATCATCACATACACAGACATAAAAACAGGAAAAATGACAAATTTAATCTAAAAAAATGTTGGATTTCTGGTTTACTTTGAAATATTAGCAAGAAACTACAGATTTGAACAATATTCTCCAAATGCAGCCGTTTTATTGGAGATGTGTGATATTGGATTTTTGTCAATATCTGTATTTTGTTTAAGAGCACAAAGTCTCTAATAAACCAAAACTGGCTTGTTTCTTTCATGGTTACAGGCCATTTGTGTTGCAACCAGATGTGAGGTAAGAAAAAAAACATTTGAGTCTTTAATAAATTAAACTTTGGATTTATAAAAGTTGACATAGTGTGATCATGAAGTAAACTATTATAGTTTGTTTTGCCAACATTACAGTCAATACATTGCTTTTTATGGCCAATTCATATGAACAAAATGTTGGCTGTAAATATTAGCAAAATGTTTCATACCTGCTGATACCAGTATTGGTCCAATAATATTGTGCATCTGATCTCTCGTGTAGATCTAGAAATATACGAGGAATCAAATATTTTTCTAATTTATATGCTTGAACTTCTTTCAGTATTAAGACATGTGACCAGTGTAAACTTACTTTGTAACAGAGGTGGACAACCGGCAGCACAGGACCCACATGCAGCTCTCCTCTGTGCTTAAGGCAGCCGGTGATCCGATTTCAACAGTGAACTAGAAAGCACTCAGAGAGCACAAACCTCCGCCAAGGTAGCTCACATATTGCTGTTACATCTATAAGCAATAGTTCCATGATAAAGTTACCATCATAATATGATTCCTTGACCCTGAAAACCCACACCTAGCACTCAGAATCATGTTGAGATCATTATTAGTTTGACAGTTATTGAGCAAAAACGATAGTTCACTGATGGCAGCTATCTGGATCACCACCAAAATCTGATCATTTTTAAGTTGGACCATTGCCAACATCTCCTGAAAATTTCATCTGTCCAGTAGTTTTTTTGTAATCTTGCTAACAGACAAACAAATGCAGGCAAAAATATAACCTCCTTGGCGTAGGTCATTACATATAAACAGAACAGAATTATCACAAAAGCTGACATATAAAACTGGAAAAATTCATAAAATTTAACAAAAACTTAAAGTTTTGCAAGAAACTAGAGATATGATTGACAATCATCTCCAAATGCACTTTGCAGAGCTTCATTAGTTTCCCAGAATTTTTTTTTTTTATCTCATCTCCTGTGTTGAACCAGAACTACAGCAGGAATCAGAGATTTACCTTCAGTTTGTATGCTTGAACCTCTTGTGTCATAAATGTTCATAATTAGTTTACCGTGGAATTATACTTTTGAAAATGAAAGCTTAGTTAAAAGTAACAAATGTAAAAATTGGAGTTCATAGCAAAAACACTTTTCTTTTAATTAGCAATGTTCCATGACGAATATTTGATACAGTATCTGATGACTTTCACCCACACAACACCAAATAAGGCAGCACTTTTTTTTTTTCTTTTTCTATTCAGCAAGTTAAAATGTAAACTTAACTGTGACTCATCAGCTATTAATATCTCACCACTGCTACTGCAACACAGAACTGGAAAAAGTCAAACCAGAGGCTATTTCACAGCAGGTCAAATGACAGATACAATGTAGAGTTTTTTTTAATTCAGGTTTTGCTTGGAATTAAATTTTTTATTCTTCTATTTCACTGTTTAATTACTATGGTTTGATTGTCACAAACACACTTTGAGAATTGACAATGGGAATACTAAAAGCATAATCATGAGCTGTATTTACAGGACACCAGGCTCTAGTATTGACCTGTTTAGTGACCAGATAAGAGGAATTATTTGCCAAAAAAACACACAAAACAATTTTCACCTGTGGAGATTTCAATATTGATCTGCTTAATTCAAGTAATCACAAAATGACAGAAAATTTTAACAGTACAATGCATAGTATGAGCTTGTACGCAACAATCACCACACCCACCAGGATAACTGCTCATAGTGCCACGCTGATGGACATCTTCACCAATGACATCCTCAACAGCACTAAAAGCGGAATTTTAATCAGTGACATCAGCGACCATTTACCGATATTGACAGTGTTTGAGAAAAACTTAAAGTCAAATCATCATGAAAAAAAAAATATATATATATCTTATTATAGGAGATTGAGAACAGAGGAATCAATAAATGCCTTTAAAAGTGATCTAATGGCACAAAACTGGGATAATTGTAATATAAACTATGCTTACAATGATTTTATAAGAATATTTAAGACATCATATGATAAAAACTGAAAACTATAAAACTAAAATGTATGGATCATCCTTGAATCCTTCTACTTACTGTAAAGCTCTTTGGTAGGCCGCTGGCTGTTTAAATGTGCTATATAAATAAAGCTGACATTGACATTGGATCACAAAGGGACTGCAAAATGCCTGCAAAAAGAAAAACACACTATAGAGATTTTATTAAACAGAGAACTGAAGAGGCAGAAAACAAATAAAAATGTTATATAAACAAGTTAAACATCCTAAGAACATCTAAGAGGAAACACTATCATAAATTATTAGATGATAAAAATAATGTAAGAGAAATCTGGAAAATACTCAATAAAGTAATACTCAGGTAACTTACCCTAATTTTTTCATTGTAGAGAGTAAAGACAACTACAATATGAACGAGGTGGCTAGTTGTTTTAATAAATTCTTTGTTAACATCGGGCCTGAACTGGCAGGAAATATCCCGATGCAGAAAAAAATGATGAAAATGTTCACAGTTTAATTGATCGAAATCTGACTTCAATGTTCCTGGCCACAATGGAGGAGAGGGAAGTAGTTGAAACAGTAATTAAATGCAAGAACAAAAATTCAGCAGATTCTGATGGTACTGATATGACTTTAGTAAAAAAGGTTATTGAAGGAATTTCTAAACCACTTCCTACATCTGCAATTTGTCATTTCAGTCTGGTACATTTCCGAACAAAATGAAAATAGTCAAAGTAATTCCACTGCATAAATCTGGGAACAGACACCACTTCACAAACTACAGACCAGTCTCATTACTCCCACAGTTCTCAAAAATTCTAGAAAAGCTTTTCATCATTCGCCTGAATAAGTTCTTGGACAAACACAAAATACTTAGTGATTCAGGTCAAAAAGATCAACAACGCTGGCACTGATAGACTCAATAGAGGGAATAACAAATTCATTAGACCAAAAACAACACACAGTAGGAATATTCATTGATCTAAAAAAGGCCTTTGACACAATAAATCATGGTATTTTAGTCAATAAGTTAGAGCGATACGAAATCGGGGGTAGAGCATTGGACCGGCTGAGGAGTTATCTCACTGGCAGGAAACAGTTTGTGAGCTTGGTGACAACTGCTCCTCATGTTTGGACATTTCTTGTGGTGTCCCCCAGGGGTCAGTGTTGGGCCCCAAGCTATTCATTCTTTATGTAAATGACTTGTGCAAAGTATCAACACAATTAAAAATTGTTCTGTTTGCTGATGACACCAATGTTTTTTGTTCCAGTAGTGATCTTTCAGTTTTAATTCAGGAGATCAATATTGAATTGAACAAAACGAAACTATGGTTTGATAAAAATAAATTATCACTCAACTTTGGAAAAAACAAAATTAATATTCTTTAGGAACTGTAGAAGAAATACACAAATGCAGATTAAGCTGAATGGGGTGGACAACGAAAAGGTCAATGAAATCAAATTCCTAGGGGTGACAATAGACGATCAAATCAGCTGGAAATCACATATTAAACATGTTCAAACCAAAGTTTTTAAAAGGCATAGCAATGTTAAATTTATTATTTCAATAGTTCTTCCATATCTCAGTTACTGTGCAGAAGTTTGAGCGAATAACTACACCACAACTTTACATCCACTATTCATTCTGCAAAAGAAAGCTATACAGATCATTCACAGGGTGGGATACAGGGATCACACCAACCCTTTATTCATACAGTCAAAGTTATTAAAATTTAAAGACCTTGTGGAATTTCAGACAGTTCAAATCCTATATAAAGTGAAAAACAAACTTCTACCTCTAAATATCCAAAAATTATTCACAGAAAAGGGAAGGAGCACACAATTTAAGGGGTAAATCTAATTTTAAAGTCACAATGGTGCATACAAAAAGGAAAAGTTTTTGTATTTCTGTCTGTGGTGTGAAACTGTCTATCAGTCTGAATGTGAAGCTTAAGGAATGTCCAAACATCAATCAATTAAAAAAAAGGTACGAAGAACTTATTTTTACAAGATACGGGGAGGAATAAGGTGTAGCTTTCACCAGGTGTTTAGTATTTACTTGCTTTATTTATTTTTTGTCTATATGACTTTTTTGTTAGTGGTATGTATGTGTGTATATATATGTATGTATGTATGTATGTATGTATATATACATACATATATATATACATACATATATATTCATAAGGTATGTGGTTGTTGATTACTTCGTATGAGATTTAGTACTTGAATTCATATCAAACAAGACAAGGAACAATTGACTTTTGATACCTAATGGAGAAGGGGTGGGATTAAATAAGTTTGTACTTCTTCCCACTCCTTTTCGAGCATGTGGGTGAAATCAATTGTTAATTTCTATTGAGGGGAACTTTAATTACTTTTGTATTGGTATTTTGCTACATTTGTATAAATGTACATCATATATGACATTTATTTCTTGCATGTTTAAAATAAACTACTACTACTGCTACACAGCGCTGATCATTTAGTGACACAATGCTGATTTCTTAACTTAAAATTTGGGCAACACTGTGATCTGTAAGGATGTATTTTGTTAAGGTTAATTCTCCTACCTTTACTGTGTTAAACCTCGTTGACATTTTTATGCTAATGCCTCAGATACAAAAAAGGGCCACAACTGGAACAGTTAAGTTTTGGATATTAACTTTATTTGTTCCATATTAACAAAAATTCAAATATGACGCTGGACTACATCTGGGGCATTATTACAGAGCAGGTGGAGAGGTGGTCAGCATGGTGGAGAACTTAATGAGCAGGCTCTGTAAAAAGGAGAGGACCACAAACATCACATAAATCCCACTGAAATGACAGTTTTTTCTGAGATTATTAAATACTGAAGATCTCAAATAAGGCCAGTAATGACTGGGTCAGCAATTAGTGAGTGACATCTAGAGGCAGTAATATGTTACTGCACCACCTCTGACACATCTGCTTCCTCCTCTTTAAAACAGACATTAACTTCTTCTCAATTTGGTGCAGACTGCATTACACTGACTTATAGTAATGAATATAGATATCTCAGATTAACTTTGTTGTTTTCATGCAAATGTATGAAGGACTTCAAATCCGCTTTCTTTGGTATAAGTTAAAGTAATGGTAGATGACTTACTGTCCTTCACTGCCTTCTTGCCTGTAACAGAAAAAAACAATTATGTTAGTTACATTTAGCAACAAGTTAATTTGAAATGCATCCAAGCTCAGCGAATTGCTTACATTTACATTTATTACATTCAGTGAAGAATAAAATATGTTTTACCTCACTGTATTTTCATGACACAAATTGCTGTCAATGTTAAAGTTCTAGTTCCATTTACTCAAGATTTTGGACTCACCTCCGTAGGAAACTTTGTAGTACAGATATGTCATGATTCCCAATCCGACCCACATCTCCTGGTAGGCCTTTGTGTAGTACGGGCTCATCAAGCTCCACCACTTTGCAAATGCCTGTCCTGCCATCTGTGAAAGAAAGCAACAGCTTAGCTTTAGGTTTGCGCAAGGTCACAACCTCAACAGTTTATATCACAAAATGCACTCATGAAACATCACAGGAATGCAGCTGCGACTGAGTCTTTGTTCACATGAAGTCCAAACAATTCAAATTTTCCTTGTTTAGCCTTATTACACTGAGGCTTACTATCTACTACAAGCAATGTTTTTGAAGAATTTATTTGGGATGTACTACAATACTGGCATTTTTAGTACTGGCAGATAAAAGCTTAATCAGTTGGTCATCTGTATCAGCAGATATGAACATTTCTGCCAATATTAATACATATGAAGTCCATACACACTGGCCATATATATCCCATAGCTGACATTGTTAGAAATTTACAAATGTTCCATATTTTCATAACTAAATATCACCCTTCTTAAAACAACCTAGTAGGGCTGGGAATTATGGCCTAAAAATAAAACCCCTGATTTTTTTTCATAAAACTAGGTTCATGATTTTATCGATTTTTCCCCCTCAAGGAAAAAAAAGCCCAAGTGACACTAAAATATGAGAATCAAGTTTTGCTTTTATGTTATAAAAAATATGCTGAAACTAAACAGAATTTTCCCTATAATAGTTATAGTTGTATGCTGGTATTTTTTCATAAAATGTTGATAATGAAGTTTGAATGTGGGCAGGTTTGTCTATGTGAACACTGAATTCTGAGCTATTTTCACAGTACATTAAAATTGAACTCTCTGATCAATATTTAATTTTTTTCAGAAAACAAATACAAACCTAAACGTGCTTGTGCAAAACCTGACAAGACCGACCACATTGAAAAATGTATATAGTTTCAGTACTTGTATTTTAAAGTATTGCAACAACTTACAAAAGAGTATGTTAAGAAAAATAATCTCGATTTTTAGTTTTTAAATCTTCTGCAAAAAATAATTTGAATTAATCTTGTCCAGCCCTTCAATCTAGTATTATTTATGAAAGAATCAACTGATGTCTCGTTTCACATCCACTTTGTGAATAAAAGGACAGCACAATGAGAGGAGCAGATCCATTCTAGTAAGGAGGAGGCTTTGTGTCCTTGACTAAAAGTACTCATATCAGTATCAGCAATAGAATTTGTAAATATGGGCATATCACATATCATTAAAAATCCAACATCATCCATCCCTAGATTATATGGATGTACCTTAGTGGATGTACAATAGTGCTTTACTTCGTAAGGCAAGCCATTAAGTTTGCAAGTTTTAGCCAAGCCAACAGACCTATAGCTGCTTTAGATTTTATTTTCTTTCTTCTCTTTTAATCTCATTCCTCTGACTTTTAAGTGAGTCTACGACACTGAAATTCTGGGTCTGTACAACTGTTAAATTTTACCAAGGAGAAAAAGCATTTAAGCACTTAGTTAGGAGTGCCTCAACCAGCCTGCAAACCTGTTGTACTGTACAAAAAGAGATTTTATTCTTAATCCGAGGCTCCACAAAAACAGGGCACAGTTTTTATTTCGTCCACCACAGAGCAGTAAGTTCACAGAAGCTTGGTTTTACTGTTACCGTTTAATGAAATATCAAACATTAAGTATCATTGTAGAATACAGGAAAAGTGAGCTCCCCAACACCAGATCTTGTTCGGAAAAAAGACACATTTGTTAATGATGTCAAAATCAAACCATTTAAGGCTTTTATATTTTTAAAATAAGAAATACACAGAATTCTCAATAGGAGTAACAAATAAGCTGTAGTCCAGGAGAGACTGAATGAGTTGTCCTCTTGACAAAAAGTATGTATACATTCCTACGTGCTAAAATTACTATTTCAATGTCAGAAAACATTGTTCTTCCATTAATCTCAACCAATTTTATTTGCATGGTGCCAAATCATATATGTCATCTCAAGACACTTTCCAAAAGGGTAGGTTAGAGCAATACTCTTTATTTTACAAATATCTGAATTGACTTTTAAACTTCATTTATTTCTATTTTTTATTCCAGCCTAGCATGAATCCACCATGAGTACAGCACTTTGCCACAATCGGCAACAGTTACAGTAGCCAGAAAAAACCTGTAAAGCAGCAGGAAGTCTTGAGCAGAACCACACTCATGTTGAACAGCCGTCCAGCAAAGCTGTGTTGGGGGTGTGAGTGGATCGGGGCAGAGAGATGGGCCAAGACAAAGGGATTAAAATGAGAAACTGTGATAACTTACTGGCTGCTCACACCATGTTCTGACATGAACAGCTTTAATGATTATAAGGTGGAGAGATTGACTATATTCAACATCAGTCATCTCTACCTTATTATCATTATAGATGTTGGTTTAAATATTAGATTAATTACTCTTTTCTTGATTGCTATTGATTTCTCCTCTATAAAAACTACCACTGCAATCATACAGACCTGAAGACCCTCCTGAAAACAAGACGCTGCATCTCAAGGGGCTAACCTCTAATAAATTTATATTCAGCAGAGACAAATATGATGAAGACAGGTCTATGATTTGCCCATGGATCTGTTCCTATCTTAAATTCTTACTTTAGTCCAGTTGTCTCTGCCCACCTAACTTCCTACGCCCACACACCCTGCACAGCTTTGGTGGATGGCTGTTCAACATGAGACTGGATCTACTCAAGATTTCCAACTGCTGAACAGAGGTTTTTTCTTGACGCTGTTACTATAAGCCCTCTACAGACGCACCTTCCTGTAGTTTGGTTGGACCAATGCTGCGCTCATCATGGATTCATGTTGGGTGTTGGATGTATGTATGTGTATATCTGTATTGTATATATGTATTTGTATCTATGCATTTGCGTGTATCTATGAAAAGAAGAGAGATTGACATGTTGATTGATATAGCAGCATTTACTTGCACTGCACAAAATTCTACTCAATAGATTAAAAATGATAGTTAATGTTAAATGTCATTTCTGTCGATGTGGAATAAAGCAGCTTGAGTTAAGCCGATCCACAGCTGCAGGTCATCCATGTGTGATATTTGCATGAACTTGCATGTATTTTAATTGAACAGCTATTCTAAGGTGAATACCAGGATTTGTAATTAAACAGGGATGGAGGGATGGGGTTAAGGGGAAAGGGCAAAAATTTGAATACTTCTTTGCTGCACTGACAGCACAAACTGATGACAAAGTTCACGAGTATGAAACTTTTCTCCAATCAAACGGTGCTGACACTTGACCTCTCCCTGACAGACTTTATGTACCCAGAATGCAACTGTGACCCTCAGATATGTCAGGCCTCACGAATGACCGTGAACACCTGGGGCATGAAGCCACGACGAAAAGGTAAAGCAGTTTATTGCTCTTTAAGTAGTATATCTGCATGGGACAAAGGCAGTGGTTTCAACAGCTAAGCTTAACTTAAGTTATGTAATGTTGCTGACTTTAGCCAGCGCTAATGCTAACTTTGGCTCTCTAACGTACTTTAACCAATGTTAGCATTACCTGCAGTGTCTACAAGACTAATAAACGACAGGTCGGGGCATGTAAACGCACCTGCAATGTTCATGTTTTAATCTACACCGAGTAGAAAGCAAATACTTAAATCAATGAGCGATCCCGGACTAGCTTGTTAGCATATCTCTACCACTGAACATGGAGAGAAACGCTAACTAGCATTAGCAAGGAGCTGGCTAACAAGCTAGCTACGTACAGCTGCTAAAGTAGCCCACTCTGTCACAGCAAGCAAAGAAGCTAGCCTCTTTTTGAGTTGCTGTTCTGAAGTGTTGACTTATTTCCACTTAAAGTTAAGAAGAGCGCAGTTATTAACCGTGTTTCTTCTCTTACCTTTCAGTTTGTCACGCTGTGGTGGGAAGGTCAGAACAGCTTGTACTGCTACACACCAAAGTCGTGGAGGAGTCTTCTTCTGCCGTCAGCGGGGTCGTGTTTGTGACACAGTTTGGTCTGCAGCGCCACCTCATGGTGACACACAGACAGAATGTTTAGAGTTCAGGTTGTTAGGCTATCTGTGCGTCTCAAACTTTTTTCACCTGAGGCACGACAACAGAGAGCGAAAATCTCAAGGCGAAGCGCATTTATGTCCATGTGAGATAGCCTTTTAACAGGCCCGTAGCCAGCCTTGTGGGAGAGGGGATCTTTTTTTTTTTTTCTAAAAAGTGGTCTTTACCACCCGTCCCCCTAAATACACAAGCACATTTCATACGTTTTAATTTATACTTTTTATTGATTACACCTTCACTTTTACATGACATTTCTCACCCCAGCTGTCTCTCTGTTTTCCTCTATACGTCTCTGTTGCTCTCCTCTGCTGACATGAATGAATATGAATTAATTAAATTTAAGTGTACTACCATCCAAACTTTCTTTTAACATGAATTAATTGAATTAAATTTAAGTGTACTGTCTCTATATCATTCAAATTTTCCTTCAAATGTTGTGATTTGACCATTTTTGGCCACTATAGGCATACTTTCTCTTCTAATGTGGCAGTGGATGAGCTGGTACTCATCACATTGGTACAGGTGATTATTTTTAGATTAATGTTCAAATTCCAAACACAGCCTATTACAGCAGTTTTCACCATGTAATAAAAAAAATTCTGATAATGGCCACTTTTCAAATGTATAATTTCCCATTTTCAGCCCTCTCAGTGCCAGTGTTTCTGTGGCTTTCTCCTTGTCTGTCTCTCTGTTGCTCACCTCTGCTGTCTGTTGTCTGTCTCTGCTTCTCTCTTCTGCTGCATGTCTCTGTCAACATGCATTAATTCATTGAATGAATAAACATGAATGAATTTAATGGAAATGCACCATCTCTATTATCATCCAAACATTCCTTTTACTGTGAATCAATGAATTTAATTAAATTTAGGTGTACTATTTCTCTACTATTGGACAGTTATCTTTATCTTAGTTGTAGCTCTCCTTGTGTCTCTGTTGCTCTCTTTTGTTGTCCGTCCATCTCTGTTGCTCTCTTTTGATCATTTCAAAATTAATTTGAAATTAAATTAATTAATTTTAATTTCAAAATTAAAATTAATTTTACACACATACATATGGTAAACACACAGAGAATTATAATGAAGTTGTTTTAAAATGTTATATCTTAATGTGTGTGTGTATATATAATAGACATCTTCAGCTATTACGTAACATCTGTCCTACTGATGTATACATATCCAGATTTTCTGATATCGATGACAGCTGTACCTTCTGTAAAAAAGATCAAGAAAGCATCATCCTTTTTTTTTTCATAAATGTCCATTTTGCATCACCTTTTGAAAGATTTTGGACACTTTCTTTTCATAAAAACTACAGTCAAGTATCACTTTTTTGAGAAAAGTCAGAATATCCAAGGCAACCCCCTCGTTCCCATTATTTTTAATTGAATTAAAAATCTAATTTGAGTGTGTCACATATCAAATCCAACAAAAAATAACCAGCTATTCAATTTTATTCCAATTACATTAAGTGAAGTTGTCTGTCATGTTAATTTGCCCGTGTTTAATTTCCATTTCTTTCTCTAAATTTATTTACATTTACTTTTTTATGTACAAATATATATTTTACCATTTCTATATTATCGATATTAGTTATCAATAATTGTACATTATTAATTTATTCATCTGCCCCCTGGTTGTGCGCGCATCTTAGTGATGACGTTGGACAGAAACCAGTCTACTGATAATAAAGTTAAAAAAAAAATAATGCTAACAGAGCTAACGACCGCTAATCGATACACGTCAGTCGGTGCCTGGACTTAGCACCTTACCCATTTTTGCCCTATTTCGGAAATTCTTGCCGATATTTTGGGACATAATAGCTGCAGTTTTCTTTGGTTTTCTTTCTTTATCTTCCTTTTTAACCATTTTCTCGTTTTCCTCTTCTTCTTCTTCTTCGTCTTCTGTGGTTATAGGGGCATTACCGCCACCCACTGGACTGGAGTGTGAACAGGAGCACAGGAGAAATGGACGTTTGTTTTTGCAACGTTACAGTTGTCTGTCAACTCATGCCCCAAGGTCCCCAGACTCGGTGCTAGGGCTTCGATCTGCTTAATTAACTTTCCTTTTTTGATCAGGTTAGAATGATTTGGAATAGTTATTTGGAGGGGGGGTTCGAACGAACCCTTCGATCCCCCTTGCCTACGGGCCAGTTTAATATTATAACAGTTAGAGTTGCAAAGGGGTGGAAAATATCTGTAACTCCAAAGTTAAATCAGTAAGGGTAAAAAACACAAATAACCTTAAGCTAAGGTTGGTCTTTTGAATCTGATTTAAACAGCACATATTAATGTGCATATTGTTCTGATATTTAAAGTTGAGATATTGACCATCAACACAGATAATACTTTTTTGAGTTATATCTACCAATATCGTGCTTGTTTAATGAAAGAGTTGACAAGACACAACATCAAGAAAGGCCTTTGGAAAAGACTGCTAGATGACAGCAGTCAAACATGTAGAGGTAGAAAATGATCATTTGAATTACACGTCTATCAATAAAGAAAAAAAATGATTAAGTCTGAGTGGATGCAGTTTGAGCATTTTTGGACTAACAAGTTTTATTTCACAAGTCATTTAGATTTTATATGAATTTGGGTTAAATCCTCATATTAACAATTTAAAATTAAAACACAACATTTAACAGAAAAAGGTTAGTGTAAAAATATTGATCTGGCATTTTCAGAATCAGAATCAGATTTATTGCCAAGTCGGTTTTTACACTTACAAGGAATTTGTTCTGTTGTTCTTGGTGCAAGTACAAACAGACAAATAAGTAAAAAGATAATAATAATATTAATAATAAAAATAGTAAATTTTTAACTCGGGAGCTGTTTAAAAAAAGTCTTAAAAATATGTAGCTGAAGCTGAGACTTACTTACTAAATATAAGTAACAAACACCTTAATTAACATTACAGGGTATTATCGTCACATTTTGTTCAGCAGTCTGAAAAGACAGCACTCCACTGCATAAAAAGTCCTTCAAAATAAAAGCACAAGATTATTTTTCCTCCTTTTTTTGCACAAGCAAAGACTCATATTCCCCGTGTAGTAGTCCCTGTGCAAGGAACATGTGCTATGCAGAAAACGTTTCTATACAGAGCTGCTACTCAGTGGAATAAGTTGCCTTATTCCCTCAGAAAATCAAACTGTAAAATTAACTTCAAAATAAACCTAAAAAATATATGTTTGCATACTTAGGCTGATAACACATTTATGAATTTGGAATTTTTAGTAATGCAAGTGCTTACATTTCACATATTTTTTCCACAATATTTCTTTGTTTTCATTACAGTTGTCAATACTGCATGCAAAACTCAATTTATTACTATGAACTCAAAATGTAAAATGAACTGCTAGAGCATCATGTTGTTCAGGGGGTAAGACTGTATGATAGTGAAATGTTTGCTGTTTTTTTAACATCCTGGTATGTATGACTGCTGTATGTACAGACCCCAGGAAGACTAGTTGCTGCTTTGGTAGCAACCAGGGCTGGGTATTTCCAGCAACCTCACAATACGATACGTATTCCAACGCTAAGGCCATGATACGATATGTAGCTCGATACACGTAAATTGCGAACATTGATTATGCTTTTAACAGAATTTCCAACAAGTTTTGAAAAAGAACTGTAGAAAAAGAACAAGGATGAGTTTTAAATTATTCTACAACTTAAGAAACTTAGATTCAGGGCCTCAAAGATCGTAGACCTAAGTTAAAATTTGGAACATGTGCTTCATCCTGTTGTTTGGCTTCTACTTTGAACTGTGCCATTGTTATCATTACCCGAAGTGTATTGACAACGACCGTCAAAACACTGAGGCCGTATCAATGCATGTATCTCCAAGGAGTGCGTGACAATATTTTTCTGTATCAATATTTTGAGCACAGGCCTAGTATCAACTAATGGGGATCCTTTTAAATAAACAAATAAACAAATAAAACCCCTGGACCCAGTTAAGGATCACTGTCTTAGAGAATAAAGGCTAATAACCGGTCAGTACATGTTTCAGTACTAGATTCGGAAAAACAAAAGAGGATTATTTTCATTCTGATAGGACACAGCTATTTGGAAATATAAATTATGTAAAATCATGCTACCATTGTCTTGTTTAGACCTTTATCTGCTTTCTTAGTGGACTTACTCCCCAAACATGATCTACTTTATATCCTATTTGTTTCACTTTTTCAGTTACCACCTCTTTGCAACTTGTTATTTTAAGTTTCCATTGGAAGAATTCACCTTTCAATTAACCTATTCTTCTTTTTAACACCTGTGCCACTGCCAGTCTATATTCATGCTAGGAACTCGAGGTGAGGCTGCAGCTGTTATGTGGTACACAGACTTTCCACCAGCTTTGTCTGTTCACCATAGCGAAGCAACAAATAAAACACTGGCACCACTCTCAAGGGTAATATTAGCATTGTTCCTCTGGTGATTTTCCCCTCATACTGCTCCTCAGGTACAACAAAAAATGCTTCTTAGTCCTTAAATTAGTTTTACTTCAAGCACTGGAATGATCATAAAAATAAATGTGAACTATTAAGCATTGCACATCAAACAAAAGATCTACTTGTCTCTCCACTGTATCATTTTTTCACAAGCTCACAAGGAAGATTAAGAAAAGCAAGGTATAAAGAGGTCAAAGGTAAATAATCAACTTTAACAGCTGCTGAAAATGTCCTCTTCTTGTAAACACAACAGGAAACTATGCTATTTATTTTGGCATTTGTAAGGATATGACTTTTGATTTCATTCTTTGGGGATTATTTTGTGTGCTCTAGCCTGCAGGAGTGACCTGTGACTGTGGGCGGGGCCTCCCGCCTTTTTGTCCTCATGCACCAATAGGACTGAGGCACCTTGTTTCATTTATGAGCACCCAAAGGCCAAGTCCTATTTGAAGGGACTCTCCACAGTGAATCCATGCAGAGCTGTGCCAATATGAAAGGACACAGCTGAGGACATTTCCTGTGCACTTTCCATTGTAATGCACCCTGCACTTTAGCCGTCTTCAGTGACTCCAGCTCTCCAGGTATGCTAAAGATTTGTGACCAGGCCATCTATTTTTACATGGCCACATTGGCTCTCCTCGCACAGCAGAGTGATTACTCCACTTTAAGGCTCTTTGTTTGATCATTTGCATGTGTCTACTTGCATGGTGTGGTGGAATAAGGGTGTGGATGGGTGCGATCTTACTCTTACATGACTAATCAGGCAGCAGAGGCAGTTACATGAAAGGTTATGAGGAAAACTTTGTGTTTGCCCTGAGCTCTCTGCCCTCTCTCTGAAGTGGATGGAGTGGACGACTTGCTGAATAAAGTGTCCTGCTCCTCTCTGAGGTTGATCTGCTGCTGTGGTTGGAGACTGCATGGCTTCAGGTGGAGCAGAGGAAGAAGATGGAGGCATTCCTCTGGACATTGACAGCGTTCACATGCTCCTACAAGGTCAGTCTATTTCTGGTCTTTTATATGTGCTTTGACATGTGATGTGTTGTGACGGGATCATAAAGGTCACCAAACTGTAATGAGAAGTTGTTTCATTGTTCTTTGAATTGCTCTGATATGGAATAATTCTCATATTCACTGTGAATTCATATTAGAAAATGTGTTTTGTAGCAGGTTAATACTTTTTAATACTCAGAAATGATAATGATGTATTGCAAGAACTGTTGTACTGGTTTTGTGAAGTGAAAGTGGCTGTTTGGCTGAGTGACCAACTTTTGAGGACAAAATGCTGACAGATTTTATTTGCTATTTTGGCTGTTTTGCATTTTAGGAATTCACAATTTATATTTTCCATCATTTTTTTCAAGATTTTTGTGACCATTCAAACTTTCCTTTTAGTAAGATGCAGATAAATAACAATGATACAATAATTATCAGTTATGATTATGTCTGTCAGAAATCCTGAACTCACTGGCAAACCATCAACCCAACCATCCCTCTCATGTGGGTCTGTTTTATGCTCTCATCAGTCTGGTTTTACATCAGTGCATATCTCCATCTCTGCTGTCTCTACTGCTGCTTTTTATCAACACGTAAAAAGCTTTGACAGAGATGATCATGATCTTTAGCTCCAGACACTTTGTAAAATCAGCCTTGGCACTGGTTGAAGGTATACAGCTTGTAAAGGCTAGACATAAAATCTGAGTCCTAAACAAAAGCTGCTCCAAAAGGATCTTTTCTGGTACTGTTATATTTACAATTTTATCGATGTTCATTCCTCTTATATAAGAAAAAAAGGATACACAAATATAGAGCAGAAAGATTGTGTATTGATATTTAATACTGCAATATTGTTATTTTATTAATTAGTGATTTATAGAAATTCTGCACATTTGTTTTACATTGTAGTTCAACTTCCAGCCACTAGTTGGCAGCAGGCATTTGACCATTTTGATCCACTGTTTCTCTGCTACATTTATTACTATCATTAAATTCACTGCGACGATAAAAATGTTTAAGAACTGTATGAAATGTAAAAGAACACAATTTATTTGAATGGAAAGTTTTGGGTTATTAGTAGAGATATCAGACATTTAAAAAAAAAAACATCTGCAAATGAATGTTGGGGTGAACCAGTATCAGTTTTCATATTTTTATCTGCTGTGTCATGCCAATTTGATGCTGACATCTGCTGATTAGAGAATATTCTGAACTCAGGGCAGTGAAAATAACCTATCGGACAAACTGTGATGTGCTTTCATGGTCAGAGATCAGAAAAAATATTGCCATTGAGGGAGAATTGTACCAAAAGAGGCCATTAAAAAAATTTAATCAGTATCGGCTAAAAAGATTTCAAGCATCTCAATCAGCTTTGATAGTCACAATTGGTGCATTGCTAGTTATAATGCTTTAAACATTTGTCAAAATATTGACTATTAGGCTAACAAAACTGTAATATATAGTTATGTTTGTGGTATCGTGGTATATTGTGATTAACCGTATTATCGTCCCTGTATCGCAAAATGTACCACATCGCCACATTCTTGCCCATTTATGCCCCTACATTGTGCTTTAAAAAGCATACAGCATAACACGTAATGTAATCATTGTCCAATATGTGCATTTATGAAGATTTTACAGAAATGAAGCCCAAAATGCTGACAGAAGTAGTAAAATACACTTTTGGTAATATCACCCATGGTGCAGTTCAAAAGGTGGAAGCCAAAACCTGAAGTTTGAGTGTCTTGAGTTGTAGGACCCTTTAAACGTTGTCGTTGTTGTATTTGTTTAAAAAAAAAAAGAGCAGCAATTGCCGGGAAATTTGTGAAATGAGTAATCAATGTCCATAACTTCTGTGACTTGCAATATATACCATATTGTGGCCACTGCATCAGGAAATGTGCCGTATCAAGAGGTTGTGGGAAATATCCAGTTACAAATGACATATTGTAGTATTTATCTTTATGCAGATGATTTAATACTATACTGGTCAGCTGACGATGTACAGCTTACCATAGAAGAAAGTACAACTTGCTTTTAATGCATATATTAGTCTAAGCCTTATAATTAAAGCCAGTCAAATCAAATTCAGGATCCCGTCCTAATCCACAAATATTGATTTCAACAGTCCACTGATATTCATGAAGCACTGATATGAGGGGAACAGTGCTGTTATGAAATCATAAACTTTTACTAACAGAGGCAATATGTATATAAACATAGTTTCTGCAAATGCTCAAACAAAATCTGTGCTGCTTTATGGGCCCCATTTTGGTTTTTTTTGTTCGTGTTGTTTGAAGAAAACCTGTACGGTTTATTTGGTTTCCACACCAATTAGCCTCCATAGGACCATCTTTGATCTGATGAAACATTCAAGTTTCTGGTCCAACTGGTCTCTCATCCAAACTTCACAATGAGTTGAAGAATTCTTTTGTCTGCAGGCAACAGAACAACAGAACAGGAAATGTGTAACTATGTTTGAGGCCTGCACAACATTGAGACACATTTTTGTCCCTAAAACTTTGAAACTCCAAAACTTAATTATCTCATGTCTGAAAACTTAACAGGACTTATGCTGTTTGGAATGCACGGGTTAAGTGAACAAAAGTTCAGATTTACTTTATACAGTTAATTTGATTTGATGCAACGATGTGCATGATTTAGTTGTAATGTCTTGACTATGCTCAGCACCAAGAATATATTTTTTCCTTATACTTTTATGTTCAACAGAGTCAGTTTGGGGATTTTTACAGTGCACAAACATATTTGATAGTTGTTATTTTATTCATACGATACTTTAAGTGAGGGTTGTATACACCTTCACTGTCTTTAATAGCTGTACCTGTTGTAAACCAAGTAATATAATTAGATTTTGATGTGAGAAAACATATTTGACTAACACTTTCACAAAAGCCTGAAGCTATAACTTATAAATGTGTTGGAGCCGCCCTCTTCTTTTGTATCAGGCATGTCTGTGCACTGGGTGGAGTAAAGTGATTAAAATCCAGAGGAGACTCCTGCTTTGGCAAGCTCCTAAACAAACAACCGCCTCACGGAGAGGGATTTTTCACAGTGTTTAGTAACTACATGTGTGAGTACATAAATCTGAAAGTGATTTTTTTAGGGATTTATGCTGGTAAAACATTAATTTTCCTTACTGACAGTGACAAAAGAATACAACTTGATGTAGTCTCACTGGCTTGTTTGTAACCGTGGGATAAAGTAACATGCAATTTGAAGGCTTAATTTGATTTCAGCACAAACGTTCATCATGGGTAATTCCATCTTTCATACAGCATTGATATTGAAAGTGATATTTACTGGTTCATGAAATTTTAGGAGAATCTCAGCAGTTGTGTACTTTCTCTTCTGCTTAGAAATACCCAGGCATGAACTTTTACTTTTTGCACAAGCATGCTTTTTATTCTGATAACACGAGAATAATACTAGGTTTTCACAAATAAAATTGCAGTCATAAGCCTCAGATTTTTTAATAGAAGCAAACATTTTAGCCAACATAAACCCCTATGAGCCTAAAATGCCACAAAAATGCTTGTTGTTGAAATTTTCTTTAAAATATGACATGGATTAAAATAAATTTGATCCAGAAAAATAATGTTTATTTTTCATTATTTTTTCCAAGCTCACTATAGTCTTAAGAGAGGATCGAGAACTCTCACCTTTCTATTGAATCAAAACACAACCCTGCAGGCCTTTTTCAGGATTTGAAATGCTGTGTTTTAGTTAAGTTAAATGGTTATGCTAAGCTAGAATAGTATCCTATAAAAACTCTACTTCTCTGTTTGAAATGGTAATATTAAATGGACTCAAGTGTGCATAGTGTTTTTCTTGTTTTTCTGGTTAGTCATAGTGCGCTTACACAGCAAGTCATGCTTACTCACTCACTCTAATATTCACTTACTGTTAGTACTGAGTGGTCCACAAGCATAAGCTAACACCTCAGACTTATTTACCTGCCACTGATTTAGGGGGAGTGACTTTGGGTTAACTGTCTTGCCCAAGGACACATCAACATGTGACAGTCAAATGCAGGCCTGAACCCAAACTTGGCCTTGGAGCAAACTGCCAGATTAAGCCACAAGTCCTAATTTGGTAGAAATTACACATGTATTTGTATTGAGATTTGGGGGCAAAAGTGACTTCTACCCTGTACCACCAACATTTTTGAGTTTATCCTCAAGTCAGAGTGGAAATTGGAGCAAAATTGGAAAAAAGCTCTTCATGATTTTCTTTAAATGTCTTGTTTACAAGCAATGATCAACCTCAAAATTAAAATATGCTACTTATTGAGCCAGTGTGGACATTTGTAGAAGGTTTGAAGAAAACTCCATGAGATGATCTTAATATATTGCTCCAAAAATAAGAGATGAACAGGAGCTTCTTAAAAATCCAATCAGTTTATCATTGAGTCACGGTGAACATTTGTGAAAAGCTTGAAGAAGGTCTCTCAGAGCATTCCTGAGATAATGTGTTCACATTGCCTTGACGCCAGCTTTGGCTGTAATGAAAGCAAAATGATCAGAGCAGAAGGAGTCCTTTTTTAAGAAAATAAATGACACAGTTAAAGCCAGATTTATAATCATAACCGTCTTCATTTTCATCTTCATTAATGCTCCAAGTGAAGTCTGCACACCTCCACAAATGCAGTTTCCATGTCCTGTGGTCTTTTAATGTTAAAAATAGTATTAGGTTCTTATTATGACAACAAAAGCTCTGGTTCTGGTCTGGTGCCTTTTTCAGGGACATGTCTGACCAAAGTCCCCCTCACTGTGTGTGCATATGTCTGTCTGAGACTTAATCACCACCGTAGGTGTCTCCAGAGTCTGTGTGTATATTAGCTGCTGTGTGTGAGGGCGTCAGTATCTATGTCTGTCACTGTCTTGGAAACCATCCCGACTTGTAGCGAGATCCCACTCAACAGCCTTACTTTAGCTTAAAGAGGAAGCCTGCAGCTCTGGGTCATCTGCTGTGTGAGAGAGAGAGACTTTATGTTGTTTGGAGTTTGCTCATTATTCATGGATTTAATTGTTATTAGTTGTAAGCATGGAGGCTTGCAGAGCGTGTCACTTGGCTGCTGCTGGTGAGTATCTGATTACCTGCCTGCAGCCCAGACGATGGCTCTGCTGTTGTTGTGAATGTTTGAGGATTATAATCGCATTGACTACAACTTGTTTAAGACAGACAAAGCAACATCTCTCTAAGGATTAAAGTGCTTTTAACTTTAAGCATTTATTTGCTTTAGACTGTGTTTCCAGTCCAACTGGAGTTGTAAGAAGTTAGCCCTGCCATTTTAAAACACTTTCTTTGCCTTCTTTCCAAATAATTCTGTGATTGTGCTCAAAAGTTGACCTTACAGGCCACCATCTGTGTTCATGTTTTTATTTATGAGCAATTAAGACCCCTCTAGACTAAGTGGATAACAGAAAGCATGCTACTTTGCTACTTCTCCAATAGGAACATTTCTTTTAGGCAAAAGTTGTGTGAGAGCATCCACGTCTGTGCAACTCAAGTGTAAGAAAAGTCACAACACAAAGCTAGCAATATATATATAAAATCAAATAATAACATAAGGAATACAAGTTCTCATGTTGCCTGTGTAGATTCTCATTCATCCAGGTCATGGTCATTCTGAAGATTCAAAAGCAAGGCAACTGGACTGTGTAGAGTTTGTTGGGAAGACGTTTCACTTCTCATCCAAGAAGCTTCTTCAGAACTGAAGAAGCTTCTTGGATGAGGTTTGTGCTTGAAAGCACAAACCTTAGCTGAGGTTTGTGCTTTCAGAGCACTTCTAGTTACACATTAATCGCTTTCACTATTTCTATTTCAATCTGTTTTATGCAGCTTTGCCCTTATTTTTGCTTATGTTTAATCCTTTTAACTTGCATTTTACTTTGTCTCCCATTGATTATTTATTAGGCTCATCTTCCCTTAGTTTGAATTCAATGTATTTTGGCCATTATATCATTTTTTTAAGTTTTAATTTCTTATGATTGCTTTCAAGTCTTTAGATGGATTTTATTGCCTACTACTCTATTTAAGGTTAAGACATGTTATTATTTGATATTTGGGTCTTGTGGTTTATGCTGCTAGGCTCTTGTATTGCCGGGGTTTTCATGACACATTAAATGGGTGATTGCTTCTCCTTTGCCAATGTTCTTATGCAATGTCTTTATATGTTTCTGTTTGTATTTCAAAGCCCTTTGTAAACCTTTGTTTTTAAAAGTGCTATACAAATAAAGTTGTAGTTATTATTATGTTTATTATATAAGCCCAACTAGAGAGGAGATTGAAGTTAGTATTAGCTGAAAACTGTCTGTGCAGCATCTTAGTTTATTTTACTGTCTAGTGAAGTGAAGTGCTGATAAATGATTGCATCTGCTAAGGCTCAGAAACCCAGGTTTTCACATCCAGATTTGTATCATTATATTGTCTCAACCCTTCATTTCAGGTTTGCCTGTAGACCATATTTCATTTGTGCAGACAATAATTTATTTTTCTGTTGTTCTCTCAATAGTGGAGCATGAGCAGACTCAGAAAAGGACATTCACAAACTGGATAAATGCCCAACTCTCAAAGGTATGTGCAGTTACTCATAAGTGCTGCTTACAAACTGAATATTAATTACTATAGGTTGATTTATTACGGAACAAATTCATCATCAACTCTACTGTTGAGAAATAAAGACATGAATATTTATTTTTAAATACAACCTTTTCACTGACTCTTGTACATTGTACAATCAAAGGTTGACTTTTATTATCATTCTTAAGTCAGTTTTGTGCTGCAAATAATTAAACAGTTCATATTTTTTATTTAACAAAGACCTCAAGCTTTATTTAAGACATCCACTCAAATATTTGCTTTAGGTTGATGACAAAGATGTTATTTTGTTGACCAATTAATCTTGGCACTGCTGTGGTATATAGAGAGCACAAACTTTAACTGTTTTTTGGTTTTAATGCATACACAAATTTACCATTTATATTAGATGCTTAAATTAACAAGTGAAGAGGTGTCACTGCTGCAGATGAATGGATAGTCGATTTTGGGATGATCATGTTTCTCATCTAAACTTGCCCGTGCCTTCATTTTAATGTTATTTAGACAGTTGGAGTTGAATAGTGAGTTTTTAAAAAAAAATGATTAAATGTGGCTGTCGAATGAAAGTATAAAGAGAAAAGATGGCAGCTATATATTTCTAGAAGCGCCAGTTCACATGTAAGATGGTCGTTCATATGCATGATCTTTAATTTTGAACATGATTTAGAAAGTTTTATGTTTTTCATCCTTTTATTCTCCAAAATGAACCAATTAAGGACACTCACCTAAAAGTGCTGTTTTCCACAGTAGCTTTTTTTGTGCCAGAGTGCTGTATTTGCACAGGATTAAGCATTGAACATGTTGTAGGGAACGCTACCAAAGGACTGTTGGAAAAAATGACATGACATCATGCCGCTGTGGCCGAGCTGTAATTGATATAAAGCAAACTGCAGACATGCTGACTCATTGCTGAGGCTCAGTGAAGCAGCTCACCACCGACCTGACACACTGAGCACTGAGTGACTCTGGCCTGAAGTATAAATAGTGTTCCAGTGAGCAGAGCAACAGGTAATCTGAATCCTGCCACCTCGTCATAACCCGTATGACTGAAACTCTGGTCCATAACCTACCATCTGTTACAACAATCTTCTGCAACCCCCTGTATGTTTGGAGGAGAGGAGCTGGTGTCGTGACTTGGCATGAAAATTTGACCCAGAAAGATTTGATGCTGCCACAAGTGGATTGCATTAAGTTAAAAAAAACAAGGGCTGCATGGGTTATTAAATGTGTAATACAGGAAGAAAAAAAAACTAGACTAGAAAAGCACTCTGAGGGCACAGAGCTCTGCCAAGACACAATTCTGGATCGCTACATGCTCTGATACGACGACTGAGTCTTAAACTTCAATGTTTTTTTGTGACATCAGTCTAGATCGGATCCAGATGAAATTTACCGTGATGATGGAGTCATATTATATATGTTATCATGTAAATTTTGAAGCAAATCCATCAAGTGACGTGAGAGATGTGATCTTATAAAATACGGCCCAATGTTAACTTGTGGGATTTTTTCGCAAATTTTGGGATTTTTTTGCATCCAGACAAATATGCAGATCACCACCAAAATGTAATGGCTCCCTCCTTGGACCAAACCACACCTCTGGTAAAATTTTCATGTAAATCCATCCAGTAGTTTTTGCGTTAACAGACAAACAAACAAACACGCAAACAGACCCTGGCGAAAACATAACTTCCTTGGCAGAGGTAATAAGTAATGACAAACATCCTTAGGAAGAGTCACAGCTGTTGTAGAAGGAGCAGGTCAATTTAAGTGGGATTATATTATTCAACAGAACTCACCCGCCTTTATAGAACGTGTACCGCAACTAGCTTGACGCACAACAAATACATTATTTTGTCTGTCTTTACAGAGAAACCCCCCGTCCTTTGTGTCAGACCTCTTCTCTGATATGAAGGATGGGACAAAGCTGCTCGACCTGCTGGAGGTGATGACGGGTCAAACCCTGGTGAGTCGATAACTTTTGTTCTGATTGTATTGGACTACAAAGACTTCTAATTCCTTCAGTAAGCCAGGGATTTATCTGTAAGAATGAGATAAATGTTGACCTTGATAAAAGCCAAAGACCACAAAAACACTGTGAAGCAAGTCTTGCCATGTGTCGCTGATGTGATTAATCTCCACAGAAAAGACAAAGGGGCAGAGGGGTTTTCCAGCAGAGAGCCAACATCGAAACAGCACTCAACTTTCTCAGGAGAAAATCTGTAAGTGACCATAAAAAGGCAAAAACACGTGTCTTAAGTTTGGTGTTTTATCATTTATTTTGTTTTTGTGTAGATCAAACTGGTGAATATAAACATCTCAGATATCATAGATGGACGACCCTCCATAATCCTGGGCCTCATATGGACCATCATTCTCCACTGTCATGTAAGTGATGCAACTAAATACAAATCTTCACCTGCTCCTCCTATTGGAAAGGGACCATAAAAAAACAAAAATAGGTCTTGTTATGCATCATAAACTCCTTCCAAAATCCAATCAGACCTAATTTGGTCATGCAGATAGTAGGGACAAGTTAGGAATATATCCAATCACAGCTACTTTTTTGTGTGGAAAGGTTGGATGAGTTAAGAGGGACATCCAATCACAGCTGCCTTAGCTTTGTGGTGGTGGGATAAGTTGGGGAGCGATCCAATCAGAGCTCCTCTCTTTATGAATTGATATATATTCATGTAGAGCAGGTTCACTGTTTGTTGTCAATTCTGGTGTTGTCACCAAGATCCTCTGCCAGGTAGCCTAAATAAAGGTGACTGCATTTCACACAAAAGTTCAATTTGTTTCTGTTAATTTACACATTCAATAAAGCATTCAATAAAGGGTTATTAGATGTTTGATTTTATCCAAGTGTAAAACATGACTTCAGAAATTCAAGGAAACAAAAAAATGCCCTATAAGTAAAACTGAACTTAAAAAAATGCTGTCAAAATCAACACTGTTGTGGAAAAGCTTCTGCTCTGTTATGTAAAGAGAAGTGCTAGAATGATTTCTAATATGTGGAAGTATGTCAGCATTTAGGACATCCAGTTCCCAAGTCCCAAAGTCTGTTAGATTTTAGAACAGTTTTTCAGATAAGTGCCTGAGACAGCACTCAGAGATTATGAACCTTTGCCAAAGTAGTTCACATATTGCTGTTACACCTTTTAAGCAGTAGTTCCATAATGAAGTAACCCACATAATGTGATTCCTCAACCCTTAAAGCCTGCCCCTATCTCTTGGAATCATGTTGATATCTTTATTAGTTTGACAGTTATTGAGTGAAAATGATGGTTTGCTAATTGTTGTGATCCTGACCACAGTTCATAATATATAAAAACTGATTATGTCCGTCATACATGGTCTCTGTTTTAGATCGAGGAGCTGGCCAGCACTCTCTCCTACAGCTCTTGTCATTCCTCCCTTGACTCTCTGGCCAGTCTGGACTCCTTTTCTGGCAGCCCAGTCCCTGCCAGTCCGGTCCCTGCAGGTCGCACATCCCCTCTGCACAGACGCTTCAAAATATCTGCCAAGAAGGCCCTGCTCATGTGGGTCAGGGACCAGTGCCAGAAGTGAGTTATCCACCATTAAATGCATCTACTCAGAGATGTGCACTCTACTTTCTTTCTCACTTTGTTGGGAGTTAATTTGCCTTTCTCTCTCCAGGGTTGGCTGCACTGTCAGCGTTAAGGACTTCAAGAAGAGCTGGAGAAGTGGAGAAGCCTTCCTGGCAGTCCTGTGTGCTCTCAGACCACAGCTGGTTGATCTCTCTCTGGTCCGGTCAAGAAGCAACCAAGAGAACCTGGAAGAGGCCTTTCACTTGGCTGAGAAGGAGCTCCAGATCCCTCGACTGCTGGAGCCCCAAGGTGAGACTGATGTCTGTGCATTAGGCATAAGAGCATTAGAAATGACTGATGCATATCAGAAAAAATGGGGACATTAGCAGACATTTATTACCATCTGAGAACAGTTGAGCCCATTTTTGGGTCCTAACCCACCAGTTGAGATCCTCTGCTTTTGAATATATTGACAATTGGAGTAATGAAAGGGTTATTGAAAAGAAATGGTGAACAGATGTTACCAAAGCTGATTTTAAATATAAAGCTAGTCTCATGAACATCATATTGATTTCTATAGAAGCATTATGAAACCAAAAAAAATCAAAAATCAGTTAAAGTGACTGATATGTAGCCACTCTTAGCCACAAAATGCCTACATGTCATATCAGCTCTTCCCCTCAAACTGCAAATGTATGAATAACTTTTAGCCAGATTTAATGGAAAAAAGTCTAACTGAAAAAATACAAAATATTCTGTTTTTCCAAACAAAGAAATGAGCTACAGAGGCCAAAAAATTGTTGTACCAGGCTGTAAAGATGTTATCAGAATCAGAAATACTTTATTAATCCCAAAGGGGAAATTCAGTTGTTTCAGTTGCTCTTTTACACAGTATAGCAGTAGGAAATATCAAATAAAGACATTAAAATAGATAAGAGCATGAAATTTAAATAAAATGAAATGAAAAATTTGCAGGTTGCAGCATGCAGAATCTTTAAGCAATATAAACTTCCTTATGAAGGAACAATAAGTAAATTAAATAGAATTGAGACTATAAATAAGGCCAAGGAGTTTACACTATTAACATTAACAATATTTACAATATGAATATATACATGACAGCACTGTCTGTCCGAAAGGCAAAGTTTGATAGTAAGGATATTGCGCTGGGCATTATGTTTGAGTATTTACTTAATAACAAATATCAGAGGTGTAAAACAGTGAAAAATGTTTATTCTTCAGGACCTGATGGAGCATCGTGCATCGTGGTGGGATGGTGCAGTAAAAAATGTAACTTTCACGTGGGCTGTAATGGGAAACACTTGACTTTAGGAGCCAGCCTCTAGTGGCCCCTTGAGGAAGTGCAGTTTCCTGTATTTCCATATTGTTTACTTTTTTACACCAGGGGTAGCTTCCTTGATGCTACCAATAGATTTAAATGCTAAAGTCTAAGAAATTACCACAACTTCTTCTACTCTTATGCGATCATCTCTGTGTTTTCTTGCACGTCAGATGTTGATGTTAAAGACCCTGATGAGAAGTCCATAATGACTTATGTGGCCCAGTTTCTCCAGTACTCCAACGACATGCCATCACCTGATGACCATCTGCAGGTAAAAAGCCAAACCAGTATTTCTATCTGTCACACCTTCTGATGACTTAATTGGCAAATTCACATCATAGCTGTGGCTAAATCTACATCTGCTCCATTGAAGACTTGTTAGTAAATATAAAGCACCTCTTTTCTCAGCCTCGCTGCTTGTCCTCCCAGATCCTACAATATTTCCCTGTTTTCTTCTTCTTCTTTCTCTCTGTGGGTGTTGGTGGTGTAGCTGTTTCCTCTGGTTGAGCCCTCTTCTCTCCCACCTGTCGACTTGCCCGCTCACTTCACCCCAGCCTTTGCTGTTTCAACATTACGACAGGTAGCTGCACAAAACGTTTGCTTACCCCTGAATGATTCAGATATTCCTTTTCACAAACAATTCAGCTGCATGGGATTACTGCACAGAAGATTAATGGCTGTTCCTCACACGAAATGCCCATGATTCAGAAACTGATCTTATTGCTGCTTTAAAGTGATTAAAACTCCTTTTCCTGACAAAGCAGAAGCTTATTTGTTTTAAACTGTGAAATCCTCAAGATTTTAATGCACACTCACATCTGCTCTTCATTATGTATCCCAGAAATAGTTTTAAGAAGGATAGAAACATGAGGATATTGATTGATAGATTCAGTTTTTAAAATTAGGTTCCTCCAAGTGAGCGAGCTGTAGAGGTGACTTCCTGGCTGCAGAAATCCTACCAGGAGCTTTTGGAGGCCCAAACAGCAACAGAAAACTCAAGTTTTGCAGAAAAATATCAGGTAAGGCGGAGAAGAACAGGTGAAAGAATGACATTTTCAATGGTGTGTGTCATTTGTTCCACTGTTAAGACTGTGTGTGACATCAGGTGTTTCAGAAATTGTCCGACTCCTTCACTGAACAGAGGAAACCAGTGATGACCCTCCTTGCTTCCATAAAACGCTGCCCTGAGCTGAGTCAGGAGCAGAGAGCTCTCAGGACAGCATGGGGTCGTCTGGAAGAGGAGGTGAGGGTGCCCAATGTGGATGACGGCAGAAGGATATTTGTGTTTCACTTGTAGACAGTCAGCGCATCTTCTAGGACATTGCTCATTAGTTTTTGAAGAGGCATCTTTATGTCCCACATGGACATTCACCTCGTTGTAAATGCTAAATCAATTTAGAAACAGGCTAAGAGGTCTTATGCTGCGCTCCATTTACATCAGAACTGGGAAGTGGGGAGTGGGAATGACGTCATGTCTGAGGTATCAGCATTTCAGTTACAAAGTCGGAAAATACTTGCTGATTTCCCAGGCTATTGTTAGCCGTTGTTAGCACGCCCCGCGTCGTTCGCACATACCACATGAAGAATGGGAACAACACTATAGCAGCATTTCCATATACAGTTCTCAGCATAAATGAGTACACCTCCTCAGATTTGTCAGAAAACCTTTAGTTTCCTTTCAAAACCAACATTTTCTGTGGCATACTATACCACAAAATACTCCCCCAAATGTGGGCCATTGATTGCAAACAAGATTTTTTAAGTCAATTTAAGATCAGGATGCAAAAATGAGTACACCTCAATCAAAGGGGTGGGAGCAAAGCTAAATTTTAGTTATCATATTACCCTTATTTTCATCTTATGTAAAAAAAAAAATGTTATGTTAAACTCAGCTTTGTCAAAACTTTGGAAATTGTTCTTTTGTTCATTTAGATATCGATTAATACTTTACTTTTAATAGGGGGTGTACTCATTTATGCTGGGCACTGTATAATCATCGAACAATACTATGTATACGACAGATTTAATGTGACAAACACTATACAGAAGTGCTGATAGATAGAATATTACAGGAGCTTGATAACTGTTTACACTGGGGGCAGCCATCTTTGATTTTCAACTTGTGGATGATGAGGATCCCCAGCTTCCCAGTAGGAAATTCCGACCTCAGGGGGCATTCCAGTTGAAATTTCCCACTCAGAACTCGGAAATCCCAACTTCCCAATACAACTGGAACGCAGCATTAATCCTTGTGGTGAATAACTTTCACACTAAAGTCAGTTCGACCAGGCCCCTGAATTTTGAAACTTCTTTGCATCATAATTAGCGAAATCTGGATTATTTGTCCAACGGGTATTTTAAGTGCCACTTAGGTTTACGGCTCTTTAAAAGGACAAAAGGGTTTAAAGTGTCCTTCTGTCTGTGTGAGTCTGCAATGTGCGTTTTTTTCAGCTGTCTAGCTCTTCTAGTACTGTCTGTTTTGTCCCCTCCTAAGCCAGTGGGTCTCAGTTACTGTCTGCCATGCCCTCCTCTTCAAGGTTAATATCTTTATGTGTCCTGGACCAGACTAAATCTTACTTCTGCTGTAAACATTGACATTTTGACCTACTTTTATCCTGTGGTGGACGCTTGAGGAGCAACAGTTGTCTGCTTTATTATTTAAAGGTCTCATGTTGTACCTTAAGAATACTCTTTTGAATGTTGTATATGCAAAAACTTGTATCCATAGCCTGTCTGCACCCCCTTATTGATGCACCGCTGACCGCCACAGAAAGTCATTCCTGCCTGTGGCCATCAGATTTTATAACTCCACCCTATAACATCACTGCTCCGTCAGGTCCTGGAGAATTTCAGTGTTTTCACCTCTGATGTTTGTTAATATTTGTAAATAACCAACTTAATATCCAGTGCAATACCCAGTCAAATGTGGTCTACTGTCACACAGCCGTCATGTTTTGATTCATATTGTAAATATTGGAAATGTTAATAGTGTAAATTCTTTGGGCTTGTTCATAGTTTCACTTTATTTTTTCCTTCATAAGGAAGTTGATATAGCTTAAAGATTCTGCATGTTGCAACCTGCTTTCTTATTCTTTACTCAATTTTTTATTCTTTTATCTTATCCCTTGAGGATTAATCAAGTATTTCTGATTCTGATCTGAATCTGGTTAAAATGAGAAAAGTCCCTCCATTCCTTTTGCTGTTTGCTCCACCTTTCAGAAAATTTCCCCAGATGATAACATCAGGGTATATTTCACCTTCCTCAGGTAGGAGACTCCACGAGCTAGGTCTAAGTTCAGCATCCTTTGAAGGAACATGTCTAGGCGGGTCTGTGTGGCCACAGCAACAATGTAAAAACAAAGCAACATCCTCTTATTCAGAGGGGCGTGATCTGACAAAGCTCATGAGGTTTCACATCAAAACATCCTGTTGTGAGCAGGACTGAAACAGGAAGGTCAGATATAATATCTTAGCAGATTTTTTCTCAAGAAACTCAAAATAATGCCCAAGGGACACCTGGGACCAGGATAAACTTCCCAGAAAAAGAGTAAAATATGAGAGCTCTGCAGTTTGGTCTGGCCAATAACATTGCCTCTACCTCTGGCCTCCTCGGTCCTACTACAAACAACTAATCAAACCTTTTAAGCATTCATTGGAGTTCATTACAATGAACAGATTATGTGCTTTAGTCATGCTGTGTCTTTGTGTCTTGTTCAGCTGCAGAGATGTAAAGCAGACCTGGACTCCAGTCTTCCTCCTCCTCTGGACTCCATTGTTGTGTGGCTGCAGGGTGCTGAGGCCATGCTTACAGTTGAGGGAGAAAAAGGGGGAAATCATGCAGAAGCTGCAAAAGAAGCAAGAACTCAACAAGACAAGTTAAAGGTTAAAACATCATTAAATAAAATATAACACTACAGGTCAAAGATATGAAGGGAGAGGATTTGAAGACTAAGTTATGCATATTGTGGGTGGTTAAACTGCCATAATATTGAATTTACATAACTGTTTTTGCAGACTTTAATCAAAGACATGAGCCATCATGTCAATATCCTTGATTCCTACAAAAACACAGATGACCTGGGGAACATAGTTGTGCCTCTTGAAAAATTCGATGAGGTTAAAAGACGGTAAGAGATTTAACTGCAGGCTGTGCAAACATTACTCTTTGGTTGGCTTTTATCAAAAGTATGGGCACTTTGATTTTGAAAACATTTATTCAGTGCATTAAAACCCTCTCTTTCAAACAGTTTAACAGATATCAGAGTCACGGCAAAGTATCAAGGGATCAAGTTGGAATATAAGGAATCTCGTCACACTGTGCAGGATCTCTTAGGCCTCATTAATGTTAAGGTGAAGACCTGGAAAGCTCCCTACAGATCCCAGGAGGCAGTGATTCAGCTTCTGCAAGACTGGCATGTGAGTATCTGAATCACTTCTAGAACAGTTTACTTTTAGCTGTGTTATTGAGGTAAAATGGATATAAAGCCAACTTGCAAAAGAAATTAGGAGGATAAATATATATGTTTTTGCTTTTGTGAAAATCTTAACACAAAATGAGTGGATGGATAAATGAAACTTTATTAAACTAATGAAGCTTTGACCTCCGTTGTTTGTCTTTTAGGAAACAGTCGACCACCAAGGCCAGCTTCTTATCCTGATGGATGCTCTCCAAAACCTAAAGGAGAAGGCAAATACTTACACCAGCAAGGCAGCGCTAAGTATGAGCAACATATGTATCTGTCATTGGAGTTCTTTAAAGGGATACGCCAACATTTGTTTTCATGTCTTGCCTCACTCCAGAGTCCATGACAAGCAGATAGACAAAATTCTTTCAATTCTGTGTGCATTGTCAAGAAATAGACTGGCAGCACTCGCCCACTGCTAATTAGCTTAGCTCAAACACTGGGAGTCAATGGGTAACAATTGCCTGCCTCTGCCTACAGTCATCAGATGAACTTTTCGGCAACTCTAAATGGTCCTGTGTGCTTGTTGTGACTTGTTTTTTTTTTTTGTTTTTTTTACCGTGTATGTTACGTTATCTTTTGTTAGACTAAGATTAACACTTTCATGTAGTTTCCTCCTCCTTTATTCTGGTTCAGACAGGTAAGGTTGTGGATCTTTGTCAGTCCCAAACAAATCATCCTCGTCCTCTCTTACAAAAGCTGCCATAATCCTTAGTACCAATCTTCTTCTACTCGTAAACAGAAGCTTTGTTTTGTTGACCTGATTACAAACATATCAGCAGTGGTTTGTGCATGCGCCCTGCAGTTTAGTTTTGTATGTATTTCTTTCCAAAATTACATTAAGTGCTAATCTTAGTCTAACAGAAGATAACGTAACATACACAGTAAAAAAAAAAAAAGAGTCACAACAAGAACACAGGACCATTTGGAGTTGCTGAAGAGTTTATCTGATGACTGTAGGCAGAGGCAGGCTAATTCTACCCACTGACTCCCAGTGTTTGAGCTAAAGTAATTAGCAGCGAGCAAGCTCTGCTTACCTCTATCTTGTTACTGCACACACAGCCGAAACAATGGTGTCTATCTGCTTGTCAAGGACTCGGGAGTGAGGCAAGACATAAAAAAAAATATATACATAAATATTGGCGTATCCCTGTAAGTGCCAAATGCCTTTAATACCCTGGACTTTTTAAAATTTCCATAAGACTTGGCAGCTACACTTTATTTTCCCTCCCCAGGTGCAGACTCCCAGCTTGTTAATCGTCAGGTAAAGGAAGCAGAGAGTGAAGCTGAGTCAATAAAACGAGCTGTAACGACTGCAAGAGGGACGATTGAGAGAGTTGTGTCTGCGTGGGAGACCTACAACAGCTGCATGGCTTCTCTGCAGACCTGGCTGGCACAGGAAATGGACTTACATGACCAGGTATCTCAGCCTGTTGGTCCAAGTGTCAGTGATAAATGACTCGTACAGAATCCTACGTGACCTCAGTGATGATTCTTGTGTTTAGATAATTATGCTTATCTATTGCAGGATATAAGTGAGTGGACGTCATGTCAGGCCAAGGTAAATGAGGCTGGAAACCTCCTCATTGAAGGAACAGAATCTTCAACCAGCCTTAGTTTAACAGAGCAGCTCAGAAAGATCAACATGCAATGGGCCGAACGCATGAAGAAGGCAAAGTTTGTGAGTATAACTGCACACTTATCGTTCTAGTTACACAGATTTAAGGTGTGGTTATAATGAGAATGAAGTCAGTAAAATGCAATTAGTTTAATTAGAGTGCCTCCAGCTCTTTAGGTGCTTTTGTATAAACCCCAATTCTAATAAAGTTGGGACATTGTGTAAAACATGAATAAAAGCAGAATACACGGAGAGTCAAATCCTTTTTCAATTTAAAGTCTGCAACACGTTCCAAAAAAGCTGGGACAGGGTCAACAAAATACTTGGAAAGTTGAGAAATACTCAACACCTGCTTTGAACATTCAACAGGTGAACAGCTTGGAAACAGGTGAGTGTCATGATTGGGTATACAAGGTACATCCCTGAACAGCTCAGACATTCACAAGCAAGGATGGGATGAGGTTCACCACTTTGTGAACAGCTGTGTGAGAAAATAGTCAAGCATTTTAAGAGCAACATTTCTCAATGATAACTCCAAGGAACTTGGGGATTTCATCATCCACAGTCCATCATGTCATCAAAAGATTCAAGGAATCTGGAGAAATCTCTGCACGAAAGCAGCAAGGCTGAAAGCCAACATTGAATTCCCAAGACCTTCGATCTCTCAGGCAGCACTTCGTTAAAAACCAACATCATTTTATCATGTGGGCTCAGGAACACTTAAGAAAACTACTGTCAGTTAACACAACTCGTGCCATGCAAATCCAAAGCCATATATCAACAACACACAGAAACACTGCCAGCTTTTCTGAGCCTAAGCTGGAGATGGACTGACACAAAGTGGAAAAGTCTGCTGTGGTCTGAGTCCACATGTTAGACCGTTTTTGGACATCATGGAGGTGGTGTCTTCTGGGCTCAAGAGGAAAATGATCATCCAGACTGTTAGCAGAACACAGTGCAAAAGCCAGCATCTATGATGGTATGGGGATGTGTTTTTGCCCATGGCATGGGTAACTTGCACATCTGTGAAGGCACCATTATGCTGGACAAAACTTCAGCTATTAGTGTCCTCAGTTCCCAAACATGTGTTGAGTGTTGTTAGAAGGAAAGGTGATGTGACACAGAGGTAAACATGCCCCTGTCCCAGCTTTTTTGAAGTATGTTTTAGGGACTCGAAATGAGTGAACATTTGCAAAAAGCAATAAAGTGTGTCTGTTTAAAAGTTAGATATATTGTCTTTGTTGCGCATTAAATTAAATATTGATCAAAAAGGATTTTCAAATCATTGTATTCTGTTTTTATTTATGTTCAACACAATGCCCCCACTTCATTGGAAGGGTTTTTATATATAATGAAGTAACTTTACGAAAGATTCAACAGAAGATTAAAATAAAAGGTGTCTTGAATGTTCATCAAATGGCTAACATAACATCTTCTCTTAGGATGCATCACCCGAGCCCAGTGTCAATGCTCTTAGTCTTCAGATGATGCATTCACTGACTCAGGAGGTCAACTTGCTTCTCAGACAGCAGCTTGAGGTGGCTTCAGTTCCTCTGAAGGCTAACAGACAGAAACTACAGGTCTGTAATGTATGGAAGTTATTCTCAGTCTTTATATGGGTGATAGAGATCATGTTTTACTTTTCTTACTTTGTCTTTTTAGCTGCTTCACAAAAAGATGACTGAGGTGGAAGTTTCTTCTCTCAGCCCGTCCTCAGACTTCAAAATCCCACAGGTGATACAAAAAAATTCACTCAAATACTGTAATACTTTTTTTAGTTGTACTTTTCCCCCGACAGTTAGAGATGTGAATAAGACCTGATTTTTTTGTATGTTCACAACAGATTCTTGTTGAAGCAGAAAGAACTTGTGGAGATCTGCAGAAAGCTACATCCAGGCTGGAGGGCCGTCTAGCTGAGCTGGACCACTGGAGCACTGAGGCTCTGGATCACTACCAGCAACTAAAGAACAAGAAGCACAAAGGACGTCCTGCACTGGAATCTAAAGCCAAAGTCAGAGCTCTAAATCTTTCCACATGCACTTATTTGAGCTTTATTATTCATTT
This sequence comes from Cetoscarus ocellatus, assembly GCA_037902135.1. NCBI lineage: Eukaryota > Metazoa > Chordata > Actinopteri > Labriformes > Labridae > Cetoscarus > Cetoscarus ocellatus. Next base: position 114,493 of record JBAMNC010000548.1, on the reverse strand, counting down.
TATGTTTAAAGGGATACTGCGGTGTTTTGAAGGGGGTGTTTGAGTTTCATTACAATCATAAATGCATTAGCCACAGTGATTCTGATCAGCTCTGCTCCTCTGGGTAAAGGAGTGGCACAGAACCAACTATTCATAACAAAGAAGCTTAAGTATACACTTATTATCATCATACTGCAGCTCCAGTCCTATCCTCCTCCATGCATTGTCTCTAAATTCATTATCCTTGTTATTTTGACAACTTTAGTCAAATAAAATGAGCTGCTGTGATGCAAACACTCATCAAGCGGGCCGCCATGCTGAATGTTTTGATGCAGGCTTTGTGGATGCAGCACTTAAAAAACCTGCCTGATCGCCAGAAAATTTAAGCTGCTTTTTGCTCGCTGACATTATGTGTCTGGCGTGTAAGCTTGCATTGACTAACTATGGATTTGAAAAGAATAACATGCAAGTCATTCACATTTAAACAATAGCTTCTGCCTTTACTTCAATTAATCGATCAATCAATCTTTATTTGTATAGCACCAGTTCAAAACAAATGTTCTCTCAAAACACTTTACAATAGAGCAGACTATGCTATACTCTTCATTTTATAGATACACATACATGCATATATACAAGCACATATAAAAATATATTTGCATATACACATACACATATTCAGAGATGTATCCACCCAGGCAGAGACAGGGACTAAAAGTAAGAATTTATGATAATGACAAACCCATGGACGCCCAGATCATAAATCTGTCCTCATCACATTTGTCTCTGCTGAATATAGATTGAACCAACCAATCTTTATTTGTATAGCACCATATTTGTCTTTGTTGAATGTAAATTTATTAAAAGGAGGTTTTCAGGAGGGTCCTCATGTCTATATGGTTGTAAAGATAGTTACTATGGATGAATAAACAATGCAACCATGGATAGGGAGATTAATCTAATATTAACATCAATATCTATAATGAATATAACCCCGAGAGGAATGATGTTGATTATTATGGCAGCATCTGGCTGAACTGCCATTAAAATGGGTTTAACTGGTCTAAAAGTAGGAATTTATGTTAAACTAGAAAAGCACTCAGAGAGCGCCGACCTCCGCCAAGCAGCTTTGGTCCACTTTGGCGAAAATGGTCCTATCTGGCAATGTTAAAGAATCCTTTAAAAAATTCCTGGATCCAGACAGTGATCCGGATCACCCCCAAAATAATCAGTTCTTCCATATCCCATTTTCGACAATTCCTGAAAACTTCATCCAAATCCGTTTGGAACTTTTCAAGTCATTTTGAACACGAACAAACAAACAAACAGACAGACAGACAGACAGATATACGCTGGCAAAAACATAACCTCCTTGGTGGAGGTAATTATGTCATTTCGGTTGATGGTTGATGCACGATTTACATGCAGATCCCTAAACAGACAAGAACAGATTGTTTGGCAGAATTATCCTCTCAAATGGATCAGAAATTTCATCCCCTTAAGTCAAATTCACAACAGGTACTTGTTTCACAAACTCACCTTAAGACTCGAGATGATAGAGCTTCCCAGGCCATTGCCCCAGAACTCTGACCCGCACTGCCACTGTCTTTACACAACAAATCTGTCAGTGATTTTAAGTCAGTTGAAGACATACGTTTTAGACAGGCATTTGGTTAATTATCTAGTTCTACACTGTATCACTGTTATTGTATCTGAAAACTAAGTTTCACTCTAGTCCGAGAAAGTTCATTATGTCTACGTAGATAATATGCTTGTACTTTCTTTTAAACAGACAAGTAAGGTTTTTTGGCTCATACCTTTACATGTTTTGACGGAGCTCTTCTGCCTTTGCCAGAAGTGTCATCAGATGGTAGTGTGATGTGTCCGTGGTATAGGTATGAGCCGAAAACCTTACTTGTCTGTTAAAAAGAAAGTATAAGCATAAGCTTCACTCTGTTTCCTGTCTCTTTGTTGATGCCACCACCACATTTTTATCACTTTATTTCATGTATTTCATTTTATTGTGTATTTGACTTTGTGCAACACTTTATGACTCATGTCTGTGAAAATGGCTCATAAATAAACTTAATAAACTAACATGGTGCCGGCCCTTGAGATAACGTTAAAATAAAGATAACTCTGTCTTTATTGAATTATCTCTCCTAGGTCCTGATCTCTCGTGGCTTGCAGCTTGAAAACCAGGTTATAACAGAGGGAAATGACCTGCAGGAACTTGTGGCACAAGTACAGAGAACTTCTCCACTGCAGCACCTCAGTACCTCTGGAATACAGGACAGGATCTCCGTGGGAATCTCCAACTGTCAGGTGAGCTTTAACTATGCATGACTACTTTTTTAGTTTTGAGATTGTCACATATTTATTGGTGTTTTTTTTTTTTTTTTTTAGGAGATTCTTGGCATGTTTAGTTCCCTTGGGTTCCTGCAGCATGTTGAAACATCCCAGCAGATGCAGCAGCCAGAATCAGGGTCCATTGTTGTGGCAAGAACAAAACATGTCGAACAAATCGGAAATGTCAAGCTGCAAACCCACAACCCGGATCAAGTTTTAGCTGAGGCTCCATCTCAGATTCCACAGCAAAGGACAAAAGAGCTCCAACAGATTATTCCACAAGATGATCCAACCTCTGTCATACCCATAGTCCAATTCCTGCCTTTAAAGGAGCCTACACCTCAAATTCAAGCTTCACACATTCAGACTATAAACAAACCTGAAGCCAAACCCATGATCCAGCCTGAGTCATCTTCTCAGTCTCATGATCAAGATCCAAATCCAAGTCCCAATCCGTCTAAACGTGCAACAAGTCCAGTTTCAGAAAGAAAAGAACTCCCGCCCCCCTCACAAACATACAAATTAAAATCTAGAACTAAGGGACAACCCAACACCCCTCTGAATGAGAAAAAGCCTCCACTGCCCCCAGCTATGGACCGCAGTGAGGTTCGATCAAAGGCCCAGTCGATGGCAAAGAGCAGACTGCTGAAGGCCAGGTCTCAGCTGCAAGGACGCATCCAGCAAGCCATCAAGTTATTCGGTGGCAGAGAAACTTCAGGGTCACAGGCGAAGAAGAAACAGGTATGCTTCAGACATGTAAAGAACTTAATCTGATTTTTCTCTCATTGAGACAGAGTATGATGAAATCTGCATCCATTCCTTTGAAGAAAATAACTCATCGTTTTGTTGGTGGGTGATTTACAGTCATGCAATTTTCTCTTTTAAAATTCAGTTTAACTGTAAAAACATAAAGACCTTTACACACCATTACATTTGTTGTTAGTGTGAAGCTTGTCAAAGTGACTGTAAAGCCAGCTTGATCTACCGTGTTGCATTTCAGAAGCATAAACCAGAGCTGTTTTTTTTTTAAATTTTATTTTAATGCAACAACACTCAGACCTTTAGAGCTCAAAATCTGTCCTCATAATTCAGATCCATCCTCTTTAGGTCTCTGGTGTTTTGCTTTGCACGCTCGCCTGTTCTGCCTGTCCATGTTGTCCAGCTTTGTGTCTTTCTGTGCAGAAAGCTTTGAAAGTTCTGCAGCCTGCCGTCCTCGAGGAGTTCCTGGGTGCAGTGGAGGGTTTTGGGGCCTTTTGTTCAGGGTCACAGCTCCAGGAATTGATGCTTCACTCTGACTCAGTCAGAAAACAGTGGGAGGTATGACTGGAACTGTTCTTCAATTTAAAAAAATGAAAATAAAATATAGACCAACATGCTTTAGTTGATGTGTTTCACGCTGTCAAAATACAGCCTTCTATGTCTTTTAAATGCTATTTGACATCAGATCTAGTTTGGCTTTATTTGATTCTTTGTGATTCAGAGCATCTATAATGTTCAGTTACACATTCTTTTTTTTTTAACATTTTATTTTCATTTCCTGAATTACATAGATACATCAGGTGAACAGTCACACCTGTGACACACATACTCTCAATGAGACAATAAAACAAGCAAAACAAATCAACAAGGACAACATAGACATCGTACCAACATCCACCCAACACATGAAAGTAAAATAGAAATAAATAAATAAATAAACAAACAAACAAGCTCAACCTCTTGCTTCATTTTTCTATCCACATTTTAATTTTTTTTTTTTTAAATAAATTACTTCAAACTTATTTTTTCTATCCACATTTGATTTTTTAAAAAGTAATTTACATTTAATAACTTCCTAATAAGTATTTCCTTTGTATTTCTACCTTATCATACAACATATGTTTCTTTTCAGTCCATTTTCAACATAAAAAGTTTCTAAGGAAACAATAACAACAAGGTTTTTCATCCATGTGCACATTTTTCATACATCATTATGTTCTTTCTTTCTTTCTTTCTTTTTTTTATTATTATAAATTATTTTATTATTATTTAAAAAATATATATTATTATTATTATTTTTTCCATACATATGTATGTTAACTTAAAAAAAAAAAACAGTTTGAGAAGGGACAGAATGAGACAAAGAGCTTATCGAGTCCTGCCCCTTCCTTATAAATCAAATCCAATAATGAATAACATCATAATTTATTATTAGCTGCCAGTATTCATGTAATAATACAAATAGAAGGGTAATAGCCTCATTTTACAAACTAAATCTTCATTAAAAAATAAGAATAATAAAACATCTCTTCAGGCACAACCCCATTCTTCATACAAACCTGGAAGAGAACAAGACACACTAACAATAAGTAAGCACTTCAGAGAATGTAATTGTATATATTATATACACTTATATAACTGATTTAAATGTACATGTCTTATTCCACAAACATCCTAACTATGTATACCAATACGATTAGCATATCTGCCGTATATCTGTTCTAACCTACATTTTTTTATTACTGAACATAGTTATTTGGATATGTTAATAACACCAAGTATTATAGACTACAAGTTTAATATTACTTGTATGCAATCAAACTGATTGGTATAAAACCACATTTTCATTAAATAAACTGTATGAATCTTTTAATACTAGTCTATAGTGTAATTTAAATGTCTGTATGTTATTGCACATTTTTAAAGTGACATCCAGGCTGTTCCAGAGTTTGACACCACAAACAGAAATGCACATACTTTTAAGAGTTGTATGGACCATCGGACAAATGAAATTATCTTCAGCCCTTAAATTATAGCTCCCCTCTCTGGATTTGAACATTTTTTGTAAATTACAGTCCTGTTCTACTAATAAAAATCTCAGTCTGTACCAAAAAGAGAGACACATGAATGCGCTTAAATTTCCATATACTAAGCTCTTGCAATACTTTCCCTCCATTTAACACACATTTATAACAAAGTTTGTGCCCCACGACTTCATTTTTGACGGTTTCCGTAATGAAACAAATACAAAATGCACGATAAGCTGGTAACACTTTGAAGTACCACTGACTGTCTGCTTGTTTGTATCACACTCAGGAGGTATGCAGAGAAATTGCTGCATTTCTTCCGATCTTATGGTCTGAAATCAAAGATGGAAAGCAGTCATTTTATGATGTGAAATGTGAGAAACAAACTAACAATCTGCATGAAGCCACTGACCAGACTGACCTTGACTCAATGCCACAGCAACAGGTACTGGATTTGCCCAACTGTGTAACATTTGCTTTAACTTCTGAATGTATGCCTGTATTATTGATTTTATTCATTTATTTTACACAGTTATAGAAACACAAAGCACATAAAAACATATTTAAAAATGTGTGTGGGAGTGGTAGAAGCCTGCAAATGGCTTATATAAACCACACCCAGGAGACAGTGGAAGTTAAATACTGAACCATCAATGATAAATATCAAGCATCAGATATAAAGTGCAACAATTTCATACAAAGACACAAAAAAAGAACAGAATATAACAAGGAAGGTGCTTAGGAACCATAAATAAATGACATTTTAATAGAGACATAGATACTTCTACTGTATATGTTAAGGTCATTAAAATCTATCTTAGTCTATGTTTGTATATGGACGATGATACAGAGAAAGCATTCAAATGAATGAATTTGCTCCACAAGATAACTCCTCGATATTTAATTGAAAATTGACGAAGAGATGTTTTATATTAGGGAACATAAAGATTGTTAGCTTGCCTAATAGAATAATTATGAAATTTGACAAAATAATTTTGTAAACAAACCAGTTTATCTGAGTTTTGATGCAAGACTTTAAATACAAAAATGCATGTTTGGAAAATGTTAATGTTCAACATATTTGACAACTGGAGTTTTAGAAAAGAGGTGCACTTGTTGCAGAGGATTAAACACAAACAACTAGATTGCTCATTTGAATGGTTTAAGAGTTTGCTTTCCCCTCAGGCTGTCACGGATGAAGCTGCATCAGCAGAGGAACGAGCTGAATCACTGCAGGAGCTGAGTGACACCCTGACACAAGGAGAGTCCTCCTGTCTGACAGCAGAGAGTGAGTCTGATAAAACAGAGGAATCACAACCTGGAGACACAGAGCTCTCATCTGACAGGTAAGATCGTGCTTTGACAAGCACTGTTTGTTTTCGATCCATCCCTTCAGTTTAAAACAGTATGATTTTGGCTAGGGCAGAACAGTGAATTTGATCCCAACGTCCAGGTGCTCATGTGCAATAATCAAATTGTAGCATGTGCAATGCTAGTTCTGAGAACATGTTAAATTGAGACTTTAAGTCATTACATGTGTTTTCATGAATATTCAAACCAAGAGACATTTTAAGAAGCTCAATATCTTTATTATCTCTTCATATATCTTCATCTGTTCTGGGACAACTACAGAGGCACAGTTACACAAAAACAGTGAGCTTTTAAAAGTAAAAAACATGGGAGAACAAACTTTAAAAATCAAAAGAAAGGGTTGGAAATGCAGGCAAAACATCATGCCACTGCAAATTACAAGCTTATTTGTAAATTTTACGTTGAGAACTGGCGCAGCATGTACACAGTATTTATAAACCTTTATAAAAAAAACAGTAATAATTAAAAAAATATTGCAATACTTGTACCATAATCATTCTACCCTAATTTTGGTGGCTCGGGATTAAATCTTGTGTGCATGTGTGGTTTGGATCAGCTATAAAAACTGTTGAAAGGCTGCAGCTTAGAGGAAAACAACAGGATTCGATTTTTTAACAGTAATTGGCTTTGCTAAGTGCCATGATTATTTGAGCAACAGAAAAAAATCATTAACCTGGGTAGAAATCTAAACAACAAGGTTATTAGATTAATCTTTTAAACATGCCTTTACTCAAAAGGATCATTGATTAAAAACCCTTATTCTTGTCTATGAAGCAGCAACCTCCTGTACTGAAAAATGAGGCCAATGTAGCAGTGCAAAAAAAGTCTGCAGTTCCTAGAGTGTCCACTTGACGCTTTTTCAAAAGTGAAGGAATACTCATTAGGGCCCACATTAAATCACCTATTATTACAGAGGAAATTATCATGTTTGTAGTCCGATTCCAAACACAAACCTAGCATCCACAGCTTGTATCTTTATTTGCACATACAGGCCAGCAAGGTGCAATGAATTATTTTAATTCTCATCCATTTTGATTTTATCAAGGCTAATGGAAATTTGACAACCGCCATGGTTTGGTTTAATGATGATTATGATTTCGATTAAATGACTAAAAAAAATGACTTCATATTTATTACAGTCATTTTCTTCTTAACAACACAAAAGTTGGATAAATATAGAATTTGTCAGTCCATAACTGAAAAAGGATTAGTCTGAAACCTGTGTCTTAGTTTTGCCAATCGTGTTCAAGCAAAAGAATAACCCTGAAAATCATCAGTTAAACAGTCAATACAATTTTAGATTTTAAATAACCATTAACATTTTTTACAGGTTCATCATTTTTCCTTGTGATATGTTATCATTTTACGTTTTCTAGTTTGTTTGTTTTTTAACCCATCACGGGGTCACAGAGCTTGATTTAATCTTTTAGTCTAATCATCATCGTTGTTGCCCTCTTGGCATGAGGACGGCCGTGGGGTTCAACTGCTTCAAAGGAATCTGTGTTCCAGCCGTCGAGTGAAGTCCTCTATTAAGCATGGTCCTGAGGGCCTGTTGCTCATCTGTTTCTAAAACTTCCTCCAGTCTCCTACAGCTTCTCCTCCTATTGAAGAGGAATTTTTTTGTGAAGAAGCCTTTCTTTTTTGGCAGACATGTGCGATGAAATTCGATTTGAGTTTAGCCAAAGCTTTGAATGGGTTGATCTGGTGAAGTAGAAGATTTGATATCTTCAACGTCCAATCCAGCTGTCCTTCAGCTTGGGAGGCCCCTTTTTTCTCTTGCTTTTAGGTAGTACGTATTTTGGGCCTATCTTCAAGCAATCGTCTTTCTCAAGAATCCATCTCATCCATAACTCGACCCCCAAAACTGAAGCACATCTATATGTAATGTTTGTTCTCGCTTTGGGAGTTTCATTATAAGCAAATCTTTAAAAATGTAATTTCTCTCTCTTGGTTTAAAAAATGACCAAATGCAAACAGAAAGAGTGTTATTTACCATCAGAAAGATTATTTTAGAGTTTTTGAATGAACAATATTGAACATTTTAACAAGGCAGACCTTATAAAATATAAGTTGGTGGATTCATAGGGTCTAAATTTGTTCGATATTTATTTCCCCTAATTCTGGCACAGTATGACGTGAAAGGCATCACAAGTGAACAGAACAATACCCAAAGGCAGTTCTTATTTAATAGATCCATTGTTTCATAAGAACAGAAATAGATTTAGATAACTGCATTTCAAAATGCTCTAAATGTGGCCTCTAACAAAGTTTGGGGCCAATGATCACTCCCAAAAACTTCAAATTGAGCACAATTTAGACTCCGTCTATGATACAGATCGTCCTTGTACCACCAAACACCATAAACTTTGTTTTACATTCATGTAGTGATAATTGTCCATGATTTCTACAGCTAATGATTTTAACAACTTATACACGTTGGTGTTTCTCCAATGTGTTTTTCCTTCACGTGGCCTTGTTAACATTGAAAAGCCTTGAGTTCGTTCTCTTAAGCCTCATACCTGATACCAGAAACTCCTTAATTTCTGAAAAGGGGAGATTTCTGTCCCAATCTAAAACGCCCTAAAAGTATCATCTGTTAATATTTTTTTTCTCTTTTTTTTCCGTACACAGTTTGATCCGTTTCAGTCCTGATCATAACTATCAAGATTCCTATCATTTTTACAACATTAACCCTTTAAATGCCTGTGTATGTGATGACCTCACCAATGTCTGCTAAAAAAGATGCAGTAAAAATGAAAATAATGGCAGTATATTGAATGCGGAAAAATGACAATTAAACCGTTCAATTTGTAGACTAAAGGGTTACGACTGTGAAAATAATTGAATATGTGGTAGTTATGATCAGGATTAAATTTGATTAAAAGATTTATGAAGAAAAAAGTTTAAATAAGTATTAACATATGATAGTTTCAAGGCATTACAGAAGAGGACAAAAATGTCCACTGTAAGGCTATCTGTAACAAATATTAATTACACAGTGAAGAAAAGTGTGATATAGGATTTGTGTTTGAAATTAGAAAATTAGTGAAAAAATACACACCAGTGCCAAATATGATGAGGAAAAGCATATCAACGGCAAAATTATTAGAGAAAGTACACCATCAAGGAGACAAAATAGATCCCTTCAGGTATAAGGGTTAAAAGCTAGTGTTCTCATTTGTTGGGTACATGTAAACATACATTTTACCCCATATTTATAATTCCTATTCAAGTTGGGTGAAAATTTAAATTAAAGATTTATTATATTCTGTAGATTCTGTCCAAGCTAAACTAACCAACCAGAGAGAGCTACATAAGGGAAATATCAGGAAACACCCTCATGTATATATGTTTTAATTGTAGTTACTGTGCATTATTTAACTGAAGCAGACAGCCTATCTATTAAGGTTTGTCACTCTGTAATCCTTCAAGCCTATTAATCCTAATGAGTTGCCTGTTGAACTGAGTGGTTCTAACTAACCGACCCCAACTTCCCCCCTGATGAATGATCCTTAACTCAGCAGGGGGCGGCATCTCCCGCTGACAGCAACTGGCACGTCGGCCAACACCCAGCAGAGCAACAATCTCCTGCAGAAACAAAGCACTGACAGCCCTCAACAAGACCTATCAGTCTCCAGCGGCCTGGAGGTCCCGGTGGAGAGGGACGATGACCTAAAACAAAGCAGAGGGGCAGAAAGGACCCTTAAACCTGCACTACGAGCCAAAGAGCAGCAGCTGACAGCCCGACTCCTGAACATCACAGGGAGCGACCAGCCAGCACAAACCCACATACAGGTATGAGGAGGGCACACTTTTCTTTAAGTTTAAATGATTAATTGCTTCAACTTCAACCTTGTGACATTCAGGGACATTCAGTTAGAAGATGTTATAATAATAATGATAATAAATAAACACAATAACACAAACACTTTACAACGATCACACCAAACAGGGAACAGCTGAAAGAATATTCTAAAATACTAAAGTTAGTAAAACAAAACAAATGCCATAAAATTCAGAATCAGTTTAAAGCAAGTCAAATAATACGTTTTTAAGAATAATTTAAAGGAAGTTGTGTGCTAGCTTCCCTGATCTCCTCAGACAGGTCATTCCTTAATTTTTGGACCTGGACAGAGAAAGTTATAATAATGATAATGAAAATAATAATAATAACTTTATTTATATAGCACCTTTAAAAACAGATGTTTCCAAAGTGCTTTAACAGACTCTGGGTACAACAAAATCAACAATCAGGTCGACAGAGACCAAAAGAGTCAAAGGAAAAGGCACAGAGGGTCTTGTTAATTAAAGCAGCAAAAGGAAAGAAAAAAGTAAACTGGTAAGCTGGAAACAGCTGAAGTTATTTAGGAATACACCAAATCTATACAGCTCTCCATGTCAACACGTACAGATGAAGAACATTGGTGAAGAAGGTGTTTTATGTCTAATGACAAGGAGACGACAGGACAATAAATAGATAATAGATCTATAGATTCATAGATAAGTTTATGACTGTTGAAAGTTGACGACATCACATCAGGAAGATGGAAAAGAAGAGGGCAGATAGAGGACAGGTAAAAAAGAAAAAATAAATGAATACATAAAATAAAATAGAATAAAAATAACAATAACTAGAAAAGCACTCAGAGAGCGCAGACCTCCGCCAAGGTGATCCAGATCAGTCCCAAAATTTAATCAGTTCTTCCATATCCCATTTCCGACAATTACTGAAAATTTCATCCAAATCCGTTCAGAACTTTTCGAGTTATTTTGAACACAAACAAACAGACAGACAGATAAACGCCGGCAAAAACATAACCTCCTTGGCGGAGGTAATAAAAAAGGGAGTATATTCAAACACGAAAAGAGGGTAAAAACAGGACTAAAACGATGAGAAACTGGTGAGGAAAGTAAGAACAGTGGAGTTTAAAAATAGTAAAATAAGTAAAAAAGGATCATTGAAAAGAGAGTCTAAAAAAGTGAGTTTTAAGATGTGATTTCAAAGATGTCACTGATTCAGCTTGCCTTATCTCCTCGGTCAGGGCGTTCCAAAGTCGAGGAGCTCTGACAGAAAATGGAGTGGAGATTTTTTCATTCTTGTTCAGCATTTTCATTATTCAGGTTTTTTCAACTGAAATTATAGTTAGATTAATAAAGGGGATTCATTTTAAAATTACAGCCAACTAAAAGTTTTCAAAATAACATCCCTTGAACAAAATTTTTTTATATTGATAATCCAGTCCTTTTAAGAGAGATTTTGATGAAGTTACTCTGAAATGATTTCAGCCTTTTTTAAAAAAGGCCGTCTTTGTAAAATATATTTAAAGAAGCTAAATTGAAACAAATATGCTTATATTTTGAAGATATTGTCAAAATAAGAGATTTAAAAGGATCAAATCTGGAAAAATGAGGCCTTTATTAGAATATTAAGTCTTAGTAAATGGTAAATACACAATAAACTTAAAGTTCATTAAGGGATTTCCAACACTGTCGGGCAACTTATTCTCCAAAATATGGAAAACAGCCCCGTCTTGTACTGTTAACAAATCCTTTAAAAAGTTCCCTTGATCCACATCTGTATTCAGATCAACACCAGAATCCAATCACTTGTCTCTTACGCCATGACCAACATTCCCTGTGAATCTCATAATCTGATGAGAATTTGATATCAGCAAAAATGTGGAAAAGTGCACTATCAGTGTCAACAAATTCTTCAGAAAGTTCCAGGATCTGCATTCAGATTCGGATCACCATCAATATTTAATCAATTGGTCCTTTGCCTTTTTCTGACCTATCCTGATAAATTTTCATTAATTTCTGTGATCTTTAACTTTTTGACTTTTCCTGTTCACAACTCACTAACAACCAGCGGCAAAAACATAACCTCCTTGGTGAGAGCAATGAAGACTTTACATTGATATTAATTGTAATGATAATAATAACGACAATGATGAGAATAATACTGAAAAAGATAGAAATAAGAATGATGTTAACTGTGACTTGACCAAGTAACCTCAACTGCACGTCAATTTGGAAATGCTGATCAGCATTAATCAAGAAGACATTGATGTTTTAGTGTACTTTTGTACTTTTCTTTGATTTCTTCCCGGCTTAAAGAATAAGTTTGGATCTTTATTCAGTTTTTCTTATTCCTCACTGTATAAATGTTGCCTGTGTGGCTCTGAACTGGTATTTGTTTCAGAGAAATAGAAACACATAATACTGAGGTGTCTTGTATCTATCAGCCAGTTTTTTAATGTATTTATCTTCTTAAAAAAATCTGTCACTGTATAACTGTTACTGTATAAGTTGCCCTCCCCTCAGTGTTGCCGGTCAGATAAACCCCAGCATGCAGCGTCTTTTGCTGCGTGTGACCTGTAGAAGACACAGCAGCAGCTGCAGGGCGCTAATCCTCAGTAATTGGATAGGCTCATCGTTCCATCTTTCCCTCCTCTCGTCCCTGCACGGTCACTATGTGACTCCTCTCCCATCTCAGACTGTCGTCAGGGGCAACACTGTGGAGACCAAGCAGGAACCAGAGTGGACCGTCATCCCAGAGACAAGCGCCCCGACACGGGACGATCACTCCTCTGAAAGAGAGGCACTGCAGAGGTAACTGTGTGTTTTTGTTTGGAGGATTTGCAGCTTGTGAAGTGAAGAGTCAACTTAGAGCTGGCAGATTAGCAGAGCATCCTAAAGTGGACTAATGTTTCTAATTCTTCATCTGGATAATAGAGTCCTTGTTTCTTCTCTGAAACACTGAGTGTTGGTTTTAAATAATTCAGTACTTCTCATTGCCACGTGCTTTGAAACAGTACAATCTCTGTTATTTAATGATGGATAGAAATGAAAAGTTTTGCACCTTGAAGCAACAATATGTAACTTTTTAACCTTAAAATTAAAGTTTCACAGTCGCAGCACAATAACTTTGTGTTTGTTACTGAAGTGTTTCTGCCCTATCATTTTATCCTGCTTTATGCTCTGTCTCTCTCTTTTTGACTTTGCTTTATCAGCCACAGTCTAAATTCCCTCTTTCAAGCTCATCGATCCTGTGTAAACAGGAACTATTAAGGCTTTATATTTCCCACAAGGGAGCCATGGCCTCCCCTCAGGCAACCACACCTCATTTCCTCTTAAAAGTTTTTGTGCTCTTCAACTTTGAAACTATATTTTTAGGGTGTTAGAGCTACATGGTGCTGCTTCATTACACACTCACTGGCCTCTTCTTGAGCTACACCATGCTAGTATTAGGTTGGACCCCCTTCTGCCAGAGTTTCCTTAATTTCTCAGATTTTGCTCCATATTGACATGATAGCGTCACAGTTGCTGCAAATTTGTTGGCTGCACATGCAAATCTCCCAATCCATCACAGCTCAAAGGTGCTCTAGCATTGAGGTCTAGTGACTGTGGAGGTCACTGGAGCACCCAGAACTTACTGGCATGTTCAAGAAACCAGTTTGAGATGATTCGAGTTAAGTTAGGACATAGAACATTATCCTTCCAGAAGTAGCCTTCAGAGGATGGGTGCACTGTGGTGTCTAATATTCTAATAGTGCACTCTCTAATCGGAAGGTCGCAGGTTTGAGCCCAGCTCCAGCTGTCACATGGCCATGTGTCCTTGGGCAAGACACTTAACCCCAAGTTGCTCCCACAAATGTGTTGGCTAATACTTACGGACTACAAACATAGAAACTCTTAAAAAAACACATTAGTGAGTGAATGTGAGAGTCAATGGGTAGATGTGACCTGCGGTGTGAAGCCGCTTTGAGTCGTCAGCGAGACTAGAAAAGCTATATAAGCTCATATCCATTTACAAGTCCATTCAGGTCGACTGTGGCATTTAAACAATGCTCAGTTGGCACAAAAAGGCTCGAAGTGATTGTTGTTGTTCACACCAATCTGAACCTGCAGCCTCAGTTTCCTGCTCTTACCTGACAGGAGTGGCAGCCAGTGTGGTCTTCTGCAGCTGTAGCCCATGTGCTTCAAGAGCTAATGCACTGTGCGTTCAGAAATGATCTTGTATACACACTGGTTGTGCATTTGGTTGCTGCCTTGTAACTGGCTGATTAGCCAGTTATGTTAATGAACAGCTGAACCAGTGTTCCTAATCCAGTTGCCAATGATTTTAGATTGTCAGACTGAAAGTTTCTCTTTTTTGGTTATGAAGCATCATAAATGCCCAGTATTTGGCACCGATGGCCTATTGTCCTGCTGCCATTGTATTTAAACAAGTAAAAATGTTGTTAGATTTTTTTTATTGAGATTTCATAAATGTTTAGAAAACAGCATCAAGACATCCCTAATTTTCTTTGTTATTGCATGTCTGAACCCGCCTACCCACCTCATTTTTAGCGATTTTTAAAAAGAGGATAAGAGTTTAAGGTTATTTTGGTGTCAGAGGTTCAGTAAAATATTGAAATAACAAAATAATTAACCATAACTATGATGAAATCTTACACTGCAGGTACAGGAGGTCCTTATTGGAATTTCAGTCTCAGCTCCAGAAGAACAAGGAACATTTGGAGGATTTCATCCCAGAGCCCATCAAACTGAAGAACCAGAAGAAGCATCTACAGGTAGACTTGTGGTTTTTTTCACCTCTCTAAATTGATTATATTAACATTTGTCTCATTCAGGGCTGTGCCTAATGTATCGATGTTACACCTGCACTAACACGACACTGAGCTGTAGAGTGTGACGGTTATCATTTGTCTGTAATCTTCCTTTGCAGACTTTGAAACTAGAGACTGAAGCAGTGTGGTTTGAGTTTGAGCTCCAGCATGCTCAGCTATCCCAGTTTCCTCAGCTGATATCTGGTGACAACAAGGACAAAGTGCAGAGAGAGTGGGAGCAGCTGACGCAGCAGTGGAGAGACCAACAAATGTGCCTTCAGAGCAGGTACGGTGCACGTTTCAGACCGAAAAGAGCTAAAACAAGCTGCCAGTGAACTAAGAGTAATATTACGGGAGATCTTTGAAGGCATGACAGTATTTCTGGTGATAAAAGGACGGTATCTGTGCTCAGTCTTAAAAAAATTACATATTAATTATATTTTACTTTTTTAAGAAATCATTGGATTCATCATTGGATACGTTTTTAGTGACAGTAAAAATTTTGTAAGTTTAGCAGAAGTTTAATGAGCTTTAAATCATTTCCAAACTTCTCATTTTTCCTAGTCTTTATTTTAAAAAAGTTAGATAGAATTTTGATTGAATTTATTTACTTCTGGTCCATGCTTTCTTACACAAATATCCAAAAAGATTAACTTGAAACTTTGAAAAGCCATCTTAATGTGAAGGAATAGTTCACTATTTTTAAACAGGGTCGAAATGATTAGATTAGATTAGATAGTACTTTATCAATCCCCTTGGAAAAACGTCCTCAGGGAAGTTGGGAAAGAAAAGAGAAAGAAAGAAAAGAAAGACAATGGGTTCATGTCAATAGTAAATAAAAAAGTCAGAGTCAGCTCTATGCATGGAGGCAAGGCTCTGTATTGTAGGGGCCATGAGCTCTGAGTAATTCAGTGCCTTAAACCAAAAAATAGAAGACCCATCAAAAACAATGTTGAGTTATTGTACTCATTACTACACACTATTACATCTTGGCTGGTAAACCTCTTTGTTATCCCTGAAAGGATGTCATGTTTTGTCTGCATTTAATAGTTTGTTGGTTAACTTCTGAAAGTGTTAGCAGGCCTTAGCAGCAACCGTGTATCAATACTACATAATGATAGCACAACATGATGACTTGTATATAACATCTTATTTATTCGGTAAAAGAAGGACCTTAAATATGTCAGTTCGTTGTCATTGTGCGAGGGAATCACTCACTGACTTCTAGTAACCCTTGTTATTTTGTTCTGTCTTTTGTTCATAACACTTTAGGATGACGTCTTTGGAGAGTTCTGCCGACCTGATGGATTCTGCAGACACTCAGAGAGCACTGATGACAGAAAAACTTGACCGGATCACCATGAAGCCTGTGGACATCTCCTCCTTGACCTTGGCAGACCCTGGTTTGGTGTCTGATTTACAGGTACATCTCGGTTATTTCTACAATTAAACACTTGGCTTGAGGGAGAAATTTACAAAAATGGTGTTAATCTCACTTTCGTTCCACCTGTACATATACAGTACTTCTTTATCATCACATATTGCCATTAAAAGCCTTTTTGATGGCGGTTCGGCTAGATGCTGCTATATTAATCAACATCATTCATCTCCAGATTATATTAATTATAGATATTAATTTTAATATAAGATTGATCTCTCTGTCTGTTGTTGTAGTGATTATACATCCACACTAACTATCTTTACAACCACATAGACGTGAGGAGCCTCTTGGAAATGAGATGCCACATCTCAAGAGCCTTAAATTTATATTCAGCAAATATGGTGCTATATATTTAAAGATTGATTGATTAAGTCTATAATCAGCAGAGACAAATATAATTTTAGCCCCTTTGTCTCTGCCTGGATGAATACACCTCTGGGTGTATGCATGTGTATATACAAATGTATTTATTATTATATGTTTTTGTATATATGCATATAAGTGTATCTATAAAATGAAGAGTATGGCTTCAGCCTGCTCTATTGTAAAGTGTCTTGAGATAACACTTGTTATGAACTGGTGCCATACAAATAACGATTGATTGATTTATATTTCTCTTTCTGTATTTCTAACTGCTATATTGTGTTTGAGAGCACAGCTTAGTTTGCTCCGGGGTATAAATGAAGATTTTTTTATTCTGATTCTCCACCTAGGAGATGGATTTCCGACTCCAGTCTGAAATGAGACAGCTTTCTGCACAGGCTGATGAGGAGACTTTCCCCTCATCCCTCAGTCAGGCTCTGCACAGCAGCGTCGATCATCTGGATGAGCTCAGACAGCGGCTGGAGAAGGTTCAGTCAGCTGCTCAGACTCTGGATCACTTCCTGGTCACAGTGAGGGAAGCAAGCGCAGCGATCTCAGCCCTGCTGGCAAAGCAGGACCCCAGTGGACTGAAAAGTGGAGCAGACTGGGAGCAGGAGAAAGAGTCTTGGCAGCAGAAGTTGCAGACGGCTGCAGAACAGGCTGACAGCATTTTAAAGGAGGCGGGGATGACTCTGAACATGGATAGTTCAGCTGTGACGTGCCAAGATGTTTTGGCATCATTGTCCAAGCGAGTTGTGGAGAAAGAATCAGTTAGAGACACAAAGATGGAGGGGAAAAAGGAGATATTTCTGTTGGGACATGGAGTAAACTTGGAAAATGTAGCGCTGGCTCCTATGGAGCCACTTCAGCCAATGATGGGGGATTATTCTCACCAACGGGAGGAAGAACAGGAGCCAAAGCATTTATCTCTAAATATAATGGAGGAGGAGTTGGAGCTGGAGGCCAAAAGAAGACGGCTGGAACAAAATAACAAAACACAGACCCAGAGTAAGGAAGAGCAACACGCTCAGTCTGTTGGGGATGTTACTAAAACCAAGCCTGAGAGGAGGAGAAGAAGAAGCAGCCAAGTTAAGAAAGAAGAAGAGATGAGAGAGAGTTTGGTTCAGAAGGAAACTGCTTTGGTAGGAGCACTGAAAGACATCGAGGGAGCAGCTGAACAGCTGGGGTTACAAGAGCCAACCCTGCCTGCTCTGCAACAGAGGTAAGAAACTGATCAGGGTCCTAAAACAGATAATTCTGGTTTTAGATGTATTTTTAGTCACTGAATTCTGAATTAGAAGCAATGTAATGATGTATCCATGTGCCTGAATTAAACTTAGACCTACCAAAATGGACCAGAAGTAACATCTTGATACGTCTTGGCTGAATACACTGTAAACACATCACCATATACTGTATATATCAAGACTTAAGTTGACAAAAATACTAATTTCCTCTATACTGTGTGTGTGTGTGTGTCTCTTCTTGTTCTTATATATTTTTTATGTTTGTACTTTTTTTGATGATAAGTGATGTGATTAAGGATTATGGAAGGTAGTATCAGCATTTCACTACCTGGAGCTTGTATGTACGGAGCCTGGGCCTGTTGAAGGGTGACATGCTGTTTTGGCTCTTATGGCCATGTAGTAGGGTAGGTAAGATAAAGTAGTTATTAGTACAAATGTCAGAGTTCACTGACCAGCCTCTTAGATGTCGTGGGGTTAATTGGATGAAATCCCTATGACTGGAGGTCCCCACCTGATGATCTCTTTCTGCTTATCGGTCTGTGCAGTGGAGTTGGCGGGTTGGTAAGACGCCGTGTGGTCAAGCAGATAGCAACGGTATTGCCACTACCTGGAACTTGCATGTACGGAGCCTGGCTCAGTTGAAGGTGGTAATGCTGAGGCAATGAAGGGCCATGCAGCTGATTGGGTAACTCCTCGGAAATGTTTGTAGATGCTAGTGGGGTTAGGGGTTTTTTCATTGAGAGAGAGAGAGAGTTAAATAATAAAAAATACAGACAAACTCCTTCACTCTTTCTTGATAATACTAAAACTAAAAAATGGCGATATGTCATTATAAAGGTTGACAAAAAGACAGACAACTTGTTGCTAGTTAGATAGTTTGATTAAAAAGTAAGTTGGTAGGTAGGTAGCTGGTAGGTAAAGAGATAGGCTGGTAGGTGGAATAATATCAACATAAAAGATAAATGTTACTGTGTGTTACAGAAAAACACTATTTTTTATTAAGCATATGCATAAAAGAATGGGCCCAGAACTAATATTTGTGGATTTGTAGCTTTTTGTCAGGCTAAGTATCTTCAGTCAATGATAGAAACTCTCCTGAAATATTTCCAGCCTTAAACAGAATTATATGTGTTTAGTTTTGTGTATCCATAGAAAATATAGAATGCACACAATTCATATAAGAGTTAAACGTGTGTGTACTGCATGTTATTGAGAGCACAGCCTTTCCTTTCCAAATATAGTTTGGAAATAAAGACTCTTCCAGGTTTATGTATACAGTTTATTTTAGTATACTCACCCAATATCTTCTGCTGCAGGGTACGTGCCTTAAAAGAGCTGGAGACACGTCTAGCTGTCCAACATGCAGAGCTGCAGCACCTACAAGAGGCTGCATCACAAGCAGGGATCGATAATGGGAGTCAAACTAGAGAGGCAGAGGAGACATACAAGGAGGCGTCAAAAGCTGTATCAGAAAGGTAAAGATATCAGTTTCCGCTCGTCTTTCTTATTCTGATTCAAAACCACCTGAAGATATTGTGGTTAAGTTTGTTACCTTTGTGTGCTTTTTCTGGATGACCTGCAGGCTGGAGCAGTGTGGAGTCCTAACAGAGCTGCTGAAGAGGTTTCAGGGTCTTCGTGGAGAGCTAAGCGGGACTCTGCAGAGGGCAGAAAATACTCTGAATGAACAAGCGTCCTACCTGGGAAAAGACAACCTGCAGAGACTGCACACCACGGTACACCACGCTGCGGACTGAAATAACAAACGCTCTTTTTCAGCCTCTTTGACTGATTTGATCAGATTGTAACTGGTTTTGACTGTGTGATTTTCAGGTTCAGGAAACAAAGACAGAGCTGAGCAGCCTTGGTGACAGGATAGAGGAGGTCCGCAGTGTTTGCAGGCAGCTTCACTCTCACCTGCGTCAGATCCCACAATGCACTAACATGTCATTTGAGGATGAAGCCGATGCTCTTATGGACCGCTGGCTGGATGTGAGTATATGAAAAAGCTGCTGTGATTTGATATTGGACAGAAATGGTTGTGTTTTCTTTTGTTATATACACTGTTCACCCACTTCATTAGTCGCACCCATTCAACTGCACATAAATGCCAGTAACTAATCAGCCAATCACATGGCAGTGGTTATGACCAAACAGCATGCTGAACCGATGCAGCGGATGTGCGGCAGCCATCATACATCCATGTACGTGTAGTTCACAGCAGGTATATCTCCAGCTTTGCACAAACCAACCATTACAACCAAGGTATATAGAAGAAAGCATGGATCTGTCCTGCCTGCATGGTTGCACTGCTGCCACTATCATGTCAAAACGGACCAAAAACTCTGAGAAATGTTCCAGCACCTTGTTGAATCAATGCCACATAGAATAAAGGCAGCTCTGAGGGCAAAAGGGGGTCCAACCTGGTTCTAGCAAGGTATACCTAATAATGTGGCCAGTGACTACATTTTTTTTTTGTTTTATAGAAAGTCTTTTTTTTTATTAAATTCTTGGTTTTATTTGTTGCCTTTGCACTGTTTAGCAGCTTTATTTTCCCTCATTTTGTTTTATTTTTCTTCCATTATTATTCGCCTAAGGAACATCCGGTACCCACAAGTAAAAGCAGATGTATGTGCATTATTTTTCATCAGCTCCAACCAAACCTGGCTTCTTCACTTCAGCACACAAGCAGATATCATACAATACCAAACATAAAATGAATTAAGTAATTAGTCCTTTTTTACTCTTCTGAATAAACTACATTTCTATTTAACAAGCAATAAGAGGTGTTATTTCTAAGTTATATTGTGATCTTTTTTTACTTCCATTTCAGCAACGTTTAAATATTTATTCGCACAATACTTTGGAGATACGAGAATTAAAACTCTTTGTCAAGGAGGAAAACTTGGTCAAGTCCATCATTTTTAAACATTTGGGTTTTTTTTCCATGTTCTCTGACTAGTTCTCTTGTGATAAGTGCAATACAAATAATTTTTACTACAGTTTATGTATTGATATTAACACAGATATCTACACAAACTTCCTGCCTCTGAGTTTTTTCAATTACCTAGGTTGATTGTGAAAAATTCTAACAAATAATGTTCCAGTTTTTATGTTTATTTGGTTGTGTGTAATCATTTATTGTAACTTAAACTCTTGCAGATATCAGAAAGAACTGATTCCCACCTTGAGAACCTCCACCTTGCCCTGACTCTTTGGGAGGGGGTCCTCCAGCTGGGGGCGGAGGTGGAAAGCTGGACCAACAATAAACTGTCAGTATTCGCTGAGTGTCCGTCCTTTCAGACAGAGGAGGACGTAACAGCCTTACAGGTAGGGCTGCCTTCTTCTGTTCATGCTGTTATACATGAAATCAGATGAGTGCAGCTTCGTTTAATGACAAACGTCTCCTCATTGCTTACAGAATGAGATTTCAGCCCAAGAGGAGAACATGGAGTGTTTCCACAGAAGATCCTCTGAGATTCAGACCCTGCTCCAGAGCACAGAGCCTCCTCTGGAGCTGCAGGTACACTGAAGCTTTTGATTAAGCTTTCTGTTTGAAATAAAGGGGTTCAGGTTGAAATACGGCCACTGAAATGGACAGAATCTCAACTTTTGTCCATTTTTCAGATGTGCCAGTCATTAGAGAGACTTCTTTCTTTTGAAAATACTTTTTTGAAAGCTTTCAGGCCTTTAAATGGCTGAAAATCCCTTTTTGAAAAACACTTCTTTTGTTTTGATGCTGCTGTGATTTTTTAACTTTATCGCCATTTTTTCATTTATCAGATAATTAGAAACATCATCACCTTGATGTTCAGCTTCTTAAGACAGCAATACATGTTAATGTAGAAAAGAAGTGTACTTGGCAGTTACACATCAGTGCCAAACAGTGCACCGTTTCACTTATATGAAAGCATATGGGACATATCAATCAATCAATCAATCAATCTTTATTTGTATAGTGCCAGTCCATCTCTTCATTTTATAGATACACATCTATACATATATACAATACATATAACAAATATATTTGTATATACACATACATACATCCAGAGATTGATCCATCCAGGCAGAGACAAAGAGACTAAAATCACATTTGTCTCCACTGAATATAGATTCAATCAATCAATCTTCATCTGTATAGCACCATATTTGTCTTTGTTGAATATAAATTTATTAAAGGTAAACCACTTGAGATGTGGCATTTCATTTCAGGAGGGATTTCATGTCTATATGGTTGTAAATATAAACATTTACGTGTGTAAATGCAGACATACATAAGCATGCATCTACTTTAACATACATATACACCTTATGACAAGTATTCCTAACTGTTGACAGATAGACTATACATCAAGAACACATAGATCCTCACCAAAAAACATTAGTAACTGCAGATCATCTCTTTTTAAACATAGGTAGTTTCAGTACACGTGCCGGATGATGTTTCTGTTTTAAAACTAATTTTGCAGTTAGTTTTAAAAGCTGGACCCTGTTCTGTAGATGATTAAACAAACATCTAAACCAGCTCCACTGATCTGAAACGGATCCATTTTGAGTCACATCTGGTCTCCTGACTGCTTGTTTTATCTTGTCCAGGTTGTGGAGACTCAGATGAGGAAAAAGACAGAAGAACTGAAGGAGCTCGTCTGTGAAGCTGAGGATGTTTACAGGCAGATGGTGGCTGCAAAGGGACAAATTACCTCGAGGATGGGTGAATGCACCAGCTCCCTTCAAAAGATCAAGAACTCCCTGCTCACTCTCAGCAGCCCAGATGTTTCAACAGTCTTCTCAAAACTAAAGGTGGGCTCTGATGGGTGTGGACAGTGGGGTATTTTTGAGAGCTTGTTATTTTCTCTTAAGTTTGCACAACAGCTGGATCCACCTGATTCAATGTCTGTACTCACTATGTAAAAGCTAGTGGGTTTCTTTAACTTAGTGTTTGTGAACATACTCCAGCAGCCTTAAATGAAAATATGAGCCTGATATAAAGCAAAATACCACCTCTTATATATCACTCACTTTCTCATCACTTGGTTCTTTCTGTAACGTTCGATTAGTTTTGGGACAACTTTTTTTGTATCCTGGAAATAGGACATACAGTATGACTGAAGAAGTAACTAAATAAATAAGCATATTGACTGTGTTTGTCCTATGAATTTTGAAAAACTGCCCCCCAGGCGTTTCCATTTTTCTATGATACATTATCAGCATTTTTTATGACGGGATGTCTGTTGATGGAGTGCACTTTTTATAGTCATTAGGGTCAATAAAGGGGTGACACGGTGGTGCAGCAGCAGTGTTCGTGTCTCACTGCAACATGGCTGCTGGTTTGAACCCCCTGTCAGTCAGGGCCTTTCTGTGTGGAGTTTGCATGTTCTCCTTGTGCTTGTGTGTGTTATCTCCGAGCACTCTGGCTTCCTCCCAAAGACCAAAAATCAAGCCCGTTAGGTTAAATGGTGACTCCGAATTGCCCTTAGGTGTGGGTGAGTGTGTGAGTGGTTGTCTGTCTCTCTATGTGGCCTTGGGATTGGCGGGCAATCGATTCAGCGTGCACACCGATATCAGTATCAGATGTTTATCTGTTCTGTCACACCCAACTGCTGATTCAGAGAAGACTCTTTTCATATTAGGCAGAAGAAACGACCTCCCTGAACAAACCCTGATCTGCTGCCATGATCGAACATGAGACAAAAGACTGGCATTGTGGGAGAAACAGGCCAAAAGATGTCACCTGATTATACTGTATTTATTTCTGACATACAAAAAATAAAATGTCAGACTATGGTAAACACTGAACTCAAAATACATGGATGGAGAGAAGTTTTGACACCAGATGTTTTTCAAAATGTTGCCTTGACTAGGTTTGCTTCATGAAGACATACATCTGTTGTTTTAACCCATACACTTACATCTTTATCAACTGTAATCACAGCAAAAACAAGGACACTCAGTTGCTTAAAAGTTTGACGAACAAAAAAGAATTAAGTCTAAATGCATCATGGGAATTTATACCAAACAACTACTGCCTAAAAATGGTAACTACTCACTCAACATTTGTTTTTCCTGCGCAGGATCTTCTGTTTGAGCTGCAGACTCAGGACGAGCAGGCAGAGAGCATCTTTGAGGACCTACGCGTTATCTCCTCCATAGCAAGTCCAGCCAGCATGCAGAGCCTGTCAGTGGATGGGATTCAGCTTCAGGAGACACTAAGAGACACCCATCAGCTTGTCTCTGAGGTGGAGGAACAGACAGGGAGGAACATTCAGGCTCTAGACAGGTAACTGACATCATGATCAGACTTCTCAAGTTCACGTCTCAAAGCAGCTGTCATTTATTGTACAGATTATTACATCTGGAGTGTAATGTTGACTAATGTCTCCTCTCAATTATGTGGCTTCATTACACACATTATAACACGCAACATGTGTACAGCACAGTGAGACCAGAAGAGATCTGCTGGGCAGGAATGTCTTTAACTAAGCTCAACGTCATCATCGGGAGATTTTTATAAGGAAAACAAACAGGTTAAACAAGATCGATGATTTCAGCTTAACCCTTTAAAGCATGAAAACACAAATTATAGCCAGAAAATTCTAATTTTTTGGAGCTGAAATGTTTATTTCACTCCCTACTGAAATCCAAAAAAATCAAAATTTCCATAAAATGTAAAGTATATTTTTTGGTATCTCACTTGATACATTAGGTGTTTTTGGCAAGTGATAATCCACTTAAGGACATATTTATCATTTATCTGATTGTATTCAGATGTTTTTTTCTAGTAATTTGTTGATCATATTGATTAGATAGAGGTATCATAAAAGTATGTATCTAATATTATACAACAGGCTTTAAGGGGTCAAAGATGGGTAACTCTGATTAATGTGAGGGCTACAATGATGTTAAGAGGGTCAAATTTATAAAAACTACATGTGATCCGATCAAAGAATAAAAATATGTGTAGCTTTCGGCAGTATTTAACAGTAAAGCTTAATTCAGTGTAATAACAAGGAATCAAAGACAGTTAAAAGTACTATTTCAATGCAATAATACATATTATACTGGTGATTAAAGTTTATTCGACTTCTAAAAAAGAGCATGGCATTGGCTTTCACTTTATTAAGTGTCTTGAGGCAACATCTTTTTTGAATAGGCACTATACAGTATACTATAAAGATTGATTACTTATTCCATATTGTATTTATTAGTGCTCCATAAAAGGTCTGTTATAGAAACCATTACAGTAAAACATATATACATATTTCTTATAAAGATCAATACTTAAACCAGTTATGAAAGACTATAATTTAAAATTTATATATATTTTTTGCCTTTGCATATGGTGTCATAGTGGCAAAATCTACTGGAATACTTCATGGCAGATTTTGACATATTTATGGCTTCAACCTTAAGAAATCTTAAGTTTAATATAAAGTTTTCTGGCAGCCGCACTGACAGATTAGATGGGCTGCATGTGGGCTCTGGGCTGCCAGTAGCCCATCCCTGATTTACTTAATAATTCCCAAATGTAAGAACCGTGAAAACATTTTAAGTAAGGATGTAAGATCATGTATTGCTCAGGACATAAACCTTTAGACGTTAAATGTTAATCAGTGTGAAAGCTTTAATTCTAACCAAGATAAGAATGTTAGCTGAAAACAATTAATTTATTTGTTACACTTTTAAAGAAGTATTTGCAATGATCACACTCTGCTTAAATGTAAAATAAAGAACAGTAATGCCATTAAAAAGATCTTTTGGTCTTTGCCCCCTAAAATTGCAGTCTAACGTATTTGTGTATGTAAAAATCCTGCATCTAAATATAGCAGATTATTTAATATAATATGTGTTTACTTTCGTGATGGCAGCAGTGCTTGCAAGCTTTCATTTCAGCGAGTATGTCGAAACTTTCAGACTGGAAGCATGAGCTGCACATCTACCACACTGAAGATGTTGAGAATAGGTAGCTCGTCTATGCTTTCCACAAGCCAAACGCGTTTTTGGGCCAAAACAGACAGAAAATGGCAAATAGAGAGCCATATGTACCTTAATCCAGCTGGTATGTAAGTCCACAGCAGCAAAATATGTCAGAAAAAACAGAAACTGTCCAATGACTCTTCCTGTCTCCCCTCCCCTCGTTCAGCAGAATGCTTTCATTCTGCAGGTTTCACAGGTCAGTTATGCAATGAATCAGGTTCCTTGTGGGGTGATTTATTGTGGTTCTTCCTAAACTTTCAATAGAGACTCATTTTTGTGGTGATATATATGGAAACAAAGAGCTGTGACCTGGTGTTAAAGCTGTGGCGGCACTGGCATGAGCTGATACATGCGGCAAATGCACACAAACAAAATTTTTCCAGTGTGGAATGAGCGATAGGTCAAATTCACAACTTTAAACAGGAAAAGATTGTACAATGTTACCTCAGATTTCATGTAAATGTGCATTTGAGTCCACAGAAATACAGTAAATTTCAGCTTAAAAACATATAAGCTAGGTCTAAAATTTGGTCAGTATACTGTTATTTAATAGATTAAATGTTCCATTAGATCAAATTTAACATAAATATTTTTATGTTGTAAAAGGGTTGAAAGTTGTGGGAAAATGTAGGATGCTGTTTCATGTACAGGGATGTGCAATACACTCATATAATAAGAGAAACCCGTTGATTTACGTCAGTGCTGTTGAACTGTTAAATGTTAACCAGTAATCATAAAAAATAACATACAAGTTATTTGCTTTACATCATTTCCACCCTTAATGTCAGCTTTTAACACATACAAACAACTATAGAGTGCTTTTCTACCTCTTCAATTATATTAGTTTTAGCCATCTGGGAAACTCTCATTTTAAATTTAATATGAAGATGAGCTTGCTTAATGTTTTGGGTCTTTTAACAGCATTTTTTCACTGTAAGAAATATACAGAATATTAATAAACTTTAACAGACTTGGACTTTTTTTAATTGTGATGAACATAAACTCAGAGTTAGAACTGTCTAAGCGATTTATTCAGTTCAAACTCAGGAGATTAAAACTCACAAGATGCAGACGATGACAGCTCAACAAGTATAACTTGTTTTCTGAAATGTTCTCTGTAAGCTTGATTCTCACACCAAAGCATTTTTTCTCCTTGTGATTTGGCTTTTTCACAGCGTGTTATGCATGCTGTTTGAGCACCTGTGTCGTCCACTTCCTTCAATCACTGCACCGTGTGTGTTTCAGGCTGCAGAGCGAGAGTGAACGTTTACGGCGATGGTTCAAAGGAGCTGAGGAAAGAGCAGGAAAGGAGGAAGATATGAATGTCTTGCAAGAGGAGGCACTTCATCAAAGGTAAACTGATTTTAACTTAAGATGTAAACTGTGCTGGTGTAAAATGTGGAGATTCTTAAAAGCTGAGGGCAGACTGCTGGTTGTTGGGAGCGTGAATTGGCAAGAGGAAGACAGGGCTGACAACACAATATACCATGAAAGTTCACAAAGCTATGGGTAGAGCGATATATCACAATTTGTTTTTACTAACTTTTCTTTTGTTATTTATTTTTTTACTATTAAGAACCTTTAATATTATATGCATCTGTTATATTTATAAGCAACATGGTCTCTACAACATGGCTAAACTTTTGTCAGTCCCAGTGAAAGAAATGATAACAATTCATGTGAAAGAAACACATGCAAGCAAAACAAAAGTCCTGAATTGCCATGAATGAAACAGATATTCTTTGTGCCACAAATTATTGATACAGTATTGCACTGGTGAATGTAGAGACACATTAGTGACTGATATTTCCTTACATTGCTATGGGCTGTATCATTTCTGGTTTTCAGGGTAAACAGCTTTTCATGTTGTTGACTCAGGGCTGGAGATTTCTAATAGTAGGCTCAATGCCTGATGGGGGCGTGGCCACACATATAGGGGCGTGGTTTGCCTAATCCAAGATTCTGCTCTGTGATTTGCTGTTTGCCATGTGAGGGGCGGGATTAAGTAGGATGTGTAACAACAGACTTCTGTGCGTTTTTTCAGTCTATGTTGCTATAAATGGAAAATTTCATTGTTTCAACTCTTTTAATTTTGACGTTGGACTTAAATATTTTCTTTAAGTCTTCAAATAATGAAGTATATGAGCTGCCATTTTGTTGTTTTTGTCTTTTTTAGGATATAACTGGTGTGCGAATAAAATCATGATTCATGTGTGGATAAATGGGTGAATTAAATGTATTGATATCAGTCATATAATTTGGATGGTGGGCAGAGGGGATGCCTGAAAACATATTTATCTTCAAGGAAAGCAAGACAGAAAGTGACTAATAACCACTGCTTTAGGCTAAAGTAAAAGTTTTCACTCAACGAAATGTCAAAACATTAATCAGGATAACTTGGCCACAGCTGCATTCAGTTTAGAGCCGAAGGTTGCAGGAAGCAGTGACTGACTTGTTTATACATAACAAACAGATGAAGTGCAGCAGCTGACAGTAGTTCTGTGAAGTGATTTGTACAAACGATTCAGCGATTAGGAGGTTGTTTAGCCTGTTAAACCGAAGTGACGACTGACACATCCTTGAGGACCTCACTTGGTGTATTTAAGCCTTCTGAGCAGCAACAAAGAAGGCTGAGGCAGCAGAAATGACAGTGTTAATCATAACATGTTTGTATTAGTGGACAAAACTTATCAAAAACAAAAAACTTCTCACTCATTTCATTTCATTTTTTTTACCTCCACCAGGGAGGTTGTCTTTCCCACCAGTTTTTAGTGTGTTTAATTTTTATCTGCATAGCTCAAAACGTTATGAACCAAATTTGATGGCATTTTCAGGAAATATTGTTCATGGCACAGAGGAAAAGTGGTTTAATTTTGTTGGTGATCGCAATATGGATGCAGATCCAGGAATACTTTTAAAGATGTGTTAATATTGAGCAGTGTTGATAGGGCAGTTTCCAACATTTTCACTAATTAGTCACTAAGTTCTGAACAGATTTTCATTACATTTTCTGAGATTGTTGGTCGTGGCACAAGTGAGAAGTGAATAGGTTTTGGAGGTGAACTAAATCAGGATGTGGATCCAGGAATTGTTTTTCAAGGATTTGTTAACAGTGCAAGAAAGAGTGGCTTTCCACATTTTTTACGATAACTCGCCTGACAATGTTGGAAATGCCTTTTGTGAAGGTTTGTCATTTTGGAGCACTTCCAGTTGTCTTTGTTTTCCTTTATTTGGAAAAAGCAAATCATTGCCATTTCCATTGTGTGTCCATTGTGTGTATTTGTCTATAGTGTTTCTCAAGATTTCATTTTTAAAGTCACTGAGTTATATCATAAGTAAAACAGACCTGTGAGCTTACCTTATTTGATACTCCAAGAAAATAAGATTAGATTATCATTATTTATAAAGTACTTCAAATAAATATAGATCTTATATTATTACAGGTTTTACATCCTCAGCTTACTCAGTCCAGATCCAACAAGTTTTCCTTTTGCACTTTGTCACGGAAAAATAAAACTTTTCCATCAAGAACATCACATGTCTAATATCAGCCTATTTTACATGCTTCCAAAAGTCTACTGAGTAATATTTTGTGACTATAATCTGAATTTTTCAAACAATATTATACTCAAATCCATTTGTAACATTAAGTCTTTTTATTTTTAAAGTCATCTTATAAAACTGGTTAGACACATTGTTTGGACAGGTTACATCTGAGGCACGGGCTGCATGGTGGTGCTGCAGGTAGTCCGCCTGCCTCACAGCAGGACGGTTGCTAGTCCTACTCCCCGTGTCAGTCAGTGCCTTTCTGTGTGGAGTTTTCATATTCTCTTTGTACATGCGTGGGTTCTCTCCTGGCACTCTGGCCTCTTCCCACGGACCAAAAAACATGCTTGTTAGATTAACTGGTGAGTCTATCTTGCCCTTAGTTGTGGGTGAGAGGGTTGTCTGTCTCTCTATGTGGCCCTGTGATTGCTGGCGACTGGTTCAGGGTGTACCCTGCTTCTTGCCCAATGTCAGCTGGGATGGGCCTCAGCTGCTGGTACAGATGATGGATGGAGGGATGGATGGATGGATGGACATCTGAGGAACAATGATTTGACACAGACACATAGTGCAAAATTTTTTTAGCAACAAAACTTTATCAAATAAGTGTTGTTGACCTTCCTTGATAGTTTTTATCTGTATTGAAATACTTTCTTGGTTACTTTCTGTAGAAATAATAAAGTCCAATACCTGTCTCTTCACTGATAACAGTAACCTAACACCAAGTTCTTCTATATTTCCCCCCTGCAGGGAGAGGACAGAGGACATACATCAGCTTGTGTCATCTTTACAAAACAGCCCCCTCCGTGAGTGTGCTCTGGTGGAAGAGGGCAGCAAACTGCTTGAGAAATACAACAACCTTCTGGCAAATGTTCTGCATGGCTCCTCGGAGAAACAGAGTCCAATCCAGACATCTCAGATTCTTCCTAAGCTTACCCCTTCCTCTGGAGACCTGAGACAAACCGAGGACTCTCCACTTTGTGATAGTGCTGATGTTCTGAATCCTGAAGATTGGAGGCTACAACCCGCTCCAGTGAGGAACACTTGATTCATTTTGCTCTTAAGCTTTTGCTTTTTCACTTATGTGTGAAGACATGGGAGGGTGTGGTCCCGCTACTCAGTTTATTTCTGCTCATGTGCTTTTGTTTCTACTTGTCCTGAAGGAGTGCCCAGTTGATGAATAGGCATATTGTGCACAGATAGTGCAGAAGAAGCTACACTCCTCTGTCTGTCTGTTAAGAGCAAGAACGCTGTGGTTGTGGTCTAAAAGTTTTCATCTCTGGATATTTTTTAGGCTGCGTGTGGTGCAATGGCAGAAGAAGAGGCGTGCATTGAGAAGGTCAGTGGCATGATAAGATGTTCAACTGTGGTTAAGAAGGTAAAATTAAAAAGAAGTGTTTGCTAAATGTTAAAAGGCTTGAATGTTCAAACGCTCTCAACACTGATAAAGAGATGCATACAAAGTCAAATTTTTCTGTAACTTGTGCAAAGATATACATTGTACTGTAAATACAAAGTTACATATTTGCATAAAATGGCAGATCTAAAAGTATTAAACACAAGGTGTGAGTCTAAAAAAGGGAACCTAGATTTAATCTCAACATTTCGACTTTTGAACATGAGGTGTGTGTACATCAGGCCTGTGCTTAAAAAAATTGATACAGCAAAATATCATCATGTGCTTCTTGCCAATACACGCATCAGTATGGATTCAAAGAGTCGATACATCCTCAAATACTGTGACAGCAGTTAATACATACACATAGGTATTGATATCAATAGCACAGTTCAAAGTAAACGCCAAACTACATAATGCTGCACACTTTCCAAATTTTCAATGAATTTTAAGATCTTTGAGGACCTAAATTTTAGGTGTCTTGTCCTCGCTACGAGCTAGACAGTCGGCTAACAACTTGAATTTAATAATTCTATTATATCATCTCAGCATTGTGTAAATATTCAAGTTTACTCATTTTAGTTGTTCTGAACCATCTTTCTCTATTTATTTTTCAATTTGCATTTGTTATTTCTGCAGTTCTTTGCTGTCAGTCTTTTTCTAATCTCTCTAAAGACTAGATGTCATTGTAAATGAGGCCTGTCCCTCAACGATCTCTTGAGTATAAATAAAGTTTGAATGCATGAATGAATGAATTTTTGGTTAATGTTAGTGTTTATCTACTGTTTCCTCATATTTCAGGCTTTGCTTCAAGAAGTCACAGACATGGAGAAGGAGCTTTCACAGATTGTAACACTCAAGGACTCAGGAGCAGCACGTTCAGCAGCTGAGTCACAAGCCAGCCTCTCCCAGCAGATCAGCAACCTCCAAAACCACGAGAGGGTGCTAGAAGGCAGCATCAGAGAAACTCTGTCTCTGCTAACAGAAAAAACAGACCAGAGAGCTCAACAAGTGTGGGAAGAAACCTGCAGTGTGCAGACAACAATGAAAGAACTGCAGGAACGTTTGGGAAATCTGTGTGGGAGCAGTGAAGTGTCCCCTGATATCAGCCAACTCAAACAGCAGTGGTTCACACTGCAGGTAAATTAATGTAACAGCAGAGAACAAGCTCACTGTACATCTATCGTCACACCTCCTAAAATAGACAGTTACTGAAGACAGATTTGTTAAAGACTTCTCTCTCTCTCTCAGGATCTTGATGCCAGGCTGACAGAGTTGACGGGAAAAGTTTACGATCTGAAGAAGTCTGAAAGTATCACACAAGACGCTCTTTCTGCAGATGTGATTACGTCTTTGGATGCAGCTGAGAGAGACCTTGAAAGGTACTCGCATCCTTATTTCACAACAGAAGAGTTTCATTTCTCACAGTTATTATCATCAAGGTATTGAAAAGATATGTTTGAGCAAAGGGTGCTTAATAAGAATTGTTTTAAAACTAGATGTTTGTCACATTCGTGTCTGTATATCAAAAGACTGACCAGCTTGCCAAATACCATGAATTTACCTTTATGCAGCCTTCCAAATACAGGTTTTGTTGTCTACTGTCATATTTTGTGGGATAGGAGGCAGCCAAACACCCACAAATGTGTTCAAAGGCTTCAAAGGGTGATTTTTTCATAATCTGTCTCCTTTAAATTTTAAGATACTGCCTTTGAATATTTAAGGTAGTTCTCATAAAATACATTATTTTTTGGACTTAATTATCAAATTAAGGATTAGGCTTCAATACATCTGTTTTTCTCTCATATTCGCTCTTTCATGGTTAACTGGTACACATTGAAGAGGTCGTATTATGCTTTTTTAAGCTTTATATGCTCTTTACTGTGTTGTGATGTCTTTCACACGTTATAGAGTACTTCTATGCACAGGACAAAAAGTCCATGATGTCAAGACTTCTCCCTCCCCTCCTGTTTACAGCACCAGTAGCTGCCTGAAATGCTGCACCCCTCTGATAGACCCCTCTCACATTTACACTCTTTTAGCGGGTATCATCAGGTCACAGGCTGTGCTGTCCAGGCTGCAGGATTAGGTCTACTTGGGTCCCCACAGCAGTCCAGCTCCTGACTTGCTCGCCCCTCCTTGTTGCTTGGTCCCTAAATGGACTGCCCCCCCCCCCCCATTTAACTAACCACACATTGCACTTTGGCACCAAGCACTTTGCCAGTACTGGTCACTGTGGACAATACGTTATGTTTTTGCACCTGTTTTGCACTTTGCTCTGGTTTTATGATGTGTTAATTTCTTTAATGTCTCTGCTCTCGTAGCCTTTCATTCACTCAGTTGGACAAGGAAAGTGTTTGAATTGAACTGTTGTGTTTACAGTTTAGCCGATCAGATCAGGATGGTAATCCCAGTGCAGAGCATAGACAGTAAAAATGAAGGGCTGTTGAAAACATGATGCCATGTTGAACTGACCAACTCCCACGGGCGGGGTCGACCAGCCAACCAATCAGCACAGACTGGGCCCACATGGGAGAGTGCCCTTAAAGTAACGGGAGCTCCAACCAAGATTGTCAGACTGAGTGATAAAAAAGGTGGATCAGGGTTCCTCATTATGTGAAAACTAGAAGATTTTTTGAAAATTTAGGACCATAAACAAACTCTTGCAGTCATGAAAACTGAATATACAGAATGAACCAGAGTTTATACAAAGTATAACCTCTTTAAAATGTAAACCTTAGTTTGATCTCCAGCAGTATATTAAAAGAAAAATCATCTCCAAAACAAGGGAAAGTTTTTTTTTAATAATTAT
The DNA here is from genome assembly GCA_037902135.1 of Cetoscarus ocellatus. NCBI lineage: Eukaryota > Metazoa > Chordata > Actinopteri > Labriformes > Labridae > Cetoscarus > Cetoscarus ocellatus. Next base: position 80,617 of record JBAMNC010000548.1, on the reverse strand, counting down.
TCAAGGAAGGACTGACGATAAAGTCCCACCATAATACAGGAATATAACGTTTTTATAGTTATGCCAACAGGTATTTGATTCTGTATGTTCAGGATATCTAAAATGAATGGTTTCCTTTCTCTCTTGTTCCCACTTAAGCCTCAGGTCCATCTATCTTCAAAATAAGCAGGAGTGTGTGGAAAATACTGCCAGTAGAGTGAAACAGACCATCAGCCAGCTGCAGAAGTGGAGCGAAACAGTCCAGGATGAACCATCAACCTCCAGCCAGGTAAAACGGATCAGCATATCCCTTTATTTCAGTTCAGTTTTTTCACTTTATTATATATATAAACAACTCAGCATATTTGAATAAAAACCCAAAGTAATATTTAAATGACCCTACCATCATGTCTCAAGCATTGATTTCCAAGTATATTTATTGAAAAGGGTGACATATAGAATACAATAGGTTCTTTATTATTCATTATTGTTGTTGTATAAATGGATAGAAAAAAACTTTGTTGCAATCCCAGTGAGCAAGCAGCATCCACAGCATTGTCAGTATAAAAATATAAATAGCTTCAGATTTACACATAGACATGAGAAATCCTGTTACACATAAGGCTGGACATATTGCTGTGAATATTATATATGGGGTTTCCCACAAAAGTGACAGACCCTGCAGCTTTTTTGATGACATTGCTCTGACAGGGGAAACAGTTTTGTTCAGGACTGCTTAGCGGGGATGACTGTCATTACTGACAAACTTTTAACACTCTCATAAGGTTAAAGAACAAGTTCATTTTGTGCTCATGCTAAGTAGCAAATATTGGTACACTTGCAGTTAATGAAAGCTAATTTGACAAAAGTGGCATATTACAGCTTCTCAAAACCAGCAAGTTTTTAACTTTTAATTGATATATGTCAGGGTTCAGGTGTAGGAAACTGGCAGATGTGACCCATCCGTCAGTGTAAGATATAGAAAAAGTATGTTCATGAGGAAAATCTGAGAAAATCTGCCATGACAACATTAAAATCAGCAATATTTCCTTGAAAATAGAGCTATAACTGGCTGCTATAGATTCTGTGAAATGAAAATGTTTGTGAAATATACTTTAACAGTCGAATAAGCTCTGAAACTTGCATAAAAGAAATAGTTGAAACTGGCTTAATTTCTGTCTTAAGCTCATTAGATGAAGTATTTCTATCAGCATTTGAGCTTAAATGTATATAAATGGTGTTAAAATAGCTGTGTGTAACAGCTATTATTTACCTCCTTTGTTAAAGTATGAGTAAATGTAGTCGTTAAATTAAGAAATCTTAATGTGGCCCTCTTGGTGACCAAAGCTGCCCATCCCTGATCTTTGTCAATGTGGAGTTAGTACTTGGACTTCAGTACATAACCACCAACATTGCAGCATATATAAAACTGGGTTGATTGTGATTGTTTTGTTCACACAGCTCTGCATTAGTTAACAAGAATAACTTTTGAATCCTTGTATCCCAGATTAATCTTAGGATGTGATTTTTAAATGGCAAAATGTGCTCATGTTTTCATATCTGTGTCTCAAAGGCCACACTGGATGAAGGTTTGAGGCTTCAGCAAGCTCTCCACGAGGTGCTCTCTGATCAGGATTTTCTTCTAAAGTGTTTGGGATTAGAAGCTTCAGAGAAACTAGGAGAAAGTGCTTCAGATGCTCTCAATGAGAGCAGAACTAAAGTTGAAGAAATAACAAAATGCATGGTTAGTTTCTCTTCATCCACAGAATTTAGACAATAAACAAGAATTACCATAAAATATGTGGCATATATCCATTTTTGTGTGTTATAGTTTCATTTTATTTCTCTTCAGGATGGTAAAACTGTCTGTGAAGAGAAAACTGACCAAGAATTGTCCAGCGGAGTGATCGAAGAAACAAGAAGTCGAAGGGAAACAGCATATTTAGTGTCATCTGATCAAACTTCAGCCTTGCATCCTCTCGCTCGTCCTGCAAGTGATCAGATTGACAATCAAATTATGAACAAAGATGCTCCAGAAACAGCCAAAATGGATGCTAATCAACTCCCTATCCTGGACGACCTCACAGTTGAAACACAACAAGAATACCGACAATTAACATCAGCTTCACTCAATACAGGAGTAAACCAGACTCACCTTGGTCCTGAAGACGATGCTAACATATTGGACATTGATGCCAATCCTTTAAGCAGCCCACCAAGGACTCTCTCAGGAAATAAAACAGAGCCCCTCAACATTTTAATATCTCATAAAGAAAGCACTAAACTACTGCAGGAAGATACCACCTTAAGCCAGAACTCTGAGCTAACAGCTACAGCTACAGACAGCACCAAAGACATCAACCCAGAAGTTTGTGCCACATCCCCGCTTGCATCTCCTTGGACAAAACCCAGCAGCTTTTCCCCTTTCAGCCCTGAAAATGTGTCTGAACATCTAACAGCACAGTCAGAACATTCATGGATAGCATATGAGCAGCAAAAACAGGGTGAGAACAGCACTTTAAGCCCAAAGAAAGTATATACAATAGTGTTGGAGATGGAGCCACAGGACATGCAGATCGATGAAAATGAAGGTCCAGGTATATTTAGTCACAATGCTGAACTTTTCGAGAACAAATTAGGAACTTCAGATGCATCAGTCAGCCCTGAATCAGAGAACATCAACATGAAAACACCACATTTAAGGGCAGAATCAGAATGTTTTAGAGCTGATTTTGATGCTCAAGAAAGAGAAATCTTCAATGAGGACATTTGTGAAACTGAAAAGAAGAAGTTGGAGATCGAGCCGCCTGAATTGTCAAACAAGGACATGATGCCAAGTGAGAATATCGAGGTCTACAGCCCTGACACATTCACATTTTCAACAGAAACAGGAATGAATGAAGCTATGCTAACACAAGAGTCAAATAACGGAGGACCCATGGATGAATCTAAGCTTGTAACAACAAAAATCAGCCCTGAATCAGATGATAAAAACTCAAATATGAAACAGAATCGAACACTGAATGAGTCTCCAGCGGCAGAAACCCCACAGCAGATAGTTACAGCAGAACTTCAGGATATGAACTCCACAAGTGCCAGGTTATCATTCCAAGAAACCCATGAGGTAATACACGATGAGCTCTTGAATTCCTCTGAACCATGTGGCAATGTTGCTGAACGTCAGCTCATTGGTGCACGAGAAGCTGGAACGACATTTCCGGATGTCAGAGCAGAGGGGATGACAGATTTGTGTCTGGCTGAAGGGCAAACAGTCAGCTCAGTCTTGTGCAGCGTGGAGCGAGATACCATAACAGAGACACAAACACCTGCCAATGATAAGAGACAGCTGGAAGAAGATACCATAGATAACTCAGAGCAGCAAAGTGGCCTTGAAAATCCAGGGTATGAGCTCTCGAAGTTGCTTGAAATTCAAGATGAGGAGATTTTGTTAGAAGAAGGCGGCGGATGGATGGTTCCTGCATCATTTGAGGACACGGAGGAGGCTCTGACTCAGGTAAATGATGATCTAAACTCATATTTATTCTTGTTTCTTTTCAATGTATTGCTTTTTTGATAGATAAAGGTCCTAACACTGTCATCATCAGTTACTCTTCAGTTGCATGTTAAGTTTTTTATATAGTTTAGTTTAGTTTATACAATCAGTATTTACATTTTTCCCACAAACAGAGACTTGCAGTATGTTAGAATCACAAATGAAACACAAATTAATCACAAAGGAAACATTGGGGGATTTTGCTGATTAAAAAAAAGTGTCAGCTGAGTCTCAAGCTTAATACAGCTTCCCCTTTTACAACAACAAAACAGACGAAGGCAAACTTTTACCTGCCATAATGAAATTAATTTATAACTAGAAAGCACTCTGAGAATGCAAACCTCTGCCGGGGTAGCTCACATATTGCTGTTATATCTATAAGCAATAGTTCCATGATAAAGTTACCATCATGATATGATTCATGACCCTGAAAACCCGCTCAGAATCATGTTGAAATCATTATTAGTTAGACAATTACTGAACAAAAACTATTGCTCACTAATGGGTATTATCTGGATCACCACCAAAATCAAATCATTTTTAAGTTGGGCCATTACCAACATCTCCTGAACATTTCAGCAGAATCCTTCCAGTAGTTTTTGCATAATCTTGCCAACAAACAAACATTCACTGTCAAAAACATGACCTCCTTGGTGAAGGTAATTAAACAGATAAATAAATAAAATTGCCTAAAGTAAAGTAAAGTAAAGTAAAGCTCAATCAAAAGCAAGACTTAAAAGTTAAGTCTTGAGTTTGCCAAAGATCAAACTAGAAACGCACTCAGAGAGCGCAGACCTCCACCAAGCAGCTTCAGTCCACTTTGGCGAAAATGGTCCTATCTGGCAATGTTAAAGAATCCTTTAAACAATTCCTGTATCCAGACAAAAAAATATGCTCTCATTATGGGGATCCAGCATCAGCCCGGCCTGCAGAAACACGAAGGTGAACCGGCTGTAAAGAGGGAAAAGTACATGTTGTGTTTTTAAAAACACTTTTTTAAATTTTAAATACACATATACATTTTATACAACACCAGTAACCCCACCACAGGAAACAGACAGTAAATCAATCAGAAAATAAATAATAACTATAAAAATAATAATAAAGATTCAAAACTGAGGAAGTTTATTCATCCAATATCGATTCTAAAAATCTCACAGCAGCTATTGTAAGAATAAATTTCCTGACATGTCCAGCTGCACATCTTATTTCAGTATTTAAAAACAAAAAATAAACCCTGCATTGCTTGCAATGAGTTAAAATATCTGCCAATGTGGCAAGACAAGTTTTCTTGTACAATGTCTTGGAAATAAGATGTGCTGTCTTCAGTAGTCTCTATACCTGATTTTCAGACCCTCAAGGAGTAACATTTTGCTTGTTTCATTGGCAGATATTTTCTGATAATTACAAGTTATTCACTGCTTTATTTTTAACTTTATTCCTTGTAATATGATATCCATCTGGACTTGTCGAATGAAAATTTTTGACTTGAAAGTAGACAAATGGACTTGCTAAAATCTGAGTTTTTCCAGTGCAGGACATCATCGGATGGTAATACAAATGTTGTGAAAACAAACAAAAACTATGCATTAAAATGATCAAGAAAATATTAACAAGCCATAAAAATCTAGTTAATCAGTCAGGTGACTTCTGAAAAAATGCCTCCATCATTAAAACATACCAAATTAAAAGTTTAGGTAACCAGTCCTCATGTTGTACAGGTGGGGGTAGTTTTCCAATCAGAGGCTTACCCACTAAGAGCATATCTTTTAGCTCAGCTAGTAACTGATCCAAGAAAGGTGACAAAATCTTACGAAAGAGTTCGTCTTTTCCTTCAATGACAGGCTGCAGTCGCTCATGAGGGAGAGTGTTAAAACCTGTCTGTACCACGGTGTAGCATTTTCTGACTGTTCAAGAGGAGTTTTTCAGGTTTATAACAGGCAGCAGGGAGGTGCAAGTCTCTAGAGGGAAGTCCGAGGAGTGGTTGGCATGGTGACGCAGTATAGTGCAGTCGCCGGTTCGATCCCTGGGTCAGTCAAGGCTTTTCTGTGTGGCGTTTGCGTGCACTGTCAGCTGGGATAGGCTCCAACCCCCTCGTGACCCTGAAAGAGATAAGCAGAGGAGATAATGGATGTATGGATGGATATCTCAGTAGTTTCTTTAAATTTAGATAAATGTTCAAAATATAATGGAAATAACTGGAGATGAGATATAATTGTCCCTCTGCAGTTCACTAGGAAAACATACAACAAAATAGTGGTGTTGATATTCCAAAATTTATAAGACAGTTATCCGAGCTAAACCAAATTACGTGTTTGTGGATTTTTTTGTCCTTTTTTTTTTAAATACATACACTAATTTATTGATTTTGTCATTTACATTGGGTCAAGTATGTTGTATTATACGTTTGTACGATCCATTGCTTACAGTTGGATAAGCACTGCTGTCTTGTATGTTTGAAGATTTGCTTTACATATGTTAACATATATGGAGTGTTAAATGTTATAAAACAATAAAGATATTGTTGGGAAAAAAATGTTAAAAATCTGGGAAGTGTCTCACTTAGTCTGTAAAAAAAGTAAATTTAATAGCCGTCATTACCCCCTAAAATAGCTCAGAACCTCTTCTCTGTATTTACATCATCAAGTCAAACCTGACATAACACCAGTCAGCCCCAACACACAGTTTTCATGCAGAGATCTCCACTTGTGTGTTTTTCTGCACAACAAGCAAAATCCTTAAGGGACCAGAAGAATGTGTCTCAAACAGCCTGTTATTATCATGAGTAATGACAGCCCTCCTCGCTTTTGTCAACAGCTGACATTTGTTTTCCAGGACGAATGCTGAGTGTTCAAACATGTTCCTCTAAATACCAAAATGTTTCTACTCAACAAACATCAACTGATTTTTATTTTCAGTCTTAAGTAGATAAAATAAGGAAAAGTTAGTGGTGGGTTTTGGCTAATTATGAGATTGAGTAAATCAGGAAAAACATGACAGCATGTGGTGTCAGACAAAAACTTTAAAATCTCTCTGCTTATTTATTTTTTCTCTTACTGTAGAGTTAACCCTTGAATTGGCAAAATATAAAAAATATTTAGGCCCAGAGAGAACCCACACATGCACAAGGAGATCAGGGATTGAACCATCAACCTTTTTGGTGTGAGGCACGTGCACTACCTGCTGTGCCACCGTGCTGCCCACAACTTCTGTTGTTTTTTTGTAAAAACAAAACAGCAAGGACGGTGTTTAATGAATCCTACAACTTAAATTTTAGGTCTTCAGTGATCTGAGAGGTCATTTAGAATTTGCAACTCGTGCTGCATCATGAAGTTTAGCTTTTTTTAACCACTTTTTTTTTAAACTTATTTCTTATTCTTTTTGTTTTTTATACTTTAACAGTTACAGATTCATTTCATTCATTGATCCTGCTTATATCGATGTCCTTATTATTATTATGTGTCCTGTAATCTTAATTTGTTCATGAGTTTCTCCATTAAAAATATTTCTTCAACAGTGCGGTGGTTCTACTTTATACCACAATCTGGCAATTATTTTTTTACTTGCCTATAATAGTATTTTAACAAGGTACTCATCTTTTCTTTGTATTATATCATGGGATAAATCTCAAATACAATATCTTAAATGTTTTGGGTATCTGATATCCTATTATTTGTTCAAACTTTGCCATTTTTCATCCCAGTACCCTTTTTAATTTTGGGCAAGACCAGAATATGTGTGTGTGGTCTGCATTAACGTGTTCACATGATCTCCAGCGCGGCTGTTGTGTGGATACCAATTTCTTCCTAATCTTTGGAGTTATAAAAAATCTGACAATATTTTTCCAGTTGAACTCTCTCCAAACTCTGGAACTAGTGGCTGTGCAGTGCGATTTACACATAATAAACCATTCCTCTTCTGTTACTTGTTTTTTCATCTCTTTTTCCCATTTTTCTTTAATATTTTACCACCTTTTAAACTGCACCATGTGTGATATTAAAATGTTTACTTTACAACTGCTTTCACAGCATTTAGGGCCATACCAATTCTGTAAAATCCGTAATAATACACATATTCACAAGGAGTGATGATATATTAGCATCAATGTATTTTTAGCGCAGGTCTAGTTAGAGTATTGCTCTGCAGCAGATCTGTAACCTTGCAGAGCAGCTGGATCCACCTGATTCAATGTCTGTAATCAGGCAGATCCATCTTGCTAAGCTCCAATCTACACGACTGTGAGCAGGACGACCCAATTAGAGTCCTGATCAGGAAGAGGTGGGAGCTACGAGTGAGACGACAGCAGAAATTAGCATAGATGCTAACAATTTCAGTAGCAGTTTTATCAGATCTGGACCACATTTCTTTATTAAAGGATAAGTTCGGTTTTTTGACACCTGGACCTTATTTTTAGGATTAAATACGCTCGTAGACTCTCCCAGACAATTTTGGCAGAGCTCGGAGCCGTTTTTGAGCAATTTAGATCCATCCGACGGCGTTTTTCTCTCATGCCGTAGTAGCAGACGGGGCCAGAAATCGTATTTTGGGGGGCATCAATACGTGTTTCCTCTGGTCTCAAGTCCCACTCTGAGCAGCAAAGGCACTCCTCCTCTGTTGTGTTTGCCGTGCAATGTCCACAACAACACCACCAGTTAGCCCCCATTCGTGGACGTGCAGTGGTTGCTTGTTCTCTGGCCAGCTGTTCGGCTCTTTCCCTCTGCATCCTCCTTTCAAAAAGCTCCTCGTCGGTATATTCTGGCTCAAAACGATACGGGCATCCATTATACTCAAAGTCATCGTCAGACACTTCTACATCGGATAAATATTCCGCCATGTTGCACAAAAATAGCCGTGTAGCCATGTAGCCTAGTAACAACAGCGGCTCTACTCATGTGCTTGTCTATGACGTCACCAAAAGTTACCCGTCCTTGTAAAGCCCCGGATGACCATAACAACAAAGTTGAGCTGACATGGTGATAACACTGGCCATTCATTTATAAAATGTAGCTTAAATGAGTGAGTTTCGCAGCAGATAATGTCTAATTTAGGAGCTTCGATTTCTGGCCCCGTCTGCTACTACGGCATGAGAGAAAAATGCCGTCGGATGGATCTCAATTGCTCGAAAACGGCTCGGAGCTCCGCCAAAATTGTCTGGGTGAGTCTACGAGTGTATTTAATCCTAAAAATAAGGTCCAGGTGTCAAAAAACCGAACTTATCCTTTAAATAAAAAACGAATATCAGCACTACATACTTCTCTATAGAAAAGGGTATTGTTGCTCCACCTCCGACATGTTCTGCCAAGAGTATGTTTTATTTTCTGTCCTACACACCGCAACAGTAGCACCCGCCTACTACATTATCTGATCACCCCATAATGAATGTGATTGACAGAACGATCGTCCAATCAGCTGCCGGATATGCTTTTGAAAGGTTCAGTGCTCCCCAAACACTTTCTATGGGCTGTTGCCCAGATATACTAATGACATGTATTGAACGGTCCATCTGGTGTGTCAGAGTAGCAGGTCTGCGTACTGTCCTACAAATCTGAATAAAAGAACTGATTCGTATTAGAGGTTTTTTCTATATACTTTATTTTTATATTTTTTTTTAACAAACTCTTGGAACAATAAACAGACAGGCTCATCACATAACAGACAGAATGTTTTGTCAGCACATAATATTGAGCTTAAACTAAATATAAAATGAACTAAAACTTAAATAAAAATTTACAAAAAGGTTACAATAAGGTGCACAAGTCAACATTTCCATTGTCTTCTTTTATAAGTCAACTAGTGTCCCTCGAGCTCAAAAGTCTCCTGTCTCCTCCCTCATGAGAGGACAAGGACATCACTTCAGGTTACAGCATGATTTCCAGTGTTTCCAGTATTTTACCCATTTTTTGGTAGCATACCACAGAGAGAATGTTAGTTGTTCCATTTTAAAAATGTCCTGAATTATTTTCCTCCATTTGGTGACCGTTTTGAGGTTCCTTATTCACCCATTCACTGGTAATTGCCTTTCTATTACCAGCTAGTAGTGTCTGTAATAAGCACCCGTCATGTTTTTAAGTCCAGCTGGCACATTTCCCAAATATACAGCACTGAAAGAAAAATTAAGCTCTAGAGTGATTATAGACATAATTGCAGTCAGAAACGTATTAGAGTTTTTGTATTTCTACATCATATTTTTAAACATAGTTAACATTAATTTTTGCCATGCACTGGAAAAGATGAAAGTCTCTTGTTTTGCTTCGCAGTTTTTGTCAGATAATTGTCATGTGTTCAATCCTGTCCCACACAGAAGCAGGCTTATTTTTCATCTCAAAGATAATACAAACCCAGGCTATCAATTAAAGTTTGACAAATTAACTTCCTAAAATTTTTCGCAAGTTACCTGTCTTTCATACTTCAAGCACTTTAAAGCTGCAGAAAGAAAATCTGACCTTAAATCAAATGCTGAGCACTTCAAGTTTGTATATGGTGGTCATATTTACCTAAGTGCTTGCACAGCCAGTATTTTCAGGTCAAACTTGTCCCACAAACTATGAAAAAGTCTTTCAAACAGAAACCTGCTGTGGTTTTTTAAACTGTCTTCCCGCGCTACCTTCTCCAAGACACACCCTGGTGTCTCCAAAAATATTTCTCCAGGAACCTCCCCTGTAGGTAACCAAGTCACCAAACAGTTCCAGTCATGTTTTGGGGCTCGTTCTGGCTCACCAAGTTATGACAGATCACTTATTTTTGTAAAAACTTTAGGGAGGCAACTCTGTAGCTAGGAAGGGTTTTCCCTTGGGGCGGGCTGCTCCCTACTCAGGCACATTCTTCTGTTAACTGCACTGACTCGCAGAGCCACCGTCAACGCAGTGATATTTACTACTGTGGAGCAGAGAGAGAGAGCAGGAAGCTATGTTATTATCTGTGGACAAACACAGGAGAGCAGGAGGGTTTAATGTGTCACCGCCCTTGTCCTCTGTGTGTAGCCTCAGTTTACAGAAAGCATGGAGCCCGAGAGGACAGCGCCAGGTCTGAAAGGTGAGCTACCAGTTGGGGAGATGACAGGTGGGAAACACAAGTCCACCATGCAGGATATTCTGATTGAGATCCAGAGCCTGGTGGAAAGAAGTAACATCATAAATGTGAGTATGACCTGACTGTGGAACAAACTTTCTGCACATTTGTTATGAGATCCACATTATAACCAAAGAGCTTGCTGCAACAGGTCCTAACCACTTTGTTGAAGTCTGAACTTTACCAGAAGGTCAATTCTGAGCTTTTTAGTAGGGATGCACAATATTGTTGGTATGATATTAGTATCGGCTGTTATTGAAATTTTTGCAGATGTTTACAGCCGATATATCAGCCACACATATCGGCTGGAATAGCAGCAAATTACACAAATGAACAATATTGATGCACCTTCTCATCACTGCATGGGTACAATTAAACATCAAGGGTTTCATTTTTGCAAGAGTTAAATGCTCTTTTTCTTGGTTTACATGTAAACCAAGAAAAAGAGCATTTAACTTTAACTGTTGCAGTATATTTTTGAGAGAAACAGATGCATCTGTTTCTCTCAAAAATACACTGCAACACTGCAACACTTGTTAAGTTAGAGCTTGTGCTCTTGACCAGAAATATCAGTAGCGGTATCTGCGGTAATGAATTAGAAATTATTTGCACATCGGATAATGGCAAAAATCCAATATCGTGCATACCTACTTTTTAGAATCATTATTTGTGTACAAAAAGGTGCCCATTATTGTTTTGCACTGGTATTCATCCATGCAGAGCATCATTTCACATTATTCAAATAAGATTTAGTGTAGGACAAATTGCCTGAATGGATAATGTGTATTTTGTGTCACAATAGTTGTAAAGCTTTCATCATGTCATCAATGAGAGTAATGCTGAGCTAACTAAATAAAACAAAATAGACCCTAGGCCTAATCCTCAGTTGAAATAAATAAATAAATAAATGTTTACTGTAAGGACGACTTACAATAAAATACCCATTGACCACAACATAACAAACTTTAAATGTCTGGTTTTGATTAGTCAAGTCAAGTCAAAGTTTATTTACAAACAACCTCGGTTGACCAAAGTGCTGTACAGGGGTACAATATAATCATGCATACAATTAATAATAATAAAAACAACAGTGGAATAAAAATGAACACAAAATAAAAAAAAAAACAACATAAAAATAAAGTAAAAAGTCACCTTTACAACAAGGCACTACTTGCAAGGATCGGGCTTTTTTGGAATGAACACAGACTTCTAGTAAACATAGCAGGAGTTCTGGTCTTCTCAGGTACCATTTTCAAACTCAAGACCAAGTTCTGTGAGACCGGTGAAGTCAAAGACAGACCACAAAATAACGTCCCTTGATGCCTCACACACGACAGTCCTCAGGAAGGACATCTGAGATGCACTGATTTCCTTCAGGCGTCATTAGTAGCTTTAATGACCTTCTATACAGTGCAGTTTTCCACTTCCTCTGCTACAGTTTGATTTGCCATTTTTGGTCACACTGTTAATCGTGTTGAGATGTATGACCACGGCCATCTTTTTTGATTTCAAAGACTGTTCTTTGAAAGAAACTCCTGGAGCCTGAAATAACCACAAATATGTTTAAGAATCTTGTTTTTTCATGTTTTTTGAATGTCCAAGCTTCTGTTTCTCTTTTTGAACATTACAGTTGTTTAATCTGAAAGATGAGTTGAGCATCTATAAGGCGCTTTTTAACACATTTCCACTGTTCTGTGTGCTTAGATTAGATTAGATTAGATAGAACTTTATTAATCCCTTGCAGTGTTAATTTTGACAGCACTTTTTAATTTAGTTTTAGCTATAGTCTTTTGCCTGAAATATCTCTTAGTTGTAGTCATAATTTAGTCATCTAAATTATTTTAATTTTAGTCTAGTTTTAGTTGATGAAATTTCACATTTTAGTCGATGAAATCTACTGTGGATTTAGTCGACTTAAATATGAAGTGTAATGTGTCAGGGACTTTTGTTTCCTTGAATTTCTGAAGTCATGTTTTACACTTGGATAAAATGAAACCTCTTATAACCTTTTACTGAATGCTAGTAAAGTTTGAATGTATAAATTAACAGAAACAAATTGAACTTCTGTGTGAAATGCAGTCACCTTTATTAAGGCGACCTGGCAGAGCATCTCAGTTACAATACCAGAACTGACAACAAACAGTGAACCTGCTCTACATGAACATATCAATTCAGAAAGAGAGGAGCTCTGATTGGATCGCTCCACAACTTATTCCACCACCACCATGAAGCTAAGGCAGTTGTGACTGGATGTCCCTCTTAACTCATCCAACCATTCCACACAACCAAAGTAGCTGTGATTGGCTATATTCCTAACTTGTCCCTACTTTCTACATGACCTAATTAGGTCTGATTGGATTAAGTCTCTGTCAAACATTTTAGTCTAGTTTTTATTTGTTGATGAAAATGTCAGTTAATTTAGTTTTAGTTTTTGTTCATGTGCATTTGTTTTGTTTAGTTATAGTCCAGTTTTCATCAGGGAAAAAAAGGTTGTTGATGAAACCTATGACGAAAATACTTGGTCAACAAAATTAACACTGATCCCTATGAAGACTCCCTCAGGGAAATTAAGATTCCAGCAGCACACGAGGTAAAAAGGAACACAGGGTATCAAAAAGTAAAAAAATAAAAACAATTTGCAGATATAAGTGAAAATATAAATGAATATAAATAAAAATATGGCTACTGGCTGGCTACTGCTCCTTCCTGTCTTCTGTCTTCCTGTTTCTCCTCCTGCCCCCTGTGAGGAGTTGTACAGTCTGATGGTCTGAGGGAGTTTCTCAGTCTGTTAGGCCTGCACTTGGGAAGGAGCAGTCTTGGGCTTGAGCTTGTTGATTTATTTGTTGTTTAATTAACAAAACAGTATACTTACGTAAAAGATCTTGATTTACCTATTGGTTTTGTCTTATATGTCACAGCGGACTCCTCACATTGATTTGAACTGGTACCTGAAGTCATCACCTGGTGAACCAGAGATCCGACTAGTACGGACCGTCCAAAAAGTTCTGGCATGTCGATACCAACCAGCACAGCTCGATGTCACTGCGATGGCAAAACAGCTGCAGGAGGCAGAGGTACCACTTCTACTCACCATCTTAAATTGAGAAATAAGAAGCCAGCAGAATAAAGTGATGATTTACCAAGTCTTTGTCAGATCTTCTCTGATGATTGCTTTGTCTCCTCCAGGACTACAGGCGCTGTGTGCAGGATCAGGTGTCTACCCTGAAAAGTCTGAGTGGGTCCAGGATCAGTGCCCCAGAGGCGTTCAAAAGTGTTGAAGCTCAGTGCGGTGCTGCTTTGCTGGATGCTTCTGCCACGGTGCAGGTCAAAGCTGCACAGCTGGATGAGGTCAAACAGTACCAGAAGCAGATGAAGATCATCAGGGCTTTCTTGGCGGTTGTGGCGGTTGAGAAGGAAAAAATGAGCCTGTGAGTATCAGTCACTTTTACAAGTGTTAAAATTTAGATCCAAAATCAAGGCAAATGTTTCTTTAACTGTATGTTATTTTATTGTCACAGGCAAACCATAGTTAAGCTACTAAAGCAGGACAGTTTCATTTTAATTTCATTTCTATTAATTTATTCAAACCAAACAGACAAGACAACTACTGACCAACAACATAAAAGACAAAACACCAAAAGTCAAAACACCAAACAAGACAACTACCCTGATTTGAAATGGGGATGGAAGATGCTGGTCTTATCCATTTCCAGCCCCAGTGGTTACACATAATTAACCAAAACAACAAAAGTGAACCCACATTTAAATTGCTCTCTTCATCCCTCTTTCTCAAGCAAACAAAACAAAACTGGGAAAAAGGACATCCCTTCAAATCAGCTTCTCATTTCCCTTTTCCTTCTTATTCTTTCAAACACTCCTTTTTTTAACTAAACATCTTCGAGGTCATTCCATAGTTTAACCTCACAAACAGAAATAGTAGTCGAATAATGCTCACCGGGGCATATTCATGCTTTTACTCTTCATTTCTCTGTTCCTCCCATATGGTTCAGAGGACAAGTCAACAATAATCAAAACCTTGTGATATCAAAAAGTCATTTTTTACTTCATTTTGCTTTTTTCACTTAAGAAGCTCTCAAGAAACCCACCTTTGCACCATGGAGACCCCTGATAGAAACTGGGATGCCGTGTTTTATAAATGCCTTGTCCTTTTTTCTAACATGTTTTCTCTAAGTAATGATTTAGAGATGAAAAATCAAACCACACAAGTGCCTGTGCAAATTTGATGCAGTGATCAGAAACTAGAGTATCATTATTTGTCCTGCTTCAGGGAAATTTATGATCAGGTCTCTTTGTATGCGCGTAAACACCATTTTTCAAATACAATTAAAAACTGTGATACTGCTCATAACCAGGATACTGAAGCCTAACACAGTCATTTACCCTTTAACCTGTGGAAAGTTCTTTTTTCTGTGATTAATCCAATAACATTACAGACCAGAATTTCCCCAGGATTTATCCTCCTGTCTGAAGTCAAATACCTCTTTTCATTGCTTCAAGTCTCACTTTCTCTCTTTTCTAAAAACAAGCTGCTCCTGTTTGATTTTTCACTGCGTGCTAAATCACCAAACACATGATGTGCTTTCCCTGATTATTATTCTGCTGTACCTTGTTCCTCTTGCTGTACTGTTTGATAGCTGAGAACAGGGGGCTGGATGGGGGAGGCTGTGTTTTATGTTTGTACTAGTATTTGGATTGAAAACAAAATACTGCATCTCAAGGGACTGTCCTTCAATACAACTGAATAAGTGCATGCTGTAATTTTACTATGCAAAGCTGTTAGGCTACACTATGTAGTTTGGCTGTAAGGAGATTTGTCTACAGTGACACTAAAAGCTGCACTAGTTTAACATTAACTTCAATTTTCTCTCATTATTCAGTTTCATTCTTTGAAAATGTGCCTGTGCAAAAATGTCAGTCTCTGCCACATGAAACAGTGACAGTTTCCCCTGGAGGGTGTTTTCTTTTAGGGCCCACGGGGAGCAAAATAAGAAGCAGAGCAAGTCGAGGAAAATTCTTGAATTATTGTTATTATTACCATTTTTTAATCTTTCACAGCAAAAAGATAAATTCATCATTATAAGCGATATATTGTTCAGGCCTAGTTGTTGGTGAATGATTTTGCTGATGCATGATAGCATATTTATTTGTGTACAGCAGTATTAAACAGTGTATTTTATACAAGACAAACTCTTAAAAGCTTGAAAGCCTAAACCAGTGCAGCAATGATGTTTTAGAATTGTAAAATATATTTATTTTACATTTTACATTATATTTATATATTTTTATTTTTATTTTTATTTTTACTTATCTATCTATCTATCTATCTATCTATCTATCTATCTATCTATCTATCTATCTATCTATCTATCTATCTATCTGTCTATCTGTCTATATATATATATATATCTTAAAGATTCTGCATGTTGCAGCTTGTTTATTTAATTTATTTTATGCTCTTTTCTATTCTGATTACAAATTGCATTTCTTTGATTTCACTTATTTCCAAAACAAAATCTGACAGGATTCACTTCAGATTTTCAGTACGGGCTTGAACAAAACTTTATTCAAAACAAAACAGTTTAGTCAAAAAGCCTGCTTGTTAATTGGGACAAACTGTCAAACTTTAGTGATTTATCATGATTAAAAAATGTAATTGTTTGACAGCCCTAATTTAAGATAATTACTGTGATTGTGAGTTGGTGGATTTTGTCTCCTAAAACATTAATGTCTCCTCCTTGCGTTCTTACAGAGAAAATGTGGGAAGCAGTGACCACCAGGCAACCAAACTCCACGGCCTGCTGCAAACATTGGTGCTGAAAAAAGGCCTGATGGAGGGCCTGCTCCAGATAAGCAGCCAATTATCTGTCCATTTGAGCGACGCTGAGAGTTCAGGTGCTCTTCTTGCCCAGCTTGGAGATGTTCAGGAAGAATGGAGGCTTTTGGAAGGAAGTATTAAAAGAGCTCTGCAACACGCCTCAAGCTCCACCTCTCAATCCTCTCTTCTGATAAAAGACTCCAAACAGCTAAAAGCCAAACTTGAGGCTCTTGAGACGTCGGACTTCGAAAGCGAAAACGACAGCAAGAGTGCTTTAGAATTAATTTGTCTCAACACAGACCTCAAACTGTGCAATAAGCTTTATCTGCACTTACAGTCCACATCAGATGCTCTTGTTCATTTCTCTCTGGGTCAGAAAGAAAAGGACGAGATTAAACGCAACCTTCAAGAAGTTGGGTCTTTCTTAAGCGCAAGCAAGAGCAAGCTTGACATTTCAACACAAAGCTCTCCTGCCAAGATAAACAAGCAGCTACAAGACCTGATAATGTGGGCCAAACAGGCAGAAAACCACATCTCTATTGGAAAAAAGTTAGCGCTGTTCCCAGAGGAGGCTCGCATTCAGATTGTAGAGATGAAGAAGTTTCAAGCGGATATTTGGTCTCGGAGGTCCAAGATGCAGGCGGAAGTGGAGCAGATGAAAGATACAGCCTCTGGCATGGAAAAAGAGGAAAACGACCAAGTATTCAAGACCGTAGAGGATCTTTATCAAGCTATTGCTGACAGCTTGGACCATGTTCTTGACACCATGAAGAAAAATCTTACAGAGAGGGAGAAAATGTTATGCCAGCTTGCCAGTATGGATGCCTGGCTTGCAGAAATGCACGCTAAAAGAGACCCATGTGTGCATGTGGACAATGTTTCAAAAGCTGATGTCAGAGAGTTGGAGAGTGAGCTGAAAAGTCACAAATTTACCACGGTGAAGATTGAGAGCACTATAAAATTGGTGGAAGAAATGGCGGAAAGATGCAAAGAAATCGCTCTGGGGTTGAGTCCAGGAGAGAGTCGCTACCTTGTCAACAGACTGTCAGGACTTTGGACAGAATTAGACGGATTGCTAGCTCTTGAGAAAGCGACCAGCTGGGAGTTGGAGGAACTGATTCATGAGAGAACCTCTTCAGATGAGGAGTTATCAACCATCCAGGCTAGCTTAAATCAAATTTCTGCTGATCTGGAGCAGCAAAAGTTCCCTTTAACGCAAGAAACCATTTCAAAAACTGCAGCCTGGAAGCACATGCTAATGGAGCACCAGTGTCAGTTACAAGAGATTCAGCACTGCCAGGAGGCCAAAAGACGTGCTCTGCTGTCCACCATTGGGGAGCTGCAAGACCAGTGCAAAGCTTTGAGTATTAACGCCTTCGAACAAGAGAAATATCTGCACTTGAGGAGCCAAATGGAGGAGTCTAGAGACATCGCCAAAGAGCAAATCCAGCGTGCCAAAGACAAAGGAATAAAGCTGGGTCAGAGATTCAGACAATGTCAAACACTCTTGGTAGAGCTTCCGTTGGTGAAGACTCAGTGTCAAGAAGCAGCAGACCAGCTGGAGGCCATAGCTCAGGAGGTGAGCCCAACTGAGCTGAACTCAGAGCGACAGAGGGTTCGCCAAACTGTGGAGACTTTGGTGTCCTGGGAGAATTCAGTCACAGATGATATTAAGAATCTCGAGACCAAGCTTCTGCTCGGCCTGCGCTTTTCCTCTGAGCTTCATGCCTTAATGGAGTTTTTCCAGAGAACTAGAGAGGAGCTGAAGGGAGCAAAGCATGTCAACCCAGAGGAAAAAGCCATCGATGTAGCACTAAGAAGATGTTGGGTTATTTGGAGAAACATGGAGTCTGGGATGAGGGTTTTGGAAGGCTTGGGACGAAAAGAAAAAATCAACCCAAAGAAGAGCAAGGAGCTGTATTCTCTGAGAGATGCAACCATGCAGGAGTGCCATCAAAGAATGGTAAGCATAAATGAGTAATGTTAAGCACACAGTATGTAAATTAAGCTGCCTGAGGCCTCTCGATCAACAGCCTCACAGCAGGAACCCATTTGTCATTCGAGGTCTTTCTGTGTGGAGTTTGCCAGTTCTTCCCATGCGTGCATGTGTGGGTTCTTGCCAGGCACTCGAGCTTCCTCCCACAGTCCAAAAAACATTCTTGTTAAGTTAAAGTGATTTCAGTTTATTTGAAGTGGGGTTGTATGAGCTCCATATGGCCACTAGGTAAGTTAGATGCAGTAGAAAGTTCTCTCCTCTCCCTCAGTAAGCCACAATTTGTAAAAGTTTGTGATGCAGAACAAGCTGCAAACAGGGAAGTATTGTACCAAAGATAAAGGGTATTTTCTCCACCTAGAAGAACTCCCTTCAAAAGATAATACCACAGTTTAAGAGTACGAAATTTTTTTTGAGTGCATTAACTTTTCAGAAAAAGAAAGTTTATCTGGAACTAACCGACTCATGTCACGTATTCCTCCATGCAGCTGCGGTTAGTTCCAGATAAACTTTATTTTTCCAAAAAGTTAACACGCTCAAAAAAATTTCTAGGTGACATTTTTTTTTTTATCGCTCTGGTTTCTTTTGTTGACAAAGTGGTCTTGACAGAAACATTGTTTTTTTGTTTTTTTTTTCTGTTTTCCCCAGCCTGATATCTCTACTGTTTCCTCATGAACAATTGCCCCTCTTCTCCCCTTTATGCCCTATAAAGATTTCTAGCTGGTCCATTTCATACAAAGATTTGTGATGAGACAAGTTTAAACATGCAGCTGTTTCATCAGGCAGTGGTCTGAAGACTTTTCTGGTCACACTGCTGTAACTGGGATAGGCTAGTTGTTGTTTTGGTAGCTTCGACTATCTGTGCTTTAGTTTCCTCTTCTGCTTTTCATGCCTGTCTTGTAGCTGCATACAAAGTGAGCATAGTGAGAGTGAGTTAAACTCTGCAGTTGCATTTTTTTTTTTTTCATAACAACATTCTTAACTTAAGGATCAGGACTATGGAGCTGGCTGTGGGTGGTTCATCTTTTCACTGATAGTGTGTCAGTTTGTGCCATGAACTTGAAGCTAGAGACATCCCTGTGTTTGTCTGTTTATGTTGGTTGTTTCGTTTTTGGCAGGTTTGTAGTGCAGAGCAAACACTATTACTAACACTGTGTTTTGCAAAGGCTGATGATTGCACTGCACAGCAGGTGACCTATTACCACTGGCTAAAACTCACTGACTGTTAAACACATGACATCCCTCAGGCTGTAAAACCAGCTGTTAGCACCATGACAAACTGAAATGCAGGAAAAACTGTCAGGCAGCTTGATTCAAGCTTCAGTAGCTCAGTAAATAGCCTGGCTGTTGTCTCCTGCTGTTTTGTAAACTGATCTAGTTGCATCGTGACTCTTTGCCTTGAGCTGGACTGGAGAGAATTCTGTAAATAGTCTTGAAAACTTTCCTCAATCATGTGTCATTCATCCAACAGGAGAGTTTATCCCAGGCTCGAGAGGCCCTCAAAGATTACCAATGGGCTGCGCAGGGTGCGATCGGTTTCCTTCATAATGCCGAAGCCACCTTCCTCTCGGCCCCTGGAGGGTTTTTGGACTGCACAGAGGAACAGAGACAGACTCAGCAGGCTTTGGAGACTCTTGAAGATGGATTCCAGGCTCACATCACCCACCTTTTAGATCTGGTGCCACAACAATCCTGCTTATCTCGCTCGAAGACTGAGCAGCTCCACATCAGCATCCTCAGTCAGCTGTTGGTGGGAAGAGCTGTGCTCGAGGCCCAGGCCCAGCTCAGGCTGGAGTCCCTGCAGAGGTACTTGAAGCTTAATCTCTTTACACAGCGTTGTCTTGCATTGTGACAATTATTAATACGTCCTTCTTGGCCATAATTTGATGGTTTGAGATCTAAAATTATTTTCCCACAGGTGTGAAGATAGACAGCAGAGCCACAGGAGGTGTCATGAGGAAATTCGTCAGCACCTGTCAGGTCTCGAGTCGCAGCTTTCAGACTGTGCTGCAGAACAAGTCACTTCATATGATAAATGTGTTGCCCAACAAAAAAGAGCACAGGTAGGTGTGATGAAGCATCATTTTTTACACAATTTTTATCAGACATTTTCGGATTGAATCAGAATCAGTATCGATCTTTAATGCCAAGTATGCCACACATACAAGGAATTTGACTCCGGCAGTTGTTTTCTCTGGTACAAGGGAAGTAAAATAAAAATAAAAAATAGTAAATAAAATTAAAATTAAATATAAATGAAAATAACTCTTAACAAATACAGTGTTAATACAGTATGTACATCAGGAACATCTACAAACATCCGGGAATATTTACAACTGATGGGAGGAAAGTGCAGCTGTTTTTTGCGTGGCTATTATACAGTTGTGCAAATTGAACATACATATTCAGAAATAAGTAAGGCAAAAGCCCATACATCATTGAAATCACTATTTTGATGGTGAAGAAGGTGAGGGTAAGATACAGACAGTTGTCAAAAGAGACTTATGGAATTGTGAATTATATAGTCATTTAGAAAATTCATACACTCAGACGAACATACAGACATGTTTACATTACACAGTGTTATGACCAGCTTGTTTGGGGGAAAAGGGAAGTAACATAAAAACCAAATGTTAAGAGGTTAAATTAAAATTCCTACAAAAGTAAGTTTTCTAACAACTAACTAGAGTTTCACAACGTACTGTCCCGTTTTTTTTAGCAAAAGAAAAGAAACAAAAACCTGTCTAACTAAGCAAAAGAAAAGAAAAACAATACTAAACAGCACCCAATCATTAATGTGACTAACAATAACTCTAAATGTGCTTACAATGTGCTCTAAAATCCAATGTCCACAAATGTAGTGCCTCAGCAAGTTTACAGAATTATCAACAATATCTAACGACAACAAAGAGGCACGCGACCCTTGTACATACTTGAGAAAAGGGTCCAGCAGTTTACAACCTTTTATTAGGCAGCCATTCATTGTGTATCTGATTTTTTTCTATCTTAGCCAAGTTAACACCTTCTTTTATCCATCATATGTGTGAGGGGAAGGTTTAGGACTTCCACTTGAATAATATCAAGTGTCTGGCAAGGAGAGTAACAAAAGCTGTAGAGCCCGTTTCTCGGGTTGTTGTGGATGTCTTTCCAGTAGGACTTCAAAGAGAAACAGGACCAAAACATTTGAGCATAACTCGCATGTCCATGAAGGCATCTGTCGGTCTGATTTTACAAAGAATTAGTTTGATGTTGACCAGGGAGTTTAGATTTTGGAAAATGTATATGTATATATGAATTATATATAACAACAAGGAGAGGAGCTGGATGGAAATCACAACTGCCAAGGATGTCATTGGAAGCTAACAGCTAGCCACATTTAGCTTAACATTTTCCACCATGTTTGTTGACATTAAATTTACATTCGATAACACAAGATTACTAGTTGAGAGAGTAAAGGCCCTGCACTGCAAAAACTCAGATCTAGGTGAGAGTTTTTGTCCAATTTCAAGTCAGAAAATCTTGCTAGACTTATTGTTCGCCACAAATTACCTGATATTTCTGGATTAACATCTTAATTGAAGATACAAAAACTGAAATAAGGCACTAAGTAAAAATATCTGTTAATGAGACAAGCCAATTTTAACTTGAAGGGTGTCTTAAAATGAAATGCTCTGTCCAGATCAGTTATTAAACCTCAATTTAGTACCCTCACCAAGTAAAATGTTGCTTGTTTCACTGGTGGTTATTTTCTTGTCATTACGTGCATGTCAATGCCTTATTCCTTGTAGTAAGAGATATATGGGAACTTGTCATGTGAATGTGGATTAAACTAAGAATTCTAGATGTTTCTGACTTGAATTTAGACAAACAGACTTGCCAAGGTCTGCTTTTTTGCAGTGCGGTTGTTGGTGAATGAATTGGTTGGTGTGTGGTGTGCTGTGTTTCTCTCTTTGTGGTACAGCACACGCATCAAGAACCAAAATGTTAAATCTGACTTTATGACTTCACATGAAGCTCTCCCATGGTTTCAGAATTGATTAAGACTTTAAAAATCTTCATTGTGAACCAGGCCTTGCATAGCTTCACCACCTTTAAAAACCATTAGGCAGTGTCCCTAAGACTTCATCAATGTTTGATAGAGTTTATGGTTTGTACCTATGTTGAGAACCATTTTCAAAGAACAGAACTTTACATATTTGTAGTGATCTAATCAAACCCCTTCAGAAAATACTGCCTTGTTCAAACATATATGTTGATTTTTCGTCTTTGTTAAGGCTCTGATGGAGGATCTCCGCAGCCTTGCTGGTAAAATCGAGGATTTGAGAGCAGGGTGTCCGATGCAGGGCTGTGCGGTTGGAAAGGACGGCGAGGTGGGCGCCTTCTGGAGACGCTGGGTGTCGTTACGACGTGGTATTGGTCTCCTGACGGCACACACAGAACAGAGAGGAGAGGAATGGAAGGACATCACTACAAGTGTGAGTTTTACCAAAGACAGAGCACTTCTTTTTTGCTTTTGAACATCACTAATTTTACAGAAGTGAATGAATGGATAAATGCAAAATAGATACACTCAATCATATGTTTTCATATTTTTGTTGAAGTATTTTGTACTCCTTTTGTAGCTGAATTTTTAAGACATTATTAGAATTATAGGAGCCACATCCGTTTGTCCGTCTTTCATGGGTTACATCAGGTAACCAGGTGACGCATGGCATGGAAGGTCATGAGGTTTTTACCGCTTGCCAGGCTCATGCACCTCACCACCTTTTGTTTTCCAGCAGAATCACCTCATCACATTATAAGTTCTTCTTTGAATCAGTTTAATCATATATTTGTTGTAAAACTTTCCGATCATTAAATGGTAACATCACCTGAACATGGACAACCATATGGACAATTGTTTGTAAGAGCGTGTCAAAAATACTCCACCAGACTCATGCAAGAATGACTACAAAAGGGCAAGATAGTCACTGTAAGGATTATTATCAATCCTTTTAAATCTATATCATCAGCTGAGTGGTCATGAAGCTCTTGGAAAGTTTTCCATTTTGGCTGTCTTTTATTTCTGTAAAATTAAAGCTTGTGTCATAACCTGATGTGTTTCATTTTAGATGGAGCAGTGTTGCAGCTTCTTGGCCAGTCTTCAGGCTGGAGTTCCCGACTCGTCCTCTGTGAGCTTCACTCATGAGGAGCCCCAGGAGCTCCTGGCCCAGGCTGAGATGCACCAAGCTGGGCTGGAGCATGAGCAGCAGGCCTTGGCCTCCCTTGAGCATCGGCTGGAGCATGCTTTGAGTTTATCCACTGCCCATGAGACCACCAGCCCTGGACCTGTTGGAAAAACTCTTGTAAAGATCCAAGAGAACGTCAGGAGGTAGGAATTGTTTGATGTAGAAAATGATTACTCATTAATGTTCGAGATGCTGGAAGATGTTTTTTTTTTATCTCACAGCTTGAAGGAGAGGAACCTGCAGGTGGTCGCTGCAGCCCAGGCAGAGGAGAAAGAGAGGCAGCAAGTCCAAGAGGAGATAGAGGAGGTGGAGCAACACGTGTTAGCCATTCTCACTTCACTGGAGGCCTGTTCAGATCCACGCAAACAACAGGTCAGCCTCTTTTTGGGCTCAGATAGAGGTCCTTCAAGCCTTTTGGTCATTCAAGTTTTATTTTCTTCATTCATTCTGTCTTGGATATTACCTCAGGCAGTATATCAGGTAGAGATTGGTAGTTGAATTGTTATCACTTCACATTTCTACACTATGATTAAAAAAAAAAACCTGTTGGGCCCCCTTTGGCCAAAATCTGACAGACTGAAACCCATTGAAATTGTTTCTTTTTCCTCCCTTGAAATGAGGGTGCAAAGTCATGCTTGCATATGCATTAGCCTGCTTTGCATTGACAAGCGTGGGAAAAAGGGATCCTTTGACAGTTTTTCATTGCTCTGATTCATGCGTGCATGCCCATGCATGCCTGCATGGGCTTGCACGCATGAGCCCAAATGTGCACACTCGCGTTAAATATGTATGCCTGATGCAGCAATTCTCAAAGGCTGTGTCAAGTATTTAAAGTTTCCAGACAAAAAACATGTATTGAAAGGTTGTGTCATGAGAGGACGGTGACTGAGAGAGGATAGTTTGTCTTAAGTAACTGAAAAAGTCAAACACATTTTAATGAAATGACTACATAAAAAGCCTGGGAGGTTTTGGTTAAAAATGTATGACTAATCCAGGGAGAGATTGCATGTCCATAATTTGGTCAAATTAGGAAATTAGGGCTGTCTTTTTTTATCATTGCAAAGAAAAAAACATTATACATATATATAGACATATTCCTCAAATAGGAAGAAAGAAAATAATTTCACAAAATCTTGCCTCTTGCAGCACCTGCTTTAAACAGATTATAAACATTATAAACTCTTATTCCCACTGCAGTGTACCTGACGTGTTATACTGTTATATTATATTTCACTTCAGTAAATAGATGCATACCTGTCTATATAGTAGTACACCTTTTTAAGCTTTAAGATCATTTCTTTTTACAAGATTCAAAACACAATTGGTATCAGTCTCAGCCTATCTTAGCAATCGGTGATTGTATCAGCCAATCTAAAAAAGCCTGATTGGGACATGTATGATTTTAAATCTATATGTGTATGTGTGTTTGTGTATGATTTATGGGTATATGTAGTAATATGGACATTAACCTTTTTGGTAAGTGGTATGAAAGTATGAAAAATCAGCACTGAAAATGCCTCACCCACTTCATCTAACTTGTGAGGAGCTGCATTGAGCTCAGCCCCCAATGCTAACTGGAAAATAAGTTAAACAAATTTGAACAGAAGGCGGTTACAGCGAAACTTTTGACCTCCTTCTCATCCAGTGTCTGTGTGGTTTATATCCCTTCCCTTTCAAACTTTCCCTCTGCATTTCTTCACTGACAGGAGCTCAGAAAGAGTTTGTCCTCCCAGAGGGCCAAACTGAAGTGCATCACAGATGGAGTACGCAGTCGGTATTCTGAAATACCAGCAGATATCAACAGGAGGTTACAGCCAGTTCAGCTTTCTCTAAGAAAAGAAGAGGAGAAGGTAACTCTTGGCAGGAACAAATCCAACCTTGATGTAACATATTATTCTTTCTCTATAAATTGATCTCGATGTATTTTTCCCTGCAGCTCATGGCGAAGAGCATCCCGCTTCAGAAGCTGAATCGTCAGGTGGCCGAGCTGGGCTCTAGCGTGGAGAAAGTCAAAGTGTTACTGGAGCAGAAGAGTCCAAATGTAACTGAAGCTCAAAAAGTGCTCAAGGTATGTGCTCAGGTTTTTGTTGCATGCAGTTTGCTCTTTTTTCATTTCATAGAGTTATGTATAGTCCAGTGCGACTGTTCCTGCTTCATACATGATCACAAAATAACAGAACATTTTCAAAGCAAAATGGCCTCCACAGAGTATGTCAGAATTTTTCAGAAAGAGAGTTAGAAGGGAAAATAAGAGGAGGTTTTTTTATTGTGCACCTTAAAAAAAGAGGGAATATTTGGCACTTTTTCTAGCACTTTAAATTGTCTAATGTCTCTGTATGTCTGTATGCCTGTGTTGGCATTGTAATGTGTTTCCTGTTTTTAGTCCTGGTTTAATTGTCAATTCCTGTTTTTCTTTTAGGTGGTTGTTATTTTATTTATTTATTTTGTTGTTTTGCTGTGAAGCAATAATGTAGCACAACGCCCAAGACATATTTCCCTTAAGGGACAATAAAGTTTACCTTGACCTTGACCTTGAAAAGCTAAGATGTTGAAAGAAAGAGGTCAACAAATTAAAAAGAGCACCGTTATTTTTATTTAAAGATTATTTTTTGGGGCATTTTTAGGCCTTTATTGACAGGAGAGAGAGACAGTGGATAGGCTTGTGAAAGAGACAAGAGAGAGTGGGGGAGGACACCCTGCAAACTGGCCACAGGCTGGATTTGAACACGGACTGGCAGAGGCATGCATATGGGTCATGCCTTGTTGCTTAACACTCTGCCAAACCAGCATCCTAGAGCACACTTATTGAAGCAAAAATAGTTGAATTGCAAAGAAAAATTGAAGTTTTCAGGTAAAAACGTTTGTATTTTGTCCACTCTTTGTTCCCCAGCGTGTGTGGGATGAGTTAGACGCCTGGCACAGTCGACTCATGCTCCTGGAGAACGAGGTTCAGGATCTTGCGGAGGAGCATCCAGATCAAGCCCACCTACTGATGGACAAGGTCATCCAGCCGCTGCAGCTCTACCAAAACACAGCCCAGATGGCCGAGCAGCGCACAGCTTTCCTCAGCAAGGTCAGGACTTCTCGATTATATTCACAACGTAATGTGATAAATGCGGATAAGATGCAAGTGCGGTGTCTTTTACTGCAAAACATGGGTCAATAAATGCACATGGCTAGGATTGGCTGTTGAAACCCTTCACCAATGTGGTGCCAGTATCAACATGTCCAGTGCCTACCAAACAGAATCATAACAGAATTGTGTGCTTCAATTAGATATCATTCACTTTTTTTTTCTTTTCGTTTCTTGCCTAACTCCCACGTCTATGATAAGCAGATAGACACCATTATTTTGACTGCGTGCAGTAACAAGGAAGAGACGGGTAAAGCTGGCCCACCGCTAATTAGCTTAGCTCAAACACCGGGAGTCAATAGGAAGTGTTAGCCTGCCTTAGCCTACAGTCTTCAGCAACTCTTACAGTCCCGTGTGTTTGTTGTCTCATTTTTTACCATGTTATGTTACCTTTTCTGTTTTAGACTAAGATTAGCACTTCATGTAAGTTTCGAAATAAAGTAAATAAACCACAGCAGAAGTGCTTCTTTACTTACTTACAAACACCTCTGTGGTGGTTTGTGCATGCACTCCATGGCTTATTTTTGTATGTATTTCTTTTAAAAATTACATAAAGTGCTAATCTTAGTCTAAAATAGATAATGTTCCATAACACATTAAAAAAACAAGTCACAACAAGCACACAGGACCATTTAGAGTTGCTGAAGAGTTTATCTGATGACTGTAGGCAGATGCAGGCTAACACTTCCCACTCACTCCCAGTGTTTGAGCTAAGCTAATTAGCTTTGGGAGAGCTTTGTCCATCTCTTCCTTGTTATTGTATGCACAGTCGAAAGAATGGTGTCTTTCTGCTTGTCATGGACTTGGGAGTGAGGCAAGAAATGAGAAGGAAAAAATGTTGGCGTATCCCTTTAATGAGCCAATGATACTGAACCCTCTCTACCTTCTCTATTCAGTGAGCTGTCCAATAGAGCCCTTTATCTAAAGACTAACATCAATTAGGAACAATCAGAAACCGTTTACACCAGGGTTGTCCAAACATTTTTCACTGAAGGCCACATACAGAAAAATACAAGAATGATCGGGCAACATTATACCTCAGCTGTAGTGTATCAAAGTTCAGGATGTTAGGGTGGCCAATCAAACTCAAGGAAGTTTGGCCTTTGTGCTCTTGACTGCTCAGGAAATAAAAGTGCTTTGTACAAAAGAGGGGGGACGCTGACAGATCATCTTCACATTCAGACAAAAAACAAGAGCAAACTGCACGAAGCAGCCAAACACTGCATAAGTGTTTGGATGAATAACTCAATATACTTTGAAAGTTTTGCTACAAATCAGATAGTGATTAAAAACAACTGTGTTTTGGGATTTGTGCGACCATAATCCATTTGTCCTAATGCTTTAAGCAAGAGCATCATGTTATAATGCTATAGTTAATTCCAGCTTTTGAAGTGTGTTGCAGGCTGATTAGAAATGGCCTCACAGCCGCGGTTGGCCCTGTGCTATAGTTAAGTGGAGGATTTAATTAATAGGAAATAATTAATCTGGTTGATTCAATTTTAATTCCCCAGATCCCCGGTTGCCTTCAGGAGTTTGAGGACATCGTAAACAGCGCCTCCTCTTGGTCAGATGAAGCGCAGTCATGGCTCAGTGCTCCCTGCTCGTTCACAACAGCAAGAAGTCTCCAGAATCATGCAAACTCTCTGCAGGTCAGTGAAGCCCAAAAACAATCAAGCACACACAAAAACAAGATTCAGTGACTTGTTTAACATGTAGTAATAAGGTATTTGCCATGTTTTGATTCCACTGTTTCTATATTCTTTCTTGTACTTATGTGCTTTTTATTCAGTTTGATTTTTCAATTGATTATATGTAGGGATGCACTAGGGCTGGGCAACGCATCACTTTAATTGATTAATTCAAACTTTTTGTTGCTTGAAAGGCAGCTCAAGTAAATGAACTGCGGAAACAGAGACAATTAACCAAAGAATTAAAAAAATAAAAGACTACATGATTTACAAAAGACAACATTGCATCAGATATTATTACATCAAATTTAAAAGTAGAGGAAAGATTTGGAACAATTAGACAAAAGATGAAGTTTTCTCAGATTTATCATACTACCACTACCTCCCGCTAGTTTTGTTATTCAGATCCAGATTCAGACATCTTTATTTATCTCAAATGGTCAGTCAGACTTAAAGACAACAATAAAACACACGAAACAAACACATTTACAACATTTATGAGGTCACATATCAGTCGCAGATTCAGCAGATCACTCATGAACAAAAAGCATCACAATTTACTGATGATCAGTGTCAATTTTGACGGCACTTTTTAATTTAGGTTTAGCTGTAGTCTTTTTCCCTAAAATATCTTTTAATTTTAGTCATAATTTAGTCATCTAAATTGTTTTAATTTTAGTCTAGTTTTAGTTGATGAAATTTCACAACATTTTAGTCGATGAAATCTACTGTAAATTCAGTCGACTAAAATATGAAGTGTAAAGTGTAAGGCATTTTTTATGTTTCCTTGAATTTCTGAAGTCATGTTTTACACTTGGATAAAATGAAATATCTAATAACCCTTTATTGAATCCAAGTAAAGTTTGAATGTCTAAATGAACAGAAACAAATGTAACTTTTGTGTGAAATGCAGTCACCTTTATTTAGGCTACCTGGCAGAGCATCTCAGTTACAATACCAGAACTGACAACGAACAGTGAACCTGCTCTACATGAATATATCAATTCATAAAGAGAGGAGCTCTGATTGGATCACTCTCCAACTTATCCCACCACCACCAAGCTAAGGCAGTTGTGATTAGATGTCCCTCTTAACTCATCCAACCTTTCCACACAACCAAAGTAGCTGTGATTGGATATATTCCTAACTTGTCCCTACTTTCTACATGACCAAATCAGGTCTGATTGGATTAAGTCTCTGTCAAACATTTTAGTCTAGTTTTTATTTGTTGATGAAAATGTCAGTTAATTTAGTTTTAGTTTTTGTTCATGTGCACTTGTTTTTATTAAGTGCTGTCTAGTTTTCGTCAGGGGAAAAAAGATTGTTGACAAAAACTATGAAAAAAATAATTAGTCAACAAAATCAACACTGCTTATGATAACAGAAACATAATGCCTTCTGATGCTCTCAGATATGCAACAAGCATAAATCAGAAACCAGTATGTAATGGTCAGATAGCTGAAGGAATAAAGGAGAGAGAATATCAATTTTTCCTCCTTGAGGGGGCAGGATAGCACGACCCAGAGGGAATTAAGGAAAAGTCGCCTGAAAGAATGTGGTCCAGTTGGTCCATTAGCTCTTTTGCTTTCTGAGCCTCCTTTAAGAGACATTGATTATTTACCAATATCTAATGCCAATGATTTATCCTCAACCTGTAACTGCAGCTGGTCCTTGATGACTCTGAGCGGATCAGAAGCGCCCTGCAGGACTTCAGGCCTGTCCTGGATGAGATCTCTGCTGTGTGTGACGTCAGCGTTCAGGAGGAGAAGCTGAACAAGAATGACGAGCAGGTCGACAAAATGCAAAGCAGCGTCCTGGAGCCACTGGAGCTGCTTCTGCAGGCTGTTGGGGTATGAAGCTTGACTATCGTTGGTTTTGCTCCAAACTGAAATTTCAAGTTCAACAGTTAATGAGCTCTTTTTTGTGATCAACAGTTTTATTGATTTTCATTAGGGGGGGGCAGACAAGTATAATACTAGAAAACACTCAGAGAGCGCAAACTTCCACCAAGGTAGCTCAAATATTGCTGTTACATCTATAAGCAATAGTTCCATGATAAAGTGACCATCATAATATGATTCCTTGACCCTGAAAACCCACACCTAGCACTCAGAATCATGTTGATATTTTTATTAGTTAGACAGTTATTGAGCAAAAACGTTCATTTGCTCATGGCAGTTAGCTGGATCACCACCAATATCTAATCGTTTTTAAGTCAGGCCATTACCAACATCTCCTGAAAATTTCAGCAAAATCCGTCCAGTAGTTTTTGCGTTATCTTGCTAACAAACAAACAAACAAACAGACAAACAACCATACGCCGGCAAAAACATAACCTCCTTGGCAGAGGCAATAAGGTCCATCTGCATCAAGCAGGTATTCAGTCCATGGTGTCACAGATTCAGATGCAGTAAAATCAAATAAGTGGGACAGCAAACAACCATCTTACAGAGACATACACATCTTAAATTCTACCTTGGAAAGCCTTCCATTTATGTAGCATATTAGCCTTAGCTTTGTGTAATTTAACAGTATGACATTCTATGTTCACAGTATTGTCTAAATAACTTAACCAAAACTTCTTAGATGGTATAAGAAGGTTAATCCATTATTGTGAAATTACTTTCTTGGAGGCTGCCAGACCTGCATTCACATTTTTCTTTGGAGTTCATGAGCTCTTGTGATATTTCGTTTTTCAGGTGGTGGAGGAAACGGAAACAGAGCTGAAGACAATGGAGAAGAACGTCCAGAAGATAAGAGCTATTTTATCCTCCATGGATAACTCGGACATCACTTTGACAGAGCATTTGCAAAACAGACAGGTGACTCCTCATGTGTTACATGAAAACTAATTTTAGGCTAACATTATCAGCATTATGGGGCAGCATGGTGGCGCAGCAGGTAGTGCAAGTGCCTCATAGCTAGAAGGTTGCCGGATCAATCCCCGGGTCGGGCAGGGCCTCTCTGCGTGGAGTTTGCATGTTCTTGCAAGTGTGAGTTCTCTCTGTGTACTCTGGCCTCCTCCCACAGACCAAAAACATGCTCAGTGGGTTGATTGGTGACTCCAAATTGCCCTTAGGTATGAGTGTGAGAGTGAATGGCTGTCTGTCTCTCTATGTGGCCCTGTGATTGGCTGGTGAGCGGTTCAGGGTGTACCCTGCCTCTTGCCCAATGACAGCTGGGATAGACTCCAGCCCCCCAGCGACCCCGAAAGGGATAAGCGGTGTAGAAAATGAATGAATTATCAGCATTGTTTATCACTTTTTAAACATAAATGTGTGACAACTATAAAAATCAAGAATTTCTCTGTGTTTGAAACTTTGATAAATATTCAAGGTAATGTAAGAAATCTACTACAAATACAAAAAAATGGAATAAATTCATACAAAAGCAGATTTTAACCCCTGTTGTATCATATTTGATACATACTTTTATGATACCTCTATCTAATCAATATGATAAATAACCAAAAATAACATCTGAATTCAAGCAGATAAGTGATGAAAATGTCTTCAAGTGGATTATCAATTGCCAAAAACACCTAATGTATCAAATGAGATCCAAAAAATATATATGTTCAATTTTATGGACATTTTGATTTTTTTGGATTTCAGTAGAAAGTGAAATAAACATTACAGCTCCAAAAATTTAGAATTTTCTGGCTATAATTTGTGTTTTCAGGCTTTAAAGGGTTAATAACAAAACAAATCAGTCTCCACTTCTTTAGGAACTCTGCCATTGTAAACACAAAGGTAAAAATTCTCCATCTCAAAGGTGATTCTGGCCAACGTGCAGTCCATGCAGAGAACACTGGAGGAGATGGATCGATGTAAAGGAGATCTACAGCTCCCTAAGGGTGCAGAGGAGAGCCTGATGGTTTTCTCCAGAGCGAGACTTCTTCTACAGCAGCTCAAAGAGCTGGAGCAACTTACTCAACAACAAGCAACGCTGCTGGAGGTATGTCAGGAGGTCTGAATCCTTTAACTTTATGAAAAATAATCCAGTGTTACTCAAAGAAGAAGAGTACAGAGGTGTTTCAGTAAAGCACATGTTGATGAGCTTTGTTTTGCTGTACAAACACTTGAGATTGTGAAGTTTTTGTCTTTGTTTGCAAAAAAAAGATAGCATCAAAGTTTGTTGCTTTGTCACTTGTTTGCAGAACATAGTCAAGGTTGTTCTTTGTGACTCAGTATGACTATCTTATTTTTCTTTCCTCCACATTTCACAGCAGACAATGTTCTCCCAACTTGAATTAGTCCTTTCTACTGTCTTTTGTCTCTTTTCAAATTGTTTCGCTCTTTTTGTTCTTTCTTTTTGAACAACGCAGGAACAGATTAAAGAGGAGGATCTCAGCATCACCAAAATCTCTGAAACTCCAGAAGAAACACGATCTACACAAACAGACTCGGTCCAGGTAATGATCACAGTCACCACATTTTCAGCTGAAACAGTAACACAAATGTGGAGAGTAAGTATTCATGTTCTTAAAAAAAACATAAACGCATCACCACTGACCAATTACAGCAAACAATTTAAAGCAGTCGTCAACTTTATATCAAATTATTTAGAGTATTAAAGTGGGAACAACAAACTTAAACTTAAACTCAGACTTAAAGCAACAATATGTAGGAACTTGGTTTAGTAAGTCGGCACCCTTTGGAGGTTTCTGAGCATAATTGGACTGCTGTAAACTATTTTTCTTTCTAACTGCAGCATTTTAAGTTGCACTAAGGAGAGCAGAAACAGGTTTGGGTTTATTCCAGAATAGAAAATAAAGACATCCAGAGTCACAGATAGCAGCAGAGGAAAACAATCTCTGTCTCTCTGTGAGGGAGGACAATTAATGTTTGTTTATGTCAGGAGTCTGTGACTGTAGCATTCTCGTATAAGGACAAACGGAAAAACTAACAGAGTATTAATCACACACATTTCTAAGTAATTTGGCCCCCATAACAGAAAAAAATATGTCAACTTGTGCTCATTAAGAAAATAATGTCTCATTCATATGCTTGCCAGCCTCGGCTAGACATTTTTTCAACAAAGTAATACTGACCAGAAATCTTTCTTTTCTTTCTTTTTTTTAAGATAAAGCACTTTTTTATTCTGAGAGTAAAGAGTAGCTTCTTCTTCAGCTGCCTCTGGGTTTAGAGCTTAAAGACAGCTCTGCACATGCCCAAAATTCCCACACACAATCATTAAGGTGTCCAGTTTCTGCAGCCAGCCTCAAGTGGACACTCTGGGTACGACAGCCCAGCTCGCAGTGAAATCTGTTATAAGTTATGTCTAGTGGTATATGCTTTCTACAATGGGATAAACGTTTGTTTTCTGGGTCAATCTCTTTTTCTCCTCTTTGTTTCGTCCATTTCTTAGTCATTGTATCAAATAACAGCTTCTATTAGCCGAGGGCAGGTGTGTGAACTACTGCCTTTAGGTTTTAAGAACTTTTTTGAACAAGTTGTGACTTGCTGCTTAAGTTACATGGTGCTGAAAACAGTTGACCAGGGCACTCTGTGGAAATTGGATTAATGCCGTTTCTCTTTGTTTTTTGAAACCCTCTTTTAGGGGTCAAGTGCTTTAAACTGCTGAACTTCGAAATCTGATTTTTAATATGAAACATCATGTAGCAGCATCAGTTCTCCGAGAAAGACAACTAGATTTCTAGAAACTATTTAAAATTAATAAAGTGCTCTATGCAGATATCAGTTTTCAAAAAAACGCTTTTTTCCAGGGTTATAGCGTTTACTAAGATGTTTAATAATATCATCATGACTTCAAATTTCTTATTGTATGTACATACAGCTCAGTTATTTATAAATATCTCTTTATATTTGATTGTGCAGCTTCTTTAAAGTTGTTGATTCACATTTATGTTTTTTATAACTTTTATTTTCAGTTTTTATCATTATTAGAAAAGGGAAAAATGAGTACAAAAACAAACATTTTGTTGGGGGCACCTAGCATTAAATGAACTAAGAAAAACAACAACAATATGATTAAAAAAAGAGTCATTTTGAAGTCCATGCAGGAATTTGTAGTTACAGAAAGTCGGTGTTCTTTAAATTTCAGAGAGATAGCCATCTTTTCCATTTTTGTATATTTCTGTTACTGTTTTCATCCATTCCTTTAGATTTAGGGGCTTAGATTTGTATCATCTTCTAGTCATTGTGGATTTATTTTTACAGGCAATAATTAGAATCTTACACAAATACAGGTCTTTTCTTTTTAAAAACAATTATGTCTGTTTTCAAACTTAAATGGAGAACTTTTGCATCCATTGGTATTTCATAAACCAAATCTTTTCCAGAGCTAAACATAGTATGTTACTCCAGAGTATTTGAATGTCTGAGCATGTCCAAGAAATGTGGGAATGATTGGTGTTCCTGTGCCGGAACTGTCTCAGCATTGTGATTCATGTTTGTTTATGTTAGACAACACAAATGATTCACATGTTTAAAATTAACTAAATTAAATCACAAACGTCCTTTCACACTATCAAACACATTACTGGGACTTAACACACTAATAAGACAGTTTTATTGATAGCTTTTTTTTAATTACACGTTTGATGACATGGTTCACCCTTATCACTAAAAGCAGGAGGCTTTTGAGGTGTCTAACTCAGAGGAAGAGGAGGATGAAGAGGACCAGAGTTGTCACTCGTCGTCCTCTGACACACTAACATGCAGTATATCAGAGGTAATTCAGAAACTACATCCTCAGCTCAGAAAAGCATGCGTCTGAGCTGCTCTTTGTTTTGGGTTTCATTACGAAATGTCACTGAACGATTAAGATGTTTAACTAAAGCATGGTTATTGAAAACATTAAATCCAATCTTTAAAAAAATAGAAATGGTTGACTGTAAGATGTGTTACATTCTGAATTGTTAGGGCTGGTGATATATCAGTATCTTTTAAAAAGAGATAAAGGATAAGACAATACTGTTTATGTTAATATAGGTTATTTTGTATAAAAGATGACATACAACACTTCCTTTGACTTCATTTGCCATTGATGATTTAGTACAATGTTAAATTAATTTATTTAAAAGAAGATTATCAAATTATTATTTACACTAAAAACCATCATGCTCATTTCCCACAAGATGCATAATTTAATCTCTTTAGTTTAGATAAAGATTTATTATTTTATTCAATTATATTTAAGGGGCATGTATATTATTAGTCAAAAATGAAAGAATTTAAATACCTGTTTAATACTTAGAAACAAAAATAGAAGTCCTGAACACTCCCATTTTAGTTTGACTTATCAAAATAAAAGGGATACCGATATGTTGGCAACATTTGTAAATAAGGTAGAACTAGGGCAAAGATTTACTGAAATTGCACATTTTGTCCAAACTGCACACAATGTTTGCAATTTATGAAAAAAGAAAGAGAAACTGACAAGAGAAAGGGTTAGCCTTCCTTGCATGAAACTGTCCTAGTTGTACAAACACATTTGCAATAACAAAGTGTGTGGAACCAGGGAAAAGCAGAGTTTCCACAAATAAACAACAGATATTTTGTCAATATTTGGGAAATATGTTGGAAGTAGCAATAGAGGAGGGGCTCTCTTGTTGGCACAATTTAGCCAAAATTGCACAAATAAGTTGCTAACATTAGGAAAATTTGGAAATAAGGATCAAACATGTAAGAAATTTCCCTAAGATATACAAAACTGTCCAATTTGCAAAAATACATTAGCAAGATCTGGAAAAGGTGGTTGAACTAATAAGGATCTCTGTTCCACTCATTTGTCAGATGTTGCCAATATATTTGTGCCTTTTTGTGGTGATTATAACATTAAGTGCTGATTTAAAATTGATTTGATTTCACCGTTTTGACACTTGGACTGTTAGGAGAAAGTTCATGTCACAGCAAAGTTTCCAAATTATAATTCACACCCTTTCAAAAGCACAGCACTAACTCATCTGCAAATCAAAACACAAACATGAATTGATTCTGTGTTTTTGGAGTGAAACCCAAAATTTCAAGCGCCACTTCTTTTCCACTTTTACTCTTTAACTCAACTCATAATTCTCAGTGTCAGTTTCTCTGCTTCTCCTGGGGGTTTGGAGGATCTCAGCAGATTTTTGCATGATTAAACCGAGCTGCTCCACACAGGGCGTCCCGTCTCTTTCTCCTCTTTCACTGTCAGGGGCAGCTGCTGGAAATGTGTTCCTCCTCAGAAACTTGTCCTCGCTCTCTCACACAAATAAACACACTCACGATAAGAATGGCATGCAAATGTGTGTGTTTCCTGGATTTAATTTGTTTGTTAATATGATTCATGTGTTAGGACCATGAGGAGACACTTGATGCCTCAGACGTGCAGAATGAGGATGCAGCTGAAGTTGAGCCTCAGTCTGACGTTAAGGTAAATAAAACTTTACTTTTTAAATGATGTAAACTTGTTAAATTAAAAAAAAAATTTCCCGTAGTTCTGTCCCTTGAATTACATTAATATTTGTAAATGTCTTTTTGGTGTTTTCAGATGGATAAATATGAAAGTTACAGAGATTATGCAAGCCATGTTAGGGCAAATGTTGATGAAGCACCATTAGAGAAATTTCTCACATCATTAAAACTATGGTGTTAAGTTATTTTGAGACATTAAAATAGAAAATATGTATTTTGATTAATTAATTAATTTTTTAAAATACACTCTTATTTTGCTTTGTTTTAATTTTTTCTTTTTTTCCTCTCAATAATTCTACTATTTATTATTACTACTTTTATTGTCTTATCTTACATAATTTTATTTGTATTAATTTATTTTTTATCTGTTTTTTTTTTTTATTTTCTTGCTAATCTTACTCATCTACCTTACATTTTAAAGGATAAACCCCAAAGATAAAAACATGAGGGACAGTTTTGATGAGAGATTAAAAAGATGTGCCATTGATTGTGAAATGTGGCACAAATGAGATGAAGCCTCTGGGAAACTTTGAAGATCCAATAGATGTACATACTATGTTTTGAATCTGCATGTTCTCCCTTTTTGGTGTATTGTTTTTCCTGTTATATCTTTCTCACAGAGCTTATTCTTTTCCTTGACTTAAGGACCAAGTGTGCTCACATTTTGTGAGTCATTAATGTACATTAACAGGCACTGTAAATGCTTTTGTATGCATTTTCTGTAAATACTCTGGTTGCCAAAAATAAAGAATTATAACAACAACAAAAAATAAAGATATAAAATAGAAAATACATTAGAATCTTCTAAGTACAAATCAAGTACATGCATAAATAGTGAGATTATCAAAAATAATCAACACTCGCTGATCTATGTCTAACACTCAAGTGTCTATATTGGTCCACACAACATTAAATCAGAACTACTGTGTTGAAAGTTATGAAATTTAACACTGATTCACACAGGTTGGTGTCAAATTTACTTGACATAAGTGTGTGATAGAATAGAATAGACTAGAATAGAATAGAATAGAATAAACCTTTATTCATCCCACACAGTGAAACGTGCAGTGCTACAGCAGCAAAGGGGAGCAATGATAAAAAAAAATAGACTTAAGTGTAAAAAAAACAGTATGTACATTTTGATAAATAAATAAAAGACTAGAAATATAAAAAACTAAACTAACTAAAAGATGATAAGAGTTTACACCATCCAGTGTTTATTTTGTCATCATTCAAGGTTTATAATCCAAATCCACTATAGTTTGATCATTAATGAGAGTTACTGGAGTTTACATTAAAGTGGATCTGGGTTTTAAATCTTCAGTAGGGTGCTGTGTGGTTTGCTTGCTCATGGACTTAAGAAGAGTTAAGATGACTCAGTATTCTTACTCTCAGTCCTAACACTCAAAAGCTAACACTTTTGATTTTGCCGTGAAATGAACACATTTAATCTCTTTTCTTGTCTATTCCAGGCTAATCATAGACCAATGATTCCAAGTAAAAAGTCGTCTTTTATTCTTTGTCCTCTTCTCTTGGGGCATTTAGGCACTGGAGACTCTGACTGATCGGATCCCAGCTGAAGAAAAGATGAGCTCAAAGGAAAATGAGACTTTATCTGCAAATCCTGTGCTCAGGTCAGAAGACTCTGGATTAGAAACAGTTGGCTCTAAAACTGAAACTGAGTCTGCCGAGCCTCCTGTTACTACAACTGAGGCCAAGGTTACTGCTGCAGCTACGATGGACCAAGAAAGATCCCCACAACATGGACTACTCAGCGCAGAGAGTGAAATAAAGACCCCTTCAGCAGAAGATAGAAAAATGATTCCTGCACAAGCTCTACCTCCATCATCTGCCGAAACAGATTACACAGATTCACCTCAAGATCTGGTATGAGGATAAAGAGTTTGCTGTGAATAGTATGTGTAGCTAATGTAGCATTTTAGTAAATCATTCAATCCTCAGTACCCCCCTCTTTTCTTTAAGTAATATCAGAATCAGGATCAGAAATACTTTATTAATCCCCAAGGGAAAATTCTATTGTTTCAGTTGCTCGTATACACAGTATAGCAAGGAATATCAAAGGCAATAAAATATATAAAATAGATAAGAGACATTAAAAATAGATAAGAGCATAAAAATTATTAAAAAATTAAGTAAATATAAGAAAGTAGGTTGCAACATGCAGAATCTTCAAGCTGTACTTCAACTTCCTTATGAAGGAAATAAATTAAAAAATAAAAAGTAAAGAGAGACTATATGCATCCTATATAATAATATGCATCCTATGAAAAGCTCTATAACAATAAACGTTATCTAATGGATAAGATGTTCTTCAACATAGACTGATAAAAGCTTGATTTTATAGCTGTATAAGTGCTAACGGCCCAGTGATGGGAGGAGGTAGGAGGAGTTGCAGGCTGCAGAGCAGACTTTAACAGTCATGGCGTCTGCCTGTGATGAGCAGAAAACACACATGTAGGTGGAGGCTGCGTAGCTATGACATCATAAACCCCAGGAAGTAAAAAACAGAGCATTTAAAGGGGTATTTTCTTTAAAGAGGCACAGAGCATTACTCTAGCCTGAGAGTTTAGTAAAAAGTGTCATGTTCTTCTGCTTCTCAAGCCTCCTCTAACAACATTAAAAGCAAAAAAAGTATCTGATTTTGCAGGACATGGGACCTTTTAATTGACACTGCAGACAACCCCGAAGAGGGTGGTCACCTGCACAATATGGTACATGAAAAATAAATAACAGGAAGATATAGCAGCACATCTTCTCACTGCCACGAAATGTTGATTAAATCAAAATGAAAGATTTAATTTGTCAGACAATAACACTTCAATCTTTCTTTGTCTTTGTGGCATTGACTATGGGGTCATATCCAGTTTCGTCTTACCATAGATAAAGTGTAATGTAGGGTGCCAGCCTGGACACGGGTTCGAGTCCGGTCTGTGGCCAGTTTGCTGAGTGTCTTCCCCCTATTCTCACTTGCCCCCTTTCACAAGCTCAGCCACTGTCTTTCTCTCTCCTATCAATAAAGGCACAAAATGGGTGTAAGCATAAGTGTAATGAAAGGTTTCTGTATTGAAAATCCAAATGTGTTATGGAAACAGTAAGACAGTGCTATTGATGATTTTCTCCTTCTTTGGTTTTTCCTTATTTTTTCTTTAATATCCAGGATTCTCAGAATGTGCTGAAGGAGCCAGGAGAAGTCAGCAACACTCAGTTTGAGTTTACAGAGCATAATCAGAAAGCCAAGGAGATGCCTGAGGTGCCAATCAGGTAAAAGATGATGTTACATACCAGGAATAACCCCCTATCTCACATGCCTCCAAGACTTATATATTTTGTATGTGTCATTCGGTCCATAGCTTGGCTGAACAAGAACAAAGTGCCACGGCGCAGCTTAAGTGGAGTCACCTCTATGACCAAATCTCCAAAAAACTGACCACGCTGAAAAAAGTGAAGGAGGAGCATCAAGATCTTGTCAGCTCGAAGGATGGAGTGACACATGACAAGGTAGGAGCACACAGACGTGTATCAAACCGAGGAGTGGATGGACCAGATCTTTAAAAGCAGAGCTCTGACGGATGAGGAGGGACTGAAATAGAAGCAACTGATGCAAAATGATTTCTCAGAAGTGATACTGGAGAAGCAACACACCATTACACCTGTTTCCAGGGTGACAGTGAGCTTCAGTTATCATTCAGGTGTTTTGATAAAGGAGGAAAAAGGAGATTTTTGGTCCTGTAGGCCAAAAAAACAGATAAAAAGAAAATTAAGAAACAACAGAGAATAATAGGGGTGTGAGAAAATATTAACACACAAATATATTGGAATGTTTATTGGTGCAATACTGCTTCTAACTTCAATTAATCATTGAATGGTAAAATATTAAAGGGTTATTTCGTGTTTTTGGACGGTAGCTGGTGCATAGCAGTACATGGTGCCACCGAAAGCCTTATAATTAACTCACCTATAGATTCATGTGTTCTTTCCGGGCCATCCAGCTTCCTCCCACGGACCAAAAACATGCTCATAAGGTTGACTGGTGACTCCAGAGTGCCCTTAGGTATGAGTATCTGTCTCTTGATGTGGCCCTGTGATTGGCTGGCGACCAATTCAGGCTGTACCCCAAATGTCAGCTGGGATAGGCTCTAGTCCCTGCAGCCTCAAAAGGGACAAAACTCAATGAGTGTTATATTGGATACTTTTTAAGATGATGTCAAGTGACATGTAAGCAGGGGAATCAGGCTGCAAATGTTTTGACTTATACACTTCTGATTGTTGTAAATCTTGACAAACACTCCCTTTATTATTTATTAAGTATCGTCTTCTCATTACGTTTTATTTTCCTGGTTACATGAAGGCTGAAACACTCAGAAAGAAAAGCAGCAGTAGAGTAAGAAGAATCTTCTCATAACCAGATGTGCAACTGTTAAAACAGCACATGCAATAAAAAGCAAGATTTTTAATAACTCACTGCCGTTGGATGCAGTGATCACTTAACCTTGCAGTGTAGCAGGATCTGCCTGATTCAGTGTCTGTAATCTGACAAATCCACCGTACCCTGGCACAAGCAGCGCCCTTGAAAACAGGAGGAAGTGGAAGCTACAAGCGAGACGACAGCAGGAAGTGACTGCTTGTAAAGAGATTAGCATCGATGCTAACAGCATCACTGTTGTCAGATCTGGACCACATTTCTTTATTAAATGAAGAACAAACAACACTGAAATTATTTCTAGATAGACAGGATATTTTCACTCCACTTCGGACATGTTTTGCAGAGAGTTTGTTCTTCGAAGAGGCTCATGTTTTGTATTTTCTCACCTAGTGCATTATCTGAATACCGAGTAATGAATGTGATTGACAGAACAATCATCCAATCAGCTGCTGGATATGCTTTTGAAAGGTTCTGCTCTCCCCACACACTTTCCATGACCTAGAGAAATGTATTAAATGGACCATCTGGTGTCAAGTTAGTGATGACTATGATGCAATAAAATTGCTTCCTTTCTTTTTAAATTTGAAGCAGTTTTAAGTCTTCAAACCTGCTCTTTTTTTCAACAATAACCCAAATTTCTGCTGTGTTTAGGTTTCTGGGGTTGAAATGCTGTCATCTGGATCTGCCTCTGCTGTCCTTCATCATACAAATGAGTCCATCATCATACTGAGAAACATGGTAGGTGTATTTATGCTCAGTGTGTGTTCAATAAGTAGCAAGATTGCAAATGTAAATAAAGCAAGAATATTTTTTCACAACTTATATTTTATTTTTCAGGTGAACTCTACCGACAGAGCAAATCCAGGTGTTAAAGAGGAGCTGTACGCTGCTGTGAAGAAGGTCCTCCTCAGCCTGGATGCTTTGACTGACCTTTTGTTGAGTCCTGGTGGTGCTGATGAAGATGATCTCCACCTGAGGCTGATACAGCAGGAGGTGACTGACCCTAACACGACTCAGGCACACAAACACAGCATATTCAGCTTGTGCTAATCTACCTTACTCAGAACAATACCAGCAGATTTCATTTCTTTCACTTTCTTTTCGAGGAATGGTGCGAATTGCCTTTACTTCTTTGGTCAAGAGCTGAATTTGAAAAGCTCATTTTTGGTCTTGTTTTCTATGTTTCTGCCCACAGTGTTTATCAGCTGAGCTGGGGACTGTGTCTGACCTGTTGAGGAGAGTGGAGTCAGACACCAAACCAGCATTTTCCAGCGAAGATCCTGAAGCTCTCAGCTGTTTGACCTCCCTTCACGATTGTTTAGACACAGTCCAGCTGGTCTTCACCTCGTCCCGCAACCAGCTCACTGAACGTCTGGACATCCCCAACCAACAGCAGCAGGTGTGGATACAAAACAGTCATAAAGTTTTGTTTGATTTTGATGAAGACTTGATACTGAAATGTGGGACGTGTGATGAGTGTGCCTTCAATTTGGTCTTGTTCGGTGTTATTTTCTCCTTCTTTATTGACACATATTTAGCGAAGAGTTAGTTCAGGCAGGACACGGAGGCAAGATTTCTAACAAACTGCTGTTCCCACCTTGACTGCCACTGCTGACAGCCCGCTGATCTGCCTCTCAGCTTCCATCAGCTAATTCGCTCAGACCGTCGCATTTAGGCTGCATGAGCCTGCCTACTCTTTGCTGCTCTCTCGGCAAGCCGCTTTGCAACCCTCCTCCACCCCAGCTCCTCCTTTATGCTATTCTCCAATATCGGGCTGTCACTGATGCTCGCTCTGTTGGGATGTTGCTGGTTCTATCCCTGCTTTGGAGAGAAGCATCAGTATAGCCGATTTTAAATATTTTACTAGTTGTTGATCAGTTTGTGTTGGGTTAGTGTTTAGTACAGAACAGTCAGATACTGGACATTAGAAAGGCTTTTTTTTTGCAAAGGTGTGAATATGATGTGCCTAGAGATTTTGACTTGGAGCAAAAACAAAAGTTTGAAAACTGCTGCTCTGTTTGGCTGATTGCAGTCCAAGAGAGTTTGTCTTTGACTTTGCTGATCTTTTTAGCCTTCACCTTCATAAAAAACCTTTTTTTTTTTTACATTTTGGTTCTTTTGCTATAGTGCAGATTGGTAAAACTTTTCTTCAATTGTGGCTAC
Source organism: Cetoscarus ocellatus (assembly GCA_037902135.1). NCBI lineage: Eukaryota > Metazoa > Chordata > Actinopteri > Labriformes > Labridae > Cetoscarus > Cetoscarus ocellatus. The sequence continues at coordinate 37,115 of JBAMNC010000548.1, read as the reverse complement.
TGACGTAATTTTATTGAACAGTTTGATATTTATTTGCTCATTTCTCCTGTTTCTCAGCTTTTTTTTAAAAAAACTTTGCACATAAATTTAATTTGAAATACATAATTCTACATTGTGGTATTGCAACTTTGGTTGATGTTCCGGATACCTCTTTTCCAGAGCTGCGCTGTGACTTCTTTCACATGAAACAGATTTTTAATAAAGCGTCTAATCAAATAATTTATTCTTACATAAGTCATTATCAATGGAATAAAACTGTTCCATCACATTTTGAATTTTATTGGTGGCTGAATTTTTAGCACTGAATATTCATGCAGTGACTTTTTGCATTTGTTTTTTTTGCATCTAAATTTCATTTTTAAAAAAAATAATTAACTAATTCATATTCTAATTGCTAGAAAATAAAATTTCAGTGTCAAAAAAGTCAATGTGGTAAAAATGTATCTGCAAAAAAATCGAATGTGAAAAAAGAAAAACCGGCTGCATTGTTTTCTGCATCTGAATTTCAATGTTTGAAAGTTCAGGAGCTAAATTTTATTTTCATTTTTTGATTGTCAGAAAAATTCAAAATTCAGTATCAAAATATTAAACGTGGTCAAAATTCACCTGCTAAAAAATCTTATGTAAAAAATTAAATGTGGAAAAAAATTAGCGGCAAAGAGTAAATGAGGTTAAAATTTTGCTGCAAAATAATCGAATAAAAAAAAATTCAGTGCATAATATCTTGCATCTGAATTTCATTGCTTTAAACTTTAATATCTAATTTTTATCTTCACTTTTTATTTTGTCAGAAAAAACAAAAATCAATATCAAAAAACTCAATGAGTTAAAATTCAACTCCAAGAAACCCAATGTGAAAAAAAAATCGTTTGTGGAAAAAAGTTGCAGTGAAACATTAAATGTAAATGTGGTAAAAATTTGAATTTAAAAAAATATGGAAAAGATTAGCCGCGAAAAAATGCAATGTTCTGAAATTCCACATCTAAAAAAAAAATGTAAAAAAAAAAACATCTGGCGGCAAAAAATCCAATGTGGTAATAATTCAGCAGCAAAAAAATTAAATGTGAAAACATTCAGCTGCATCTGGGATCCAAAGCAGTCATATCATGGTAAATCAAACCAATGTTTAGCCAATCAGGTTATGATCTATAGGTCATGTGACACCTGCTAACATTTTTCAAGCGGTGCTGGACTTACCACAGAATTGTATGTGTTCTGAGTTTTTGCAGCTGAATTTTTTCCACATTGAATTTTTGATACTGAATTTTGAGTTTTGGATTTTTTGACAATGAAGAATGAAGGTAATAATTAGTCATTGACAATTCAAATACTGAAATTCCGAAAAACTGATTCAAAATGTGACGCAACTGTTTTACCTCCATACATACGTCTCTTTCAAGGCCATAAAATACCTCATTGTTACGTTTGTCTTGTAGGATCTCCCCTTCAAACAGCCGTGCACACCGGAGGACTTTGAACAAGGAAAAACTGAGATCTTCCCCACTGTAGAGGATGCTCCCAGTTTGGAGGTACTGAGTCTAATGTGTAATTCCTTGTCAATACCTCTTATGCACAATTATGAAACATCAGAATAAAAATAAACCTTTCATAAGAAGCCCAACTTTGCAAACGACGCGATCGCTTTAACTGCTGTAGAGATACTTCTGGTTTGAGTGATATAATGAAAGTTTGAACAGTAATGGTTAACAGACAAGGATTTTAAAGGAACTGGTATGAAATATTCTCCAACTATTGTGACTATATCTTGCAAGAAGCTAACTTTTTAAAAGATTAAATGATTTGACTTTATAATGGTGCAGGATCTGCGTTTCAGGAGTTTATAACATTTCCCTTAAACTCTGTGCTCCCCATTCCTCTCTCAGCAGTGTGTGTTGGGCAGACATCTGAGTGAGGGTCCAGGGGAGAAAGTCGAGCTGCAGCAAGCCTCACAGTCCTTGCTTCAGGGGACGACTCGCCTCCTGGAGCTGGGCGAGGAATCCATCACAGAGAGGCCGATGAACCAGGTCCACAACCGTGTGCAACTTCAAGCTGTTCTCTGCAGACACAAGGTATCTCTCTGCGCTTTCAACAAGTTGTTCAACAGGCAAGGGAAGACCAGATTTATGTGAGGCACTATCCCAGGAGTATGGAGAGGCCTCATGATGGATTTCAAAGAGCTAAAGCAGCCTTAAACAACAAATTCTGCCAGATTTTTGTGTTTTTATCAACATTCAGAGCAGATTTATTCCAACCTAAGTTACATTTAGACTCTCTTGTGTGATATTTCCGTCTTACTTTGCCGTAATTTCCTTTCCCTTCTGTCATGAATCCTGTCTCTTGTTGATCCAGAAGCTCCCGCAGGTCCTCAGATCTCAGCTGGCTTTTGTTCAGCATCTGTTCCAGCGAGAGCCAGAAGCGCTGGAGTGTCAGGAGAACGAGCGGCTCCAGCTGGAAGCCAGAGCCAAAGCTTTGCTGCAGCTGGCTCTGGAACAAGAAGTGGCTTCTCAAAGGAGGATCCAGGTCTGTAGTGCACTTCTGCTGAGGTCATGCATAAACAAAAGTGGCTTTTCTTGTCGAACAGTTTCTCAAGTTGTGAGTTTGTGCTCGCAAATCAAATGTTGTTCTTTCAAATGTGGGTCTGTGGTTGTATGTGCTGTAGGAGTGGAGCCGCTGGGAGGATAATTGTGGTCGGCTTGGCAGGCTGCTGGATGATGTTGAAGCCTTCATCAGCAACGAGGAACCACAGGGAGATGATGAGGAGCTAGTACAGGAACGGCTAGATCTCTGCCAGGTAAACCTTCAACACTTCCCGCTGTACATAAAATATTGATTGTACATTGTCTTGTTTACTCATTTATATGAACACCCTTGATTCATAAAGATAGTACCATGTTAGGTTTAAAACCAGCAAAATAACAACATATTTCCTGCAAAAACTCAGTTCTCGGCAAGTGTGTTTGTCTGATTCTAATTTAGAAATATCTAAAACAATTATTCTGATCCACATTCACTATACAAGTCCAGATAAATATCTTACTACAAGGAATAAAATGCAAAAATAAGGCACTGAATTGCCTGTAATGAAAAGAAAAATATTTGCAAATGAAATAAGGAAAATTTTCCGTGGAAAGGATTTTATATTGAGGTTTAATAACTTTCTGGATTAAACATTTTATTTTAGGACACCCCTCAAGGTGTATTTGGCCTGTCTCATTGGCAGATGATTTTACTTATTACAAGCAACTCAGGGCTTATTTTTTTGCATGTCAGGAAATTGTAGCTTTGCATAAGTCTGCATAGTAAGTATGATTTTTGACTTCATATTGAACAAATACGCCCCTTGATCTGAGATATTGCAGTGTATTATATTTCACCAGCTTGCTTCTGACCTCGGTTTTAAGATTTTCCATGATGATATTTAGTTTTTATCAGAATCAGAATCAGAATCAGAATCGTTTTTTATTGCCAAGTATGCGACACATACAAGGAATTTGACTTCGGCAGTTGTTTTCTCTCTAGTACAGTCGTAAATGAACGAGACAAAATAAAAATAAGGTAAATGTAAAATGTTAAAAAATAGAGGATAAGATTAAATAAATAAAATGAAGAAATATAAATGTACAAAACTCTTAACAAATACAGTGTGTGTAAAAAAAAAAAAAATGCCAGAGGCCAGAGCCTCTGCCAAAGCATAAATGAGCTTGATATATTTTAAGCAGCTTTGCATAAAAGCAAGCCCATTTTTGATTTTCTTATGGTTTTTAATGTAATGTAATTTTAATGTAATGTTTCATTTATATATTTTAAAATTAAAGTTTTGCTCCATTATCTACAACAAGCCTCACTGAGCTCAACTTGTACCACATGCATCAAAGACTCCTGGGAGCAGGATCTGGGGACCCAAATACCAGACTATCAATGGAGCAATGTTTTAAAACAGGTCCATTCTTCATCTATAGGCCCCGGAGACGGTCTAAGGGCTCCATAGAGCCCACTTATCTGATGCTAAACCAGCTCAGATGTATCCCAATCACAGTCATGCATGTAACTTTGTAAGCAGACTCCATTTAATGCCCTACACATGTTCTGGTTGGGCCAGAGACCAACTTTTGGTTTGAAGTGTTCCTGACTCTTGAAGAGGCCCTCAACAACAGCTCTTTTCGGGGAAACTGAAAAGAGCTGTTGTTGATGGAGATTTATCAGACCAGGCATCACTTTCTCAATTTCCTGTTGTCCAAATTTGTAAATACCGTGTGAATTGAAGCTCCAGTATCCAGTTCTTAGCTGACAGGAAGACCCTGCTGGTCTGCTGCTGTTGCCCTCCTTCTTCAAGATATCAGGTTGTTTTGGTTGTAATCAGTGGTTATTTCAATCTGGCCATTTTCCTCTGACCGCCACCACCATGCCCAGAGCACATGCTTTTTACGGGATACTTTCTCAATCAATCTTTGTAAACCCTCGAGACTGTTGAACAGTTTCTGCATATTGAGGCCACCTTGTCTGTCACCAACAACCATGTCACGTTCAAGGTCAAATAAATCATCTCTCCTCTCCATTCTGATGCTCTGTTTGAACTTCAGCAGGTCATCTTGACTATGTCTACATGCCTAAATGCACTGAGATGCTGCCATGTGATTGGCAGATGAGCTGTTGAGCAGTTGAAGGTTGAATCAACTTTACTTTAAAAACTGCAGTAAGAATAGAAAGATCAAAAAATTATTCTAAAGACAAGGCTGCACATTAAGGACAAGAAAACAATTTCACATCCCCAGTTCTCACATTTGACCCTTTTCTCTCAAACAAACTGCTTTTTCCTTTGCTTGATTTATAGTGTCGCGGATGGTGAAATGCAGTTGTGATGTGTTGTTTCCCTTTATTAAATTGTACAGACTCAATGTTTCCCACATCACTGTATGTGTTTTATCAGATTGTCTATTTCCTTTCTTATACAAATCATCTCATGGAGTCCACATGTGGAGTGATGATGTGGAATCAGCACAGTCTCCTCTTCTGTTCTCACTCAGCAAACGCTTGTCCAGCTGGATGAGAGCAGAGCTGCTCTGGGACTTCTCTTGGATCAGAGGCAGCTGCTGCAGACCGAGCCCGCGCTCGCTGCCACGGTCAGTTACACAGGGGGCGCCCTGGAGCAGAGGTGGCAGAGCGCCTACAGGTGGACAGAGCAGGAAATTCAACGCTGCAGGGACATCCAGGACAAGCAGGCCAGGTGAGGCAAACTAGTTAAACCTTAAGAGATCCAAGGAACATTTTGTGCCATTCAGTAATATCTACATAACATTCATTCTCTAAAAGTTTTTGAATTGTTGTCTCAGTTTCTTAAATAAGCCTAAAATGACTAAGCTACACAAAAACTGACTCATTTGTTCCAAATGACAAAAAATGTCCCATTGAAAACCATTGAAATGACATTTTTTTATCCAAAAATTATCTGAACCTAAACTAATGTATTTCTTTAGGTTAAGGTTTTATTTTAGACTACAAGCTTTCAATTTCAAATTTTTATATTTGTCCATGAGATGGCGCTATTTTCCCCATTCAAAGCATACCGCAAAATTTCACGCTTGCGTGCCTGTGAAATAAATAACAATGCATCAAAATTAGTATTGCTGCCAATCACTGTCCCATCCCCTAAAGGTAATAATAATCAAATACTCATTGAAATGTAGTTTATGGAAAATTATTTATTTTTTTTCAGATTTTTCCGTTCAAAATTGCGGAGTTGTGTGACCATACTGACCTTAAAAGGGTGAAAAAAAAGAAACATAATCAATATTAGGTATGTATATTTCAGGCTGAAATAGCATTAAGGATTGGCCTGTTTAAAGTAAAAATAAAATTAAAATATAATATTTTTGCTGCTGATTTTAGGACGCTGGCTTTTTATGTCCCTGGGACGACAAGAGGGATATTTATTTTAAATGTGACACTGCAAAAAATTATAATAATGCATCATATCAGTATTGCTAATAATTTATATTTTGATTAAAAAAAAAACAGAGGAAATATGTTAACAAAATATAAACAATATTTGATCTGTATTTCAGGCTGAAGTAGTTTTAAAGGACTGACTCACTTAAAGTGGAAAAATGTAGTGATATGTTATTTTTACACCACTTATTGGAAAGGTGACAGTTTTTGGACAGATCAAATGAGTAAGTTTATTAGAGGAACTCTTAAAGGCTAAGAAAGATCCAGATCAAAGTCTCTGCTAGATTTTATCCTGCAACACTTCTTTACGGGTACAACTAAGGGGGACTCTGAGGAAAGAAGGTTGGGGACCACTGTTCTAGTACACATCTCTGAAATAAAAATATCCAGCTAGTTTTAGACTTTTTTTGGCAGAATTGGAGCCATTTACTCTTCCTTTTTTAATGTTAATAATCAGTGAAGTTCTGCACCACTGGTTGACTCACATCTGTTTTTGTCTTTATCCCCTCAGATTCCAGGCAGACTTCACCTCCATTAGTGATTGGCTGGTCGGTGCCAACAAACGTCTGAAGAATTGGTCAAACCTGGCAGACACCTCTGAACTGAATGAGGAGTGCGTTAACAACAATCTGATTGAGCTTCTGGTAAAGACTTTTCCTTTTAAATCAGATTCTGAGAATAAAATCAGTTTTTCTTGTTAGCTTATTAAAAAAAGCATAATTTTTGTTTTCCAATAAGAGCAGAAAAAATAATTCTCCACAGGGTGTTTCCATCTCTTTTTATAGATTAATGATGTCTTTTTTGGAAATTAATAAATTTGTTTGAATTGTTAGCAAAGTTTTACAAAAGCAGTGAAGTGGGATCTATAAAAGAACAAATATACTTCCATTGGTTTAGGTGTTCATATTTGTCTCTTTGTGCTGTGATGTCATCTCTGTCAGGATTTAAAATTTTGTCCACCAGACATATCTGATGCTGGGTCTGCCTTCATTTTGCAGGACTTCTTTGTAGAGGTTGAATCCACGTCGGTGCAGAGGGCGTCTGTATCCAGAGACGCTTCTCAGCTGCTCCATCTGAGAGAAGCTGACTGTCCCACACTGAGAGCTCAAGTCAGTCAGCTGGATGTAAACTGGAGCCAGCTGACCTCTGACCTTTCCAAGATACAAGAAAAACTCCAGCAGGTAGAGCGATGGATGGATTGAATGGTCATAATGATCTCCAGTTTTTTAATATTTCTATGTCAGCGGTCTGATCATTTTAGAGCATTGGCATTGTTTTTATATTGACTGCCTCAACAATATGTGTTTTATTATGATATTGAAAATGAAAATATAACTCAATCCAAATTCTCTAAAAGGCGTCTTGTGTTAATAAATCATAAGTCTTGAGAAATCCCTTCCTGCTGAAGGTGTGTATACTCACTACAGATTTCAGCTTTGGATGATTAACAACTACACATTTAGGAAGTGAAAGGCACCAGATCATCTTCATTTTATCAGGGCAGGAGCAAATGTTAGAAAGTATTTGAAGAGAAAATGATCGAAATGCTTCCAAACTGAATAAATGAAATGAAACAGAAGCAAGTTTAGTGATGAAATATTAAAATTCCTCTCCTCCGTTGGTTTGTGTTTAGCATTTGCTTGCAGCATGGCCTCCGATGAAGCTGCTGTGTGAGCTGGAGGACTGGCTAAAGAAGCAGGAGGCTCGACTGAAGCAAGAAACAGAATCTGTCTCCAAGGCTGAAGATGCGGCTCACATTTATAAAATCTTGCAGCACTACAAGGTACTTTAACCCTCACTGTGGGACTTTTTCCTGATGTACTCAACTCTGAAGGTTATTACCATGGTAAAGAATTTATTTCAGCTTTAACTTGAACTCTGCTTTAAGCGAATTAGCCTAAAATAGAAAACACTGTAAGAATGCAGACCTTCGCCAAGGCAGCTTAGTTTACAATGTTGGAAATGGCCCATTGGTACTTTGGCTTATTTCAGGCCTATTCTGAAAATGACATCAAACTGTTAACAAACTAACAAACCCCGGCAGAAACATGACCTCCTTGGCAGCTTTAAATATAATGTTGTGTTAAGTGTCCCCCTTGTCTCCAAGAACTTGCTCTAAAAAGAAAAGTCCACTAAACTTTCTTTGGTAGAAAAAATGTATATGAATTATAACTATTTTGCTAAGTTCATTTCTTAACGATGATTTAATTGAGCAGAAGTGATTGATTAAAAAATAATCCTGTAGGACAAAGATAAGCAAAAACAAAAAGATCATTAACACCATAAGAAATACACTTTTCTAGACAGCATTCCTACTGATCTTTTCAAAGCCTTTAATTTGGTTTCTTTAAAATGTCTTAGCAGTCTTATATGTCCTGTGGAGGTCTTAAAATTTGGTGGCACTTTGATCAAGATCATTTATGCTCCTCTAAAACATTTGAAACATTATTTCTGTCAATTACTTCTCCCCATTGATAATATTGATCGGGATTGTTCTTTATATCATTGGAAAGCCTGGTTAGTCACCTTTACAATGAGGTATAACTTGTAAAGATTAAGAGTGTGGGTAGAGCCCAAAAAAGGTCCCAAAATGCCCTCTTCCCTTGGAAGAAAGCCTGCAGTTCCTCAGTGAAGCAAGGGTGAGGAACTGGTCTTCTTTGGGTGTTGTCTTCCTGGGACCTCCACTTTATGGTCTGAAATGAAATAAAATGTTGTTTCTAAACTTTTCTTTTGAGGAGTAAATATCGCTGTTTGCGCCATTTTAAGTGCTGATTCAGAAAACACTGGAAAAGTAGATGGTGGCAGCATCACCATATTTGGACAGCAAGGATTAAATTCTTTGTTCATATGCATAAATGATGTTCATGTGTGCTTAGACTTCCCCAAACAGTCTCTATATACATTCATTGAACTAGAAGTTTGTCCACTGGCTTGTTACGTTTTAGTAAAATCAAAGCTTCAGTTTAACAAGTCAAAAAATTAGCCTGTTCTTGAGAAAAAGTTTGATATACTACACAGGTTGATTGATATTTGCCCCATGGTGCAATATGATCCTAATTTCCCTCATTTGGGCATGAAACGATCTTAAGAAACCTCTAATTTGATTTAAAAATGTGTTGGAGCCCATTATGTTAAATTATAAAGTGGGCATTTTTTTTAGCACAACTCAGACAGTGCAACAAATATATCATTGAATTCTTCTGTGCAGTGACAGAAAACATGTTTTATTCTATATTCTGTCCACACAGTATGAGCCTTTTATTGTTTTTATTCCTTATATTTACACATGTATTACTCTGCCTTAAATTAGTCTCCATTTACAGTTGTATTTATTCCATATTTATGCCAATGTGTGTTATGATGTATGGTTTAGCGTTTTAATGTATTTCTTTATGCGCAAGCTGCTCCCAACAAATCACCCATAGAGGGATTTACAGGGTTCTTAAACTTGATTGAATCAAATACATTTTTCTATGAAGACATAACAATGAATAATGTCGGGGAGGTACCTTTACAATATCAGAATTCAATGATGATAATTTAAACAATTTTTATCATATCAATATATTTTCACTTGACCATTGGTCTTCTCTCAACATGCCGTCTTCCTCTCCAGGAGTTAAAAGCAGGAATGACAAATGGGCAGCTTCTTCTTGACTTCCTGAGCCAGTCTGGGCCTCAGGCAGTCGGAGAGGACGTCCAGACTTTCCGCTCTGAACGGACAGAGTTTGCAGAAAACCTCGGTGCCCTGAGACTGAACTGGCTGCAAGTTCAGAGAGAGCTGGAGAGCCAGGTGGGTCTTTAGGCTGAAAATAAAGAAGCTAAAGTAAACAGGGGCAGCTGCCATTTAGGCTTCTGATTTAACTTTTGTATCAAACTTGTCTAAGTCACTTAAACGTTCATATGCAAAAAGATGTAGAGGATTAGGGCAAAATGAAATGCATCATGTCAGTGAGAAATGTGGGGGAAGAGAGCTGGTGAAACAAAGACAAGGGGACTGTTTTTGGTGCCCAAGATCCTAAAGCACATCCCTAACGCAAAGATTTATAAAGAAATCAATAATTTATTGCCATGTGGGCAATACATTTCCATGCTTAACCAGCTAACAACAAAAAGATACAGTATTGTTGGGACTTGTAGGGTCATGACATCTATTTTACCTTTGTTTATTATTTTCTCAACTTCAATCTGTTTCTGGTAGGGCTGGGCGATATGGCATTAAAATAAAATACCAGATTTTTTTCTCACAAAACATGATTTCTGGTTTTTTACTTTTTTTTTATTCTCTCAATGAAAAAAAAATCTAATGGACCCCTAGACTATAAAAAAGCCATTCAAAAATCTGTCTGGAGCTGCGAAACACATCAAATGTTAAAATGAAGGCAGCAGCGGACATTGAGTCCACACCAATGACATGATATTAAATCCATGAGTAAACACTTTTATCTCTTGACCTGATTGCTCTCTCATGGATTCTTGCTTTTACTTATTGTTACAGTTACACCAAATTTTGTTGCATTTATGGATTTAGAAAACAAAGGTGTGTGTGTTTTGTTAGTTTTATTAAGGAGCCTATTATTATTCTGTTATTATTAGCCTTTATTATCATTAATATCATTATTATTATTATTGTTAATCAGTGTTTTTCTGTAGGATCATGTTACACTTGCAGTGGGGCAATGACAAATATTTAGTTGACGTTATGTGGGTCAGGGGTTTGAGAGTCTTCCCGATGCATTTTTTAAACCCTGATTAAAAGTTCAGTGATACATCTTTCGCTCGTCAGATTCATGAAGCTGAACGGATGCATCACACGTGTGCAGACAAAGAGAAGCGGTTGCAGCGTCTTCACAGCTGGATAAGGCTTCAGAAGAAGGAGCTGGATCACTGGAAACAGCCCAGCAGTCAAACTCTGGCAAGAAAGGCTCTGCAGGACTCCGAGGTGATCTGACGGGATGTAAACAGATGTTTCCGTGGTCTTTCTCTCCTACTGCTCGTGTCTGATTTGAGGCCATCGTGCTTTTCTTTCAGGCTGTCGGGGTCAGAGTGAAGGAGGTGGCCGAAGCTTTGCAGAAAATAAATCCGATGCGAGTTTGTGTTGAAAACAAAGAGGGTTGTCCTTCTGATATCGCCTTCTCTGCTCAGACAGAGACAGTTTGTGGGGACTGTGAAGATCTCAGACAAGAGGTAACTTGAGGATGTATGGTTTTTGTTTGCTGATGTTCTCGTGTTTTTGTGATAGAGCCTCCAAAGTACAAGACATGCTGCATCATCTCAAGATTTTCCGAACATGAGCACTTCTTGATGTCACTACAATGAGACAAGCTCCTTTCTTTTAGTGATCAACAGTGTCAAAAAAGACCCTGAAGACTAATTATTCAAGTTTTATGATGCACTTTTAACCCAAAGCTGCTGTAAGTGAAAGAAAGAAAGAAAGCTGCATCAGTCTTTAAAGCTTAAGGATAGGATTAACTGGATTACTGGCAGTGCTTATTTTATCAACAAAAAGTTAACAACATATTCAACCTTATTTTTCATCAATAGAGAGCCAGATTGATGAAAAAAATAAAGGAAAATGTTTTTTTTTTTTTTCATTCAGGATACAAGATGAGAGTTAAACGTATGTGGTCAGCTGTCAAACATTTAAATCCATGATTACTTGTGAAGCAGCATAACAGAGAAAACACGAGGTGTGGTAATTTCCATGCCAGTTTTAAAAAGTGGTGCCTTCAACTATTTCTGTTGTAAAAAAACTTAAATCAACCACAGCTGTAAAAGCATTCAGACAGGCTGATACTGACCGCTGCTGCTGCAGAAAGACATCTTCCCCATCCACTTAAAGCAGCCTCAATCAAATAACCTCACTGTCCACTCAATAGATAAACCAATCAAGTGTTGAAATGTTGTTAAAATTAGCAGGATAAAGACTAATGAGCTAATTAACTGATGTGATACAGGGTTCAAGGACAAACCCCAATTCCAATGATGTTGAGACATTGTGTATAATGTTAATAAAAACAGAAAACAAGGATTTGCACTCCTTTCTGACTAATAGTCAATTGTATACACTAGAGAGAAGATATTTTGATGGCCCAACTTGTAAACTTCATCGTTTTTGCAAATATTCACTCATTTTGCTTGCAACATGTCCCAAAAAAGCTGGGACAGGAGCGTCTTTTCCACTGTGGTACCTCACCTTTCCTTATAACAGCATTCAATATGTGTTTGTGAACTGAGGACACTAAATGTTGAAGCTTTGTAGGTGAAATTCTTTTGTATTCTTGCTTGATATATGACTTTGGTTGCTCAGTCAACAACAGTCCCGAGTCTCCATATTTTTTGCTTCATAATGCGCAATTCATCTGCCAGGTCTGGACTGCAGACGGGTCAGTCTAGTACCTGCACTCTTTTACTCTGAAGCCACGCTGTTGCAGAATGTGTTTTCATTGTCTTGCTGATATAAGCAGGGATGTCCCTAAAAGGCATCATATGTTACTCCAAAACCTGTGGACCTTTCAGCATTAATGGTGCCCTCAGAGATGTGCATGTTACCAATGCCATGGGCACTAACACTCCCCCATACCATTACAAATGCTGGCTTTTAAACTTTGCACTGATCACAGTCTGAAATGTGGACTTGACTCAGAGAAGCAGGCAGCGTTTCTGGGTGCTGTTGGTATATGGCTTTTGCTTTGCATGAAACTCAGTCTTCTATTTGGTTGGACAAATACACCAAAACATTGCCTCTGTTTCTGTGCAGCTAAGGTCATAGATAACTGATTAAAGTCTTTATAACACTTTTTAGGAGAAGACATTGTGCAGTGCCTCAAAGCAATACAAAAAGATTCCAGCCTAAAAATCAGAAACCTGGAGGACAATGGCAGGATTTCCTTTAAGATTTGGTTATTAAAGCCAAGAAATCAAACAGAGCTGAATGCTTCTGACTTTAGTATTTGTTGCTGTTGTTTAAAAACAATCATCAATATGAATTAATTTGTTCCTGCATCCACATAATGTCAAGAAATTCTGATCAGGTATTTTACTAACGTGATCACAAAATACAATCTCTCTGTCTTGTTCTCACACACAGATTGAATCTCTGACGCCGGCTCTCCAGCAGACTGTGGAGGAGTGGGGATGCTTTGAAGGAGCTCTGAGGGAGGTTTCTGTGCACACCACCAGGGCGCGCTGTTCTCTGCAGCATCAACGAGCTCCTCTGTTCTCACTGAAGCAGGCAGAAGGAGACAGGGACCTCCTCCAGGTGAAGTGAAAGCTCTGACTGTCACGGCACAAAAAGGCCACATTTTATCACCATAATCATCACAATAGTTCTGCAGCATTTTGTCCTTCAGGCTTCAGAAGAGTTAACACAAGTCTTAAAGGCTTGACAGCCTTGAGTGTCAGTTTTGAAAAACCAAAAGGATTTCTTTATACTCTGAAAGGAGCTCTCGTGATTGTATGAATTTAATACCCTGTCCATCCAGCTTTGATGGATTTAGTAAAGGTGTGGGCGTGCATGGACTTGAAGCCTTCAGTATCTGACAGTCACTACTCTGGAAATGTTGGAAAGTAATTTAACCTCAGGAGTGAATGTGTAAAAGCTGTTTTTTTGTGTTCACAGCAACTCAAAGAGAAGGCCAAAAAAGATGGAGAGATGTGGGCCTCCTTGGAAAAATCCTATCAGAGTCTGGTGAAGAGTTTACATCACGGCACAGCTCGGGCTCTGAGGGAGCAGATGGACGGAGAGAGGAAACGGTCAGCGTTCACAAAGTATTTGGAGGGATTATGTTAATATACCTTCAACCATAAAGTAACCATAGAGCAAATTAAAGTGCTTCATTTAGTCAAAATCAGATTTCAAGCCACATTCAGGGCAAAAAATGAATGACACCAAGTACAACTGAAGACACAGAAAAATAAAACAAGGAAAAAGATGTTAAATGAACAACAAGGCGAGTTAATTCATAAAACATCATTTAGTCAAATTACTTAAATGTTATGAACAATTCACAGCAGTGTGTGCCTCCCCAGGAGGGCTTAGAGAGGACTGAAGGGGAGGCACAGAATATAAAAGCGATCAAACAAAAAACGATGTACTTAGCCAAAGTCTGGTATTTAATGTTTGCACCACAAATACATTATAAATAGTTTTTAGGGAACAGTTTCTAGATTAAACTGGTAATAGAGGAAGTAGGTCTACAATCACTACTCTACCCAAGGCTGGGCTGTTGTGATTTGGTTTTGGAAGAAAAAAAAACTCCATAGACACAGTCTATAATCTGCTAATAGTCTACACATGCATTGCCTTCCAGTATCTTCTAGAATAGATTTTAAGATTATGTTTATTTATTAAACAGTGATTATTTTTTATTAAAGTCTCTTAATGTTCTTGCTCCAGCCCTTTTTATCTGATTTGCTCATATCATGAGCCTGTGAGAGCCCTCAGGTCTTCATGTAGAGGTTATTTAGCCGTGCTGAAAGTCCGAGCAGAGACTCAGGGTGAGGCAGCTTTTAGTTTTCACAGCCAACCTGTAGGCCTGAGGGCCGAGCAGAGGATCAGTTTCTTCAAGAGCAAACTCAAGACCTACCTTTTCAGTCTTGCTTTTGAATAATTCTTAACTTTATTTTAGGAAACTCTAGGTATTTATTTAACCATTTTACGTTGTATTGTTTTTTTTATAGAATCATGCTAAGCTTTGTTTGTTTTATCATTATTACCAAACGATCTTTTAATAATTATTTCATTCTATTTATTTTGTGACTCTTTCATAATTTTAACTGTCGAAATCTCTGTTTCATCGCCCACTCTTCTTTTTATTTATTTATTTTTTCTTTGTATACTTTATTTTCACTTTTCAATTAACAACACTTAAACAAAACAAAGTACAACACAACACAAAACAGTACAATAAGGCTGCAATAAGGCTGCAAGAAGATTCTTATTAAAACAAGCTCATTTGGAAAATGCTACAATATTAATAACTCAAGTCTAAAAACAAAATAATAATAATAATAATAATAATAATAAAAGTAAGAAAAGATCCTAAAAGGTCTGCTCTGTGTGTTAGGTTTGTGTGTTAGACAGCATCTCCCTGAGCCAGTGTGTAAAGCAGGGTGAGTTGGTAGACTTTCAAGTCAGGAGTATAAGTTTTTTTAGCAACATCCATTGCTAGATGTAGGACAGTCTGTGTGTCATAGGACAGCTCAAACGTCCTTGTAGACCAGCCAAAGATAGCCAAGTCTTGGTCTGGTTGAATATCCCTGGAATATGCTTTTGAGATCCTTCCACAGAGAGACACTTGTCACATTCAGGAGACACTGATGGGAAGATGCGGTTCAGTTTTGTTTTTGAATAATGCAGTCTTTGCATGGCCTTGTACTGAATCAACCTATAACGTGAATTAAGGCATTGCCTCTTCCCAGAACTCTGCCGATATCTCAGAGTTCAAATCACGTGCCCAGGCTTGCCTAATGTGATCTGAAGAAACTGAAGTAGTAAAACAATTTACAAATTTAGATATTAGCTGCTTGGAATCAGGAAGAACCTGGAGATTCTCTAGAAAAGGGTGAATATATATATGTATATTAGATATACACAGTATAGAACTTGTTGCCAATTTAAGCTCATTTTGACAAAATCACAAAGTGCAGCAGCAGGGCTGTTAATGCAGAGCCTCCACAGACAGCACTTAAAAATGTGTCCTGTAATTTTTTGTTATAAATTCAAACCCAATGTCATTTTTATGAAGGCTCATATTGGGATTACGATAAAAGTGCATTTGATTGTGCAGCCCTAATGTATGCTGAATTTTTGTTTTATAGCATGTTTAATAGAATTGTAAAATGACTCACAAGGACAAGGATAGTGAACATAATTAGCTATTGTCACAAAAGCTGGATACAGAATATTTTGAGCTTTTTATAAATTAAGTGATGATTTTTGTAGGAAAATCAACCTTTTAAGTTAAAGTAAGTTTTAATACACTCATGTATGATGCTTGTTTCAGGTGGGAGGACGCGTTGCAGGATCTAAAGAATGAACACGTGAAATCCTCAGAGACACATTCCCTCTGGCAGCAGTACTCTCAGCTCTCCGACCAGACCTCCACGGACCTGCAGAAACTGAGGCTTCAGTGGGAGCAGCTTCTGTCGTCCTCGTTTCATCTGGACACTCAGGAAGAGCTTCAGTCAGTGGAGGTGAGGGTTTTTTTTCCCATAGAAATACAGATTTTGATAAATGCTAGGCAGATACTTAAAGTGACTAACATCAGAACATCCTCTCTTGGTTCATAACATATGGTTTTTTTTACATATTTAAAGAAAAGTATTTCAGATTTTGAAGCTGGTTTGACTACCCTGTGTTACTGTACATGTGAATACGTTGAAATGGGTTCAGAAGTAAATTTTGCTGCCATAGATTATTCTGGGAGGGGATAAACTGTGTTATTACAGCTAAGAAAGTAAGTAAAGGTTTGTCTAAAGAGC
The DNA here is from genome assembly GCA_037902135.1 of Cetoscarus ocellatus. NCBI lineage: Eukaryota > Metazoa > Chordata > Actinopteri > Labriformes > Labridae > Cetoscarus > Cetoscarus ocellatus. The sequence goes on along the minus strand of JBAMNC010000548.1, from coordinate 20,684 downwards.
ACCATAATGAAAATGTGATTCATTATATTAAAGAAGAGTTAAATTAAAAGAAAAGAACTGATCCAGATATCCTCACAGTTTGTATCTGCCATTTTTAAATCTTGTTATTTGAAATATCTTTTGTTAAAGTTTTTATTGTTTTGCTGAAAGCCTTTCTTAGTAGATGTTTAAGAAAGCTTGAAGAGGTGAAGAGGTCATAGGAGAGGATGAGTTCTCTCTTCTTTGTTTCTTAACAGCAGTGGTTACAGTGCATTTTGCTCAGCGTGCAGCTGAATATAATCTCTTGTTGACATAAGCATCAGTGTCCATTCTGCTTCCTAATGTTACTCAGTGATATCTGGAAAATTGAAATTAATTAAATTTACAACATCTGAGATGACCAAAGAGCAAACAGCTGCTTTGATAGTGCAGTATATTCGTGTGGTCACCCTAACTCGCAGCCTGACTCTGCTTGTGTCCTGCTGACTCAGAGCCTTTGCATCTTATTCCTGGAAGAGAACAAACATCATGACCTTATGAGCAGAAAAACATTAGATGCTCTCTGTGATTCATATTTCTTGTTCACCATTTGTTCCTGTGCAATTCACATACTGTTTCTCATGTTGTTTTGCACATTTGAGCTGAAAAACAAGTTTCAGGGTCTCCACTTACAACATTTTTCCTTTCCACCTGCTGCAGAAGCGCAGTGAGAAGAGTGTAGGAATAGTTTCACGCCGTGTCCTGTAAGACCTTCTTACATGTACAAAGAAAGATCCCAAATAACCCATGTAGAGCAGAACTTGGTCAACATCCCCTAAGACTCAAAATTCAGAACATAGAAAAACAAGTGACCCCCAATCCTACCATCACACCCTGAGCTGCTGAGAGCTGAAGACGGAGAAAAGTCCCCTCAACCTGCTGATCCAAAGGCTTCTCCCAAATCACAGCCTGAACAGCACCAGGACCACCACTACTCTCTTCTTCATAGTATTCCATCAGGATGTGAAATACTAGGAAGAAGCAACAAACATGAAGTAAATTCAAATTAAGTAATCGTTAATAAGACAAAAGGAAAGGAGTGCTACCTGGACTAAAAAAAAGATTTTGTTTGAGTTGTTCTTTGGAGTGGGATTCCCAAAGTCACTGAAGCAAAAAGAAAAGACTCCAAGGCCTCTCTTTATACTATTAAAATGCCTTTATTCTAACAACATGGTCATGTAGACCTAAAAAACAAACTTCGACGTGTTTGGGCATCAAGCCTTCATCAGGAAGTCATGCACACAGAAGCCAGGCTGCAGTAAGCCCTTTCAAAGGGGTGCTGCTCCTCTTTCATTATCTCCACCAAGGAGGCTGTGTTTTTGCCGTTGTTTGTTTGTTAGCAAAATAACACAAAAACTGCTGGACAGATTTTGCTGAAATTTTCAGGAGTTGTTGGTAATGGCCCAACTTAGAAATGATTAGATTTTGGTGGTGATCCAGATAACTGCCATAAGTTAACGATCGTTTCTGCTCAATAACTGTCCAACTAATAACAATATCAACATGATTCTGAGTGCTAGGTGTGGGTTTTCAGGGTCAAGGAATCGTATTATGATGGTAACTATCATGGAACTATTGCGTATAGATGTTACAGAAGCTTGTGAGCTACCTATTTTTTATTTTTTATTTTCTTTTTATAATTTTTGTTCCTTTTGACTGTCTTATAATAGTATTTATTATTATTAGTATTATTATTATTAGTAGTAGTAGTAGTATTAGTATTATTATCATGCAAACCTTGTTACTATCATTATTATTGCCTTAGCCATCGTTAATATCATAACTATCTTTGTAATAATGCAACTGTGAATACCACCAGTCATATTCTTAGGTAACACACACTCACACACACGTGACCACAAATGTTGCTGTTCACACGTTGTTTGTTCATCTGTCCCACTGTATTGTCTCATTGCACAATAAAAAAAAAAAAAGGAAATTGCTTTTGGGTTCAGAGGCTTGGCCTGCAGCTGGTGATGACATAAACCCTCCAGCAGATGGTATTATTTAGGCTAATAGAGGCACCAACAAAGTTTTCAACTCAAAAACATGCATGACACGACTCAAAACAGATAAAAATGGCTGAAAGCATGTCAAAATTCTGGTTTAAAAAGTTGCAAAAAGACATTGAAGTTTCAAACTTTAATAAATAAAGGGAGTGCCTTGGAGTCTTTTCTTTTTGCTTTAATAAATTCATTGTTATTTGGTCCTAAACAAATACAGACTGACTCTAGAGCTCCATATAAAGACCTTTCAATGAGAAAAGTTCTGACGAGGTTCAGACTCAGTGACCACAGATTAAACCAAAAGAGCTGGCTCCCAGAGGAGGACAGACAAACAGCCACCAGCGGAGACAGAGCTCCATTTCCTCGCGTCCTGTCCTGAATATCAGGCTGTGACAGAGCAATGTTATCCCTGAATAAATTACAGGATAATTATAGTTTTGATGGAGGCTGAAGTTTATCACAGCACAGGATCACCCAATAAAGTAAAAAAAAATAAAAAGTTTGTGTTTTTTTTGTTAGAAAGCTAAGTCAAATATCAATTTTAAGTTGTTTCACACAATAAAACACATTATTTATCTGGACATTTCCTTTGAAAACATAAAAAAATCTCCTTTATTTTAATACCATCGTCTGTATTTTTTACCCTCACACACCAGAAGTTGCTGGAGGCTGCTGAAGATTTGCAGAACAGTATAGGAGACGTTCTCTCGGCCTCCAAGCCTGTCACTGGGCGCCTACAACCTCAGGCTGCTAATCTGATCCAGTCAGAGACCAGACTCCTGTCACGTGACATCCTGCTGCTGAGCCAGGTGATTTCAGGAAAAAAGAAAAGTCTTCAGGTAAGAAAATGTGTTGAAATACCTGCTAAATTTTTCAGAGCTGCCAGATCTTTTGGTCATGGTTTTATTTACTGCATCAAGGTGATCTACGGTTTATGAATTAAAAGCAGTTTCCTTTAACTGAATGTAAAGTCATTTCGTTATATTTATGCTTCACTTCAAATTATGTTCAATAATCTGTGTTTTTGCAGGAGGATTCAGAGCAGCAGACACTATTTAAAGCTCAACTGGAGGATGTTGAAAAACAGGCACAGAGCATTCAGAATAAACTTAAAGGCAGTTTAAGTGATGCAGACACTGTGAAGGTTGGTCAAAATCACTTTTTTAGATTATTAAAAGTATATAAAAGTTTGCTCAGGGCTCAGCAGTGCTGTGGATGAATGAACTCATAAGGCATGTGCTGTAATGTGATCATTACTCAGTCAGTCCTAAACATGCTGGCAACCTTTGCATTATTCTGTTTCTGCTCCCTAATGAGTAGAGTTCTTCTTGACTTTTAGAAAACAAAACAACATATAAATGAGAGAGAATGGCCATGCAAATCTTAAGTTTTTAAATGGAAACGCCAGCTTTGTTTTCTTTTCGTGTCTTGCCTCACTGAGTCCATGACAAGCAGATAGACACCATTCTTAAGTCTGTGTGGGCAGTAACAAGAACCGCTAATTAGCTTAGCTCAAACACTGGGAGTCAATGGGTAGTGTTAGCTGGCCTCTGCCTACACTCATCAGATAAACTCTTCTGCAACTCCAAACGGCCCTGTGTGCTTGTTGTGACATGTTTTTTACCATGTTGTTACTTTATTTTCTACTATCATTGTATTATCTTCTACTCATAAACAGAGGCTTTGTTTTGTTGATATAATGTTCGCAAATGAGTCGAGTCTTTTGAACAATTCTTATAAGTGAACGATGAGAACCGTTTCTCAGTTGTAAGTGAGCTGTTCGTTTTTACAGACCATTTGCATTTAAGAATGGCTTGCAAAGATTGTCACTTGAAAGAATCGTTTAAAAGACTCGACTCGTTCGTGAATGTCACATCTTTAGCTCAAACCACCACAGATGTGCTTTTAAGTAGGTCAATAAAGCGAAGCTTCTATTTAGGAGTAGAAGAAGATATGCGATAATAGTTGAAGACAATGTAACATAAGGCGGTTAAAAATACGAGTCACATCTAGCACACAGAGCTGTTTAGAATTACTGGAGAGTTTATCTGATGACTGTAGGCAGAGGCAGGCTAACACTACCCACTGACTCCCGTGTTTGAGCTAAGCTAACGAGCAGTGGGTGAGCTTTGCCCGTCTCTTCCTTGTTACTTAACTCGCAGTCAAAAGAATGGTGTGTATCTGCTTGTCATGGACTCAGGAGTGAGGCAAGACATGAAAAGACAAAAAAGTTGGCCGATCCCTTTAAAAACTGCCGCAAAATTATTAAGTTTTTATTTTTCTGTCAAACAAAATAACTTTTTGTTATATATTTAGCTAAATTGCTGTTCCATATTTATTTTAATAGTGCTATTATGCCAAATGTAGAGGAATATGCATCAAGCTGTACCCCGTATCTTACGCCAAGACTAATGTTAATGTATTTTCTTCCTTCTTGTGTTCCCCAAACCCCAGCACTGTTGGAGCTGCACTTTGAAAATGAAGAGCACATTTTCCCTCAGAAAAAAAGTAAAATAAAAAGGGGATCACTTCATTCATTTTTTTATATAACCAAAGCACAGACAGTCCAGGTGCTACAGTTATTATAGAGCTGAAGTATAAGGGCCTGATTGGTCCTGATAGACATGTTTTTTTGGCCCTTACATAAATGTGTTTTTTATTTTTCACATGTTTCACAGGTTCCTCTTGAGCTCTGTGACCTGTCTGTGTCACTGTTTGACGTCAGAGAGATGAGCAACTACATGAAACCCAACAACAAGGAGACAGACAGACTGAGCTCACTGAACAGGCAGTGGGTTGAAAACATGACTCACGTGTCTGATATGAACAGGTGAGAGAGTTCAGCTAGACAGAGTGTACTTCAAAACTCCAGAGTGAGTTTTAGTGTTGTTTTGAGGGTTTTTTTTCTCCTACAAATTCTTGGAATATTAAGCTGCTGTCATCATTGCGTTCTTGTTTTGGGCAAGGCTTCATGAAAAAACATGTTTCTTTTAAACGTGCAAACTTGTAATGAGTTTAATCACCAAAGCGAATGTCTAGTTTGAGTTTATAATTTTTAAAAACTGTCTGCAATAGTGAGACGTGGTGTACTCTCTTATTTATACACAGAAAGCTGCAAAGTGAACGCCAGCGCTCGCAAAGCTTTCAGGAGAAGTGTGAAAACCTCATGACCGTCCAGAAGAAGCTTGAGGGGCTGATGACCAAAAGACCCTCTGGTTACTCCAGCCTCCAAGAGATGCTCACATTACATCAGGTACAAAATCAATAGTATTTTATTTTGAAATTAGATTTTATAAAATATAATAAACTGCTCTCCTAGCTAAGGGATGTTTCAACTGAATTCCTAAAATCTGTGCAAATAAAAGATTTTAATGGACACTTCTATTGTTTTTGGAACAAAAAAAAAACAATAAATCAGAGTTAAATAAAGTCCAGTTGCAGCCAAAGTCTTCTTTTAAGCCACAATCATTTATAGAAAAGCTTTTGTTAAATTCTTTGCTTAGTTATTTGTTTTGAAAAAAAACTTTGAACCGAAACTTTCAGGTTAATGTGAAATACATCTAGTGATAATATCATATCAAGAATACATTAAGATGTCCATATTTTTGTAGACTTTTATCCTTGTGCGGTGTAGGGAGAGGGATTCTCCGATAGTTAACTCCATCAAGGAGGTTATGTTTTTGTCGGCGTTTGTTGGTTTCTTTGTTTGTTTATGAACAGAAGAGCTAAAAAAGTGATGAACAGATTTGGATTACATTTTCAGGGCACAAGAAAGCAGGGATTAAATTTTAATGGTAATTTGAATCCAACTGCAGATCCAGATTTTTTTTTAAATTTATTTTGTTTCTTAGCGTTGCAAGCTAGGGCAGTTTTCCAAATTTTAATCAATAACTCGTTAGGTTTTGGTGGATTTTGATGATATTTTCGGGTAATGTTTGTCATGCACAAGGTAGAAGTGATTAGACTTGGATGGTGATCCAAATACAGATGTAGATCCAGGAATTTTCAAGGATTTGTTAACATTGTGAGATAGGGCAGTTTTCCTAATTTTTGACAATTACTTGTCCAACAATGTTGGAAATGCCTTGGTGGGGGTTTGTGTTCTCGAAGCACTTCTGGTTTGGTATGGAAACATCCGGATTGACATTCTGTCGGGGTACATGCTTTTTTAGCATCTTGATTTGATTTGATGAGTTTATTTCAAACATATAACAAAAGGCAAAATAAAACTTCAGACAGAAAAAAGGAAATTAGCACGTGGATAAATGTTACATGTCTGAAAAGAAGTGAGAGGAAGTTAAAACTTATTTAATCTCACCCCCTCTCCATCAATTAATAACCAATTATTTAGCTTCCCAATTTATAAATATAAACAGGTAATTAGTTTTTTAATCTAATTTTGTCAATGTCTGAAAAAACAAGACTTAATCAAATGGAGTATGGTCTGTGTAGTGTGTCCAAAGGGCCTAAAACTGATTGACATCTCTATTTTCCTGCTATTTTTAAAGGATGTGAACTTGTGTCGTTGTAAAGAAATAAAAATTTAAAGAGCCGGGTAACGCAGGTCCAAGGACAGCCTCTCCCAAACTTAAAAACACCTCATCCCATTTTGAAATTTAAGAATGATTTAGAGCCCACAACAACCCTTATACAGCCCTAACACGAGACCCAAAGTATTCACCTTTCTATTTTTCTTTCATAAATAGATTTCAGCGTTAACTCTTGTTTTTGCTTCTATAGTTTCAATTCATATTATCTTTGAACAGACTTTTGACTCTGCAAACTCTTTCCTTGCACCTATCATGTCTTCCAAAGCATGAATAAAGTATTTCAATCAGGAAGCAAGCAGCATGATAAGATATTGAAAGAACTATAACATGTAAAATCACCACTTAAACTTTGAGGCAGTTCCATTTATCCTGTTTATCTGACAATATAAATGGCAAAGGTTTGTAAGTAACTTAATAGTGTCTTAAAAATGCTGTCCAGCACCATGTGATAGTATATAAACTGGGTTCAGTTAGACTCGAGGTTTTGTTTAATCGTAAATGACCACTCACAGCTCACCTGAAGTATCTCTCATATCTCATCAGAGTGCCAGGGCTCACACTTTGGGAAGCACTCAGGAATTTTGTTGAAAAGCTTTGGAAATTAGCATTACTCTGCAACAGATGTGGTTTTTAATCTGTGGCTTTTTCTTCTGGTGGTAGTAACAGTTGGAATAGACTTGGTTTGAAATCTTGTAATCATCTCTCTTTTGTTTCTTTTGCATGAAGAAGCTTGAAGTTGAAGTCAATACTGGACACCAGCTCCTGCAGAGTCTTCTCTGTCATGCTGTTGAGTCAGTGGAAAAAGAAACCCAGAAGGAAAGGTGGGTAATGGAAACTCTAGTAAGATAGCACTCTTCTAAAAATTCCCACAAATATGTGACATTTATGAGCTTTCAGTTTGAGAGGCCAAAGTAATCCATCGATCTTTGGTGACTGCTTTCATCACCATAGTTTACCTGCCTCTCACATCCATCTGTGTTTTTAGGACATAAATGAAGGTACTACGGTATTTCATAAAGGCAGTCAATCTCCAGTTATGGGACTTTACTTTGTCCAGAATATATCCACTTTGGCTGCCCCATCTCATTCGCAAGATCTGCAAAATGTCCCCAATAAATCTAAGTTATTAAATCTGACTGCGTATGAAAACACCAAAAGACTAAAAAGGAGGGTCTCATTTATTTATTTCTCTGGCACAGGTTGTACTCCACAAGTATTTGTGTGCAATGATTACCAAAAAATCTCAGTTATTCTGGCGTGCGCCGTCATCGCCCACAAGGTTAATGGTTGTTGTTAGTTTTTATCACATTTTCAAAGACTGTTTTTTCCCCTCACTTTGTTTTCAAGCTTCAAGGTTTTTCTGCTTCTGTCAGGTCTATAAAAACAAAATTTCTTTTTAAACAGGGAGTAAAATAAGCAGAACCATAATCATAATCATATATTAAAGCTGTTGGAAAGAAAAAAATGAGAAGAAAGAAGAGCTGCCTCCTGGTCTGTTAAATGTCTCTGTGAGGTGTAACATTATTGGACACTGACACCTTCATGAGTAGGGATGGGAATCGAAAACCAATTCCAGTTAAGAATCAATAACAACTCCCTTAAAGAATCGATATCATTAGTCTTTTTGCCTAACAATTCCCTTATCAGTTCTGTCCATTTTTTTTTTGCATGCCTTGGAAATCGAGGACATGAACCCTCATCAGAGGAGAGTTTGTAGAAATGATAACAAAGAAGTCTAAGATGTAATCATGGCCAACAGGGGGCAGTAGTGGTCAAAACTATGACTTGATCTTTGACTAAAGACACTTACTGCACAATGTTTAGTGGGTGGAGGCACCAGCAACTTACAGAGGCATTCATTTATGCAGCATGGCATTGCATTCCTGGAGTGCCATGTGTTTGACATTTTTACCACTGAAAACTTATGAAGGTTGACTTTTGTCCAACCAGAAAATCAACAGGAACTGATATCAAGAATTAGATCATTAAGCAGAATCCTTAGTGGTGTTTGTATTAATAAAAGCATATCAACTCCCATCCCTCGTGGTGGATCAAGGAGAAGGGCCTGGTAGAAATCTTATTTTAAGCAGTGAAGTTGTGTATTTTGGGACAAGATTGTAGGTCACAGAGGTTTGACATGTGCCTTTAAATTGACCCTCCTTCAGCTCTCTGATTGGTCAACTGACCCACCAATCAGAATCAAGGAGACCCCTCTCAAAGCAGCCATTTCCAAGTTGGACAAGTTTGAGCAGAGTCTATTTTAATGCATTGTGGTGAAATCGTTGTCTTAAATTTCTTACTTGAACACCAAAAATCACAAAGGATACTTACTTACACTCGAAAGTTAGAGAAAACATTTTAATTCTGTTGAGATTCAGTGTGCAGGCAGATTTTAGTGGAACTATGTAGAGCATTTTCTTCATGTTAATAACAGTTTTACTTCATCAAGATTTTGCCCTTTCTTCATACACCTTTCTGTAGTTCTGTCTTCATTCTTTCACTGAGGCCACATTTTAAAAGGAATCAAATTAATTTAACATAAATAAAAGGCTGTCAAAAGGCAGGTTATTTTCCATTGTTTCAAACAGGGGAGAGGATCACTTCCTTTGAAGGGTCAGCTGTAATCAGTTTAACATTTAGTCAAAGTGGACATGTGAGCAAAGTTAAAGAAGCACCCCAAATCAGTCCATAAGATATCACTTTCACTAGTGACCCACCAATCTAAACTGTTCATTATCAAGTCATAATAACTAAGGATGCACAATACTGGATTTTTACCGGTTTTTCAAACTCTTTATCACTGATACTGATATCGATATTTTGTGTCAAGAGCACAAAGTCTTTACTTCACTACAATTGACTTGTTTATTCTGTGATTATTTGCGTTAGAGAGAGAAGTGAAGCAAGACAAACATTATTTTATTATTTAATAAATGACACTTTGGATCATAAAAGTGGACATTGCGCAATGATTACGTAAACAGTCATGGTACACTGTACAATTTGCCAATATTACAGCCAATATATTGGATTTTCATGGCCAATTTATACAGTGAAATATCGGCTGAAAATATCTACAAAAATTTTCATGTCTGCCGATACAGATAATCAGCTTTAAAGGCAAATATCTGCCAATACCGATATTTATCTGATAGTATTCGGCATCCCTAATGATAACTAAACTTATAACTAAAAGAAGAATGCCAACATTTCAACACCACATGTTGATCATTTCACAATCAGCAAATCAGCAGCGTTCAGTGTTTTAACATGCAGACACGAGTCAGATGATCCATTTTGTTTTTGAAATCCCCCAAACTAATACAACGCCCCAATTTAAGGCGACTCTGAAGGTCAGACCAAGACGATGGAGCAAAAACATTTTAAGTTCTTTCACCAAAGACAGAGAGACATTAAGGAGTCTCAAACAGGATAAATCCATGAGACCGGATGTTAAAGCTATTGACAGATTTTAGGCTCAGCAAGGAAATAAATAAGAAGGCAGTTCATGTTGTTTGGTCTTATTGGGAAAGATGTTCAGTCCATCAAAATGTTCTACTCTATAACACATTTCTGTGTTTTTGAAAATTGGCAGTACTCTGTATTTGTCACTGTAGAGAAACTCTCAAGGATTTATAGTTATCAAGTCATACCAATAAGTGTTCACTCCTCACTGTTACATGATGTTATAATCAGATTTTCATTGCCCTGGAGTTTCTGGCCCTCAGTGTCTTTTCCCCAGATCCCCTCTTAAATCTTTCTTCGTTTTAGTGTTTGGAAAGCTCTCAAAGCTCTTCAAATATCTGGAGATCTCTTCTGTCCCCTGCTGGAGCTGCTTCATCAGGCTTTCTGGTGCTCCTAAAGTCCTGTGTTTGTGTAGCAAGTGCCTGAAAGAAAATACTACAGACCTTTTTGTAATTTCTGCCTTTTTATAGTCTTGAGTGTTTAATGGCTTGATATTTTCTGATGAAAAAAGGTTTATTTTAAATCTTACATGCCCATTGAGACTTGAATACGCTTTATAGCACCAACGGGGGTCACAGAATAGTTCAACTTTCTAGTTTAAGATAGTAACACTCAATAAATGACTAAATATGTTATTGCTGATACAGGGACTCTGTGAAAGAGTGCACTGAGTTGTTTGGTCATGTTCGTTTCTTCTTCTGGAGCATAAACGTAATATGGGTAGATCTTAATATTGTTTGTTTTCCCTAAAATGAACTGAACAGTATCAGATAAATCTCACAGCTCTTAAATGATGAGGTTTTTTAAAAGGAATAAGAGACTTGTTTCATGTTATTAGGGTGACAGAGTCAAAGAAAAATGAGTAAATTTGACTTTTGTAATTAATAAAAGCTGAATTAATTGCATCAGAATATCTCCTGTTGTCAAGTAAGGTACTTTTATTGTGATTCTTGGTCAAGCTAAGAGTATTCTAACACATTTGCATGTTATCTAAGTGAAAATATTTACCAGCAAATGTCTTTGTCTTGCAGTTTCTTTCCTCTTCTTTGTTTTTAGTTGTAACATGAATGTGCTTCTTGCACAGATCTGAAATCATCGGCCGAGTTTTCCAGCTGAGGGAGAGTTGGCACAACACTGTGGCTCTGGCTGGCGAATGCTTGTCCTCAATCAAGGAAAAAGTGGGTAAATGGAGAATCTACAACCATGGCTTGAAAAGTTTGCAGAAACTCTTGAAGAATGTAGAACCCTTCCTGCCCCCGGCTGGACCGAACCTGTACACCGTGCATCAGCTCCAGAGGTGTACAGATGATTACAGGGTGAGTGTGTAGTATGTACGTCACACATATTTGCTCCATTTGAAGAGCAGAAATCCTTAAATTAAATGCAAAAGCTTATATGTACTTGATTAAAATGCTCAACGATAAGGTCTGTTTTGTTTTAAAGTGTGTCAAAGAGGCTCTGGACCTACACTCCACTGTGTTCGATAAGACGATGGAGGCTGGTAGACATCTTTGTGACACTGTGACAGATTCAGAGAGTCAGAGCAGGCTGCAGTCAGAGCTGCAGGGCCTACAGGAGGCCTGGAAACAAACCACCTCACAACTGAAGAGGAGACGAGATCTGGTCAACACAACTAGACAGGTAATGTCCAAGGCTCACACATCTATCACTTTCTTTTTGTCTGTTAAATGTTTCAGTTAATTAATAGAACAGAATAGAATAAACCTTTATTTATCCCAAACTGGGAAACTTGCAGTGTTACAGCAGCATAGTGGACAGCAATGATAAATAAAAAACAGACTAACTATGAAAAGACAGTATGTGCATTATTATAAAGAGAAAGAGCAGAAATATAAAACTAAAAACTACACTATAAGAATTATTTACATATTTACAAAGTAATTGCGGTTAAGATATTTTTTAAAAAGCAGCACCGAAAGTAAGATGAAATGTTTACTTATCTCAAAATTAAACCTTATTTTTATGGATAATATAATAAAAAATGTATTTACTGTTAGTTAAATCTCAGTGAAGCGGCACTGTTGCTGGTTTGTGCACGTGCCTCACAGAAAGAAGACTGCTGGTTTCGACTTCCCTAACGATCAGGGTCTTTCTGTGTGGAGTTTGCAGGGTCTTTCTGTGCGTGCGTGGGTTCTCTCCGGGCACTCCAGCTTCCTCCCACAGACCAAAAATTGATCTCTTGCACAACAAGCCTCTTTGCACTTCATTACTCTGCTGCTCTGTTCTTAAGTGTGTACTGTGTTTAGATTAGGTTCAGTGTTGTTAAATAGTGTCGTTATTTTACTTAGTTTCATTTTAGGTTAATGCTGTAAATATACTTGTTATATTTTTTGAACGTAGATTCTACTAGCCTTATTTTATTTAAGTGTTGTAGATGTTATAGTTACTTTTATTGAGATTCTATTTTTAGGTTAATGCTGTAAATACTATGCTTATTCTGTATATACTTATTCTGTTTTTTTACCGCCTATTTTATTATTTATTTCCTGATATTTCTTTATGGCTAACAGCGGGACTTCAGTAACTAGTTTTGTTCTTTTCTCATGAAAGTGCAGACTGGAATGACAAATAAAACTCCTTTGAATCCTTTGAAAATATGCCTATCATGTTAACTGGTGACTCCAAATTGCACTTACACTGCAAAAGTTCAGATCTAGACAAGTGTGTTTGTCTATTTTCAAGTCAGAAATACTCAAAACACTTATTCTAATCAACATTCACTTAACAATTTGAGATAAATATCTTACTTTAAGGAATAAAATGCAAAATTAAGCCATTAAATTGCTTATAATGAAGAGAAAGTATCTGCCAATGAAACAAGCCAGTTTGTCTCAGTGAGGTTTAATATCTGCTCAAGTTAAATTTGTCTTGTCTCATTGGTAGATTATTTTACTTATTATTTAAAAGAAACTTAGGCTTTATTTTTAGTTTTTGTATCTTCAAATAAGATCTCAATCCAGACATGTAAGGCAATTGTGGATTAGAATAAGTCTAGTGAGACTTTTTTGCCTTCAAATTGGCCAGATACTCTCACTTAGATCTGATGTTTTTCAGTGTAGTTGTGATTGTGAGTGTTAATGGTTGTTTGTTCTTCAGGGCCATAGATGTTTCACACTGAAGTCTGATGACAGTCAAATTTAAATTATAATCTGAACAACCATGAAAAAATATCAACAAATCAGGATTGAGCATTAAGAGCCGAATTGTAAATGTAGCCTGAAACACTATTTTGCTGCAGGTGGTGTAGAGGAATCTTGTGAGGTTTGTTTCACCATTTTAACGTTTCAGTAGCTTAGAGCGGGCAAAAACTGAAAGGGCAGCATGTGTTGCAGTATTAACGGGGAGAGCAGGAGGTGTTAGCTTTGTGTGACCCATATCCACGACCTTATCATCACCCCCAACACACACAAACACACACAAACACACACTCACACGATCTGTTGCCCTGGCACGGACCTCCAGCCAAGAGGGATCAGAGAGAGGCTCAGATCTGACCATGATCCACATGTAGAGATGGCTGCTTTCCAGCTCCCGTGCTTTTCATTCCATCACTGCACCGTTCTGCTCCTGTTCTGTGGAGCAGGGCTGGGACATGGGCTAAAATCATATCTACTAAATTTTCAGATCATTAGCAACTCACAACATTGACCCAACTATTGTGGTTACCCTCAAGAGGAGTGTTTTTTTTAATAGCAAAACAAAGACAGTGCTTAACAAATTTATTAGACCACCACCCAATGTGACAGTTATGCCACAGCTGACCTAAATTATCAACATTGGTAATTACTAAAATCATTTTTATGTTTTTGTAATGGTAAATACAGGAGTGTGTTGAAACTTTTAAATCAAAATAATATTTTTTTCTTTATTTATTGATTTAAAATGTCAAATTATAGTTATTAACTTGCATTCCTGAAGTGAAAAAAATAGTTTTAGTGGTTAAATGATAATAATAATTATATTTCAGCATTAAAAATATCATTTCAGTTAAGGAGCACCTACATACTGGTGAATTTACCATTACAGAAACATCAAAATGATTTTGGTAATTACCAGTGCAGTTAATTTAGGGAAGCTGTGGCATAAACTTTACATTTGGTGTTAGTCTAATAAATCTGTTATGTTTATGTGCTTCTGTGTTAGAAGGTTGGGTGATTCTGAAAAGCTTGATTTGTGCTTTAGGGGAGGAACTTTTTTAGTGGCAGCCTTTATCCACAGAGCCTGACGAGAGAAAAGGCAGAGCACAATGTGTAGGACATAATTTTAAAGAGGAAAAACAGCTTCATCTTTGTCCAAGGGTTGAGCACTTTGTGCATGAAATGTAAATAAAGAAAAATCAACAAATCATGTGGCCCCCAAGCCATACATTTTCCACCCTTGCCCTTATCTATTTTGAGATGTGTTATATAGCTTTAAAATGCAATATAAAGCCAAGTCCCACGTTATAATTATGCCTGGACATCAGGGATGGGAATCAAAAAATAATTGAGTATCGATATCAACTCCCTCAGAGAATCAATACCTTTAGTCTTTTTGCCTAACAACTCCCTTATCAATTCCTTCATGTTGTTTTGCATGCCTTACAAATCAAGGACATCACACTTTTCACAGAAGCAGTCAGCAGGAACAACAACAAAGAAGACAAAAATGTAATCATGGCAGACAGGAGACCGAAGCTGTGGCTTCATTTTCAACATAAAGATGCTTACTGCACCTTTAATGTTCGGAAACACTAGCAACTTGCAGGAGCAATTATCAATCTCAATCAATCAATCGTTATTTGTATAGTGCCAGTTCATAACAAATGTTATCTCAAGACACTTTACAAGAGACGAGCTGAACCCATACTCTTGATTTTATAGATACACACATATGGATATATACAAATACCTATAAGTATCTATATTTGTATATACACAGGCAGAGACAAAGGGACTAAAGTTACATTTGTTTCTGCTGAATATGGACTCAATCAATCAATCTTTATACATATAGTATCATATTTGTCTTTGTTGGATTACAGTTATTAAATGTAGGCCCCTTGAGCCCCAATATCTATGCAGCATGGCCGCATGATATCAAGAGTGCCATGTGTTTGACATTGCTGCCACTAAGAACCTGTGAAGGCCAACTTCTGCAGACTGAGAAATCAGCAGGAATTGATGAAGGAATTGTAACAAAATCAGTTTGATAAACAGAATAGATAATGGCAGTTGGTATCAATAAAATCTTATCAAATCCCATCCCTAGTGGACATAACTAAAATCAATACACAGCTCAATGAAAAATGTTAAATAAAGACTTTATAGTGGACTGTATATGTGAAAAAAATATGTGCTTAAAGGCAGGAGATTTTTTTTTTCTTTGGTGACATCAATTATTGATTTGCTGTTTTTGTAAATAACAAAGCTTCAATTATCACATTGGATACATCAGTTGGTTGTTGGTGCCTAGACAGTTCAGGGGGAGTTGTGTTAACAGGATCTACCGCAGAGAAGGGAAATCCCTCTGAGCTACATGTCAGAGATCACACAGGGAGAAGCGTTGTGCACGGACCAAAACTAACAGCAGGGTGTTCGTGGTTAACAGAAAATTAAATTAAGGTTTGTATGAAAAGCAGGATCTTGTTTATTGTTCAGATTTGGTTCGTAAATTATCAAAGCAGATGTTAAGCTGGTGTCCTTTTTCCATTAATGATTTAGATTGACAAAACATTTCTGTCAGCGTCTGAAAGATAAATAATGCTGAGAATATTTGAAAATGAAGACCAGAGACGGTTGCATAACCCTGCCTTTTACTAAGTCCTATAAACACGTTTTAGGAAGCTCTCATTGTTTTTCTCTTCACTGCAAACAAACACATCAGCACTGTCATCAATGATCATTTTTGTTTTAAAAAATGCTGCACAGGTTTACACATCAATTTGCCACAATCTTATTCTTGATTTCTGTGTTTTTCTCCTGTTAATGTAGAGGTGGTCTCAGTGTCAGGAGAAAATAAGCAACATCAGGTCCGACATGGATGAGATGAAAGACAGGCTGCACCAACGTGAAAAACCACAGGGAATCAGCAGAGGTGGAGGAGCAAGTTCAGGTAAAATAAACACAACATTTGGGACATTTTAAACTGTTAAAGTGTCAACATTTATAGAAACAAAATATTTCTCTCTTCTGTTTCATGGAAACTCTTCACATTTTGGATATTTTTATCATCTTGGGAACAGAAATTAATAATGAGTTCCTCCTGATTGGATTGGAGGGAGTGGCTTGTTTCCAAACTAAGCCGAGGGGGGTTTAATCTGTTAATGTTTTCTTGCAAAGGAGCAGATTTAAAGTGCTCCGAAGGAAAGTTAAAACAATACGAATTCAAACCAAAGAAAAACACTCTGTTAAGCAGCAGGACATCTTGATCCAGACTCAAAGCCGTGTTGGGGGGTGTGAGTGGATGGAGAGAGATGTAGAAGACGGAGAGGCAGAGACAAAGATACTTCAATAAGAATTCATGATAGTGATGAATTTATGGATGCCCGGACCATAAATTTTTCCTCATCATATATTGAGCTGATGCAGCATCTCATTTTCAAGATGGTCTATATGGTTTTGAATGTAGTTATTATTTTGGTAAAAGCAATAACAACTGTGTATAGGGAGATCAATCTAAAATAATCAATAACAGCTATGATGATGAAGTGAAGAGGACTGATGATGGTTAATATAACAGCTTTTAGTAAAGCTGCTATTAGATTAGATTTACTATATTTGAAAATGAGAATAGTTTGAATGATATTGTTTCTGATGCTGTTGATGTAGGATAAAGCACGGAGCCAGGTGGGTCCACAGCAGCAGGTCGCTCATGTTGCTAAATCATAGCTACAGTGATATATGTGTGAGATTTGCAGGACCTACAGTGAATTTCAATAGACTAATCATTCTGAAGTTCATGTAAGAAACTGTAATGACATGGTATGTTGCCAAAAGAATGAACAAATACAAGCAATTGTTGCAGTTAAAGCTTTGCAAGTCCACAGCAACAGTACATTTCACATATCCTACATTCAGATATTATTTTGGAAATGCTAACAAAGCTTGACTTGATACTCTGAAAGCCCCCGGGCATGTTATTTGACCCGGAGATCACACAAGGTTGAAAACTGTTTGACTGAAAGCTGTAAACAGAATAGCTTTACTGGAAGAATCGCAACGGAGAAACAGGGAGAGAGGCCATGAATTAGCCCCATTCACGGTGCCTTCAAGCAGTAATGCCACAGCGAGGCTCTGTTATATTTACTCCTCAAGGCGTTCACATTAATTCCTCAAGACCATAACATCCGTCCTGATTCACGCTGCAGACACGGAGAAGGGATCAACTTGTGCCACTCCGTCTCCAGGAAACTCACAGTGAAGACGGGCAAAAACACCTTGAAACAGCAGTAAGAACTGAGCTATTAAAATGAACTAATGGTAACGGCATAGCCTTTTACATATTGTATTGATAAAAATAATTCAAGATCACACAATATGAGTTTTACAATGTGATGAATAGACACAAAACAAACAAATAGTTTTCAAAAGCTCCATATCAGATCATTCATCATCTGTATCTCCTGAAGTTTGTGCATTTATACATTCCTGAACAAACACATCCATCGTCTGGCACTGACAGAACGCCTTAAAGAAAGTCTCCCAAACTCTCAGCATTATCACTGTAGCTGCTCTTTTGGTGACATTTTCCATAAAAGCCCCAAAATGACACAATTATACAGCCAAAAAGTCACTGAAACTCAAATTACCCACTTAAATCTGTGCTTGATTTAGAGGACAAGTTGACCCAGAGGGGGACTTGGGGTGTAATTTAAGACATGATGAAAGTGAGTTTTCTGGTTTTGAACAGAAAAGGGAGACAAAATAAGAAAAGATGCTTCTGTTATGGCTGGAACATTGAAGTTTAGTTATCATGGTACAATATCCATGGTATCAGGAGCATGAGTCTGCCGGGGCAGCTGGCCTTAAAACTGGCCCAAGTTCCCCCAGTCCTCAACTTTTATCAAAGACTGACCCCCACCAACCACCACCAGAGCCCCCTTTTTGAGTTTACCCCCCTTTCCCTTATTTAATACCCTCATGCTTTCACTCCCCTCCCCCTTTTCTACCCCCTCTACCCTCCCCCTGTCCTGTCCACAGCTCTTTAATCTGGACGGTCAGAGGCGAGAAAGCCTTAGAGAAGCGTGTTGGTGCAGCTCGTACATGGCTGTCTGACCGTGGTCTTCAAGTGTCCGTATATGTGCGTGTTTATGTTATGCAGGAGACGGAGCTCTCTCTGCAGCACTTAACCGGGGAACTGAGGGAGCTGGCCACCATGAAGACGGACCTGTCGCAGTACGCCGCCGCCGGTGACTCGGGCTCTGCTGGAGCAGCAGCTGGAGCAACCTCCACAGTCAATGGGAAGAGCTGTGCATGAAGGTGAGACTGCAGATAACAGCAAATTAAAAAGGAGAAGAAGAGAGCTTTTAACTTTGGTGTGGAGCAGAGAGAGTTGGGCTGCAGGTGGAGAGAATGGAAATTCGGAGAGAGGGAGGGGGAGAGAGGGAGGGAAAAGTTGCTCCCAGCGGTGTCTTGGCGGTGACCAGCAGCACAAAGCCTCTGCACCACTGGGGCTGAACACACACAGACACACACACACACTCATTTGGTTGAGAAAAGAGACAACATGTGCAAATTTACTCAGGGAAAAGTGCTACATTTGTATTGCTCTGTGGAAATGTATGGTAGCTTGCTTCTAGGTAGATCTGTTTAATCTAAAATGAACACAAAACTTAATGATAACTAAACACCATTAAGCTGGATTGGAAATGATCTTTTGTAGTGGCAGGTGGATTTAGAAATCAACCATAAACTCACTTTTTATCTTAACTCTCAGCATAATAGAATGATATATAACCATCGAATCAAGATTCATATATTAGTAGATTTCAGGTAATATATTACTTGATGAAGGAACAGCAACAAAAGTTTATTTTAGTTCATTATTTTGAGGCTGGTTGGAGTCTTAACCTCAACCTTAAAGGTTATTCTTCAGTATATCAACAGTCTTAACAGTCAAAAGGGATAATAGTAGAGATTTTATTATATGACTGTGCGTGCTGACAAATCTCTCTGTTTCATTACTTATTTTTACGTGCCACTGTGGCTGGTAGGTTCATCAGCCAATGCAGAAAATCACCTGCATTTGGCAGGTGGCTGGTACTAATTAACAACCCTGCCATTAAGCTTTACTATAGTACTGATACATACTTCACTTATGATCATTTTTAAGGGCATAACTAATTTATATGTCATTTATAAACAATTTTAAAGTGTTAACACATTATCTATAAAGGGTCTTTGATCTTTAATGTCATTCATAAGCACAGCTCCACATGCTGTATTGATACAGTTATAAAAAATTAAGATTAAAGTTTTCTTTGTCAAAATTTACACCATTTAGAAACATTATTTTGGTTGATTGTTCCCCCCTTTAATAATACCAGTTGGTATTGTATTTTATATTGTTGGAAAGTCTGATTAGTCACCTTTACAATAAGGATCATGAATTTGTGGAATGAGCAACACACCTAAACATGTGGGTAGTGACCCCATTAAATCCCCTTTAATTGAAGCCGATGTTTTGGTACGCGGGAGTGGCAGCATTATTTGGTGTCAGCTCTGGTACCATTCCCAAACTTAGGACCACGTTCTGTGAGGCTGGTAAAGTCAAAGACAAGCTGCCAAGTGGGGCATCCCAGGAAGACCACACCCCAGGAAGGACCAGTCCCTCACCTTTGCTTCACTAAGGAACTAGTCTTTCTTTTTCTCCAAAGGGAAAAAGGGGATTTTGGCACTTTTTTTTGGGCGCTATCCACACGTTTAGCCATGTTGCTTATTACAGGGATGGCATCATCGTAGTAAAGCTGATTAATCAAGCTTTGCAAGGATATGAAATACAACTATCAACTGATTATTATTAAAGGGGGAGAAATAATCAACTAAAATAACATTCCCACATTATTTTTTAGGAGTATATAACCAACAACGCATATAGTAGAACAAACTTCCTCCATATAAATGACTCAAAAACTTCCATCCAGATGATCAAACAAAAAAAAAAACACTGATATCTTCATTATGACTGGTTTACAGTGATGTAACTGCTGATTTATAACTGTCAGCACATTCTGTCCCATCATCAAACCATTGTTTATACAGATTGAAAACAGAATGATTTAAGACAGTATGGCTAAACATCTTTATTAATAAACAAGCATTTTCAGAGTGTTCATAAATAGCTTTATAGATGCTCAAAAATGCTCAGCGATGATGAGTTAAGTCTGTACTCCTGCCTCACAGATGCATCAATGAAGTATTCATGCTGTGTTTATAATGATGCCGTGACTATGATGTTTTGAGTTCAGTACTTTATTTACTCATGTGTTTCTAATGCTTTATTAATGCTTAATTATGTTGAATTATTATAAGTAAGTGTTGCCTAAATATCAGCTAAAAGTTGCCAACACTGCTTTTTGTAGGCTTGAATGTATTCTGGACATTTAGGCTGCTACTTCTTTATCTTTTCTTCAGTTCGACTTCTT